>OW386285.2:97982378-98534282 GCA_936432065.2 Rutpela maculata | reverse complement strand
AAAATAAAAAAATAAAAATCACAAAAAAGTACTTTTTTTGGCTATTTAAGAAACAACGTAATAATGAATCAATTTTATTTTATTGAACTAAACTCTCGTGCGAAATTTTAACCCAAAATATGTTTTCAAACGGCTAAAAGTCAATAATAAATTCGAAATTTCCATCGCTTACTGCTTAAGGGCATCGACTCGTAGGAGAAAATGTTTTTTTTTTCAAAATGTAGATTTTTGTATGTTTTTTGCAATGGTATTAAGAAAAAATTATATCTTCATTTAAACCGTTTATTTGAAATTTGTTTATGATTTTCAAAATTGTAGTTGTAAATAAATCCAAATAACCCTGTGATCTTTTTTATCAAACTAAAAGCGGCAAACAAATTATGAAAATACGTGAAATATATAGCATTTCTTAAAAAAAAAAATAATGGTCTGCTTGCATTTGAGGTCGAGAGTCGAGATACGTCAGTTTTTGCATTAAAGTCACTTATAAATAAACCAAAAAACTATTTCTTTTTGAAATTTGGAGTGGTTGTTTTTTAAAGCTTACATCTTTGTCTCTGATATTTGAAAATAATCTAAAATTACAATTTTTGAAATAACATTGAATAGAGCGGTTATTTTCTTAATTTTTGTCGCGAAAAGGAGGAACTAATCTAATTTGAACGAATATCCTTATGTCCATGGACACAGCTTTGTAAAATTTTTAATATCACCGATACAATAAAAAAAAACAATATTCGCGGTCAGGAGTTGAACCCTAGACGTCCGCATCCTGGTAAAAAGTGCTATCGTCTAAAATATTAAAGTCTAATTTGTAAAACAGTAATATACCGTTTAGAGCTAATTGACAATTATCGGATCTCTAACATAAGTTCCAAAGGCCCGACTTTCGGGCCTCTATACATTATCTTTTAAACATTGTGCTTCTGGTTTGTTTTCAACTAGATGAGACAAAAATATAGGTATTGAAAGAATAACAGGGCTCAATTTTAAGAAGAAATATTAATTTGTTTATTTATAAGCGACTTAGTTACAAAAACTGACGTATCCTAGCTCCAAATGCAAGTAGATAATTATTTTTTTAGAAAAATGTTATATGTTTCATCTATTTTCGGAATTCGTTTGCGTTTTTAGTTTTATAAAAAATCCACAGGATTATTTGAAGTTGTTTATAACTATAATTTTGAAAATTATAAACAAATTTCAAAAAAATAGTTTAAATGAAGATTTTTTTTCTTAATACCATTGTAAAATACATTTAAAAACCTACATTTTTAAAAATAAATTGATTCATTATTACGTTATATTTCTTAAATAACCAAAAAAGGCAATTTTTTGGTGATTATTATTTTTTTATAAATTAACAAATTATCAGAAAGTGTTTCATAGGCCTAGCCTCATTTAAAATTTTATTGCGAACAAATGGCTCTTTTTATTATTGCGATACGATTTCTAGGACCGGAGATAATAAAGAAAATAGCAGAAAATTTCACTGTTTAAAAATAAATTGTTAAAATTTTACCAGCAATGGACCGATTTAATGCAAAACTTCACATACACTTTCTGTTATATATACTGGCAACAAATTCAAACAATAAGACTGCTGCAGCCAGATAATTCCTTATTCACCTATTTTGATGCTTAATTTGACTCCACCATTAGGGGTAATCAAAAATACCAATATTTCGAAAAGAATTTATATCTTTTGAACGGCTGGGCCGATTTAAATTCGAAAAAATGTGCATTAGATATAATAGCTACACCCTTATTAGTGAATTGAAAAAGACATTTGATAATGGGAACATTAAAATAAAAAATGAATATATTTTTATCTTTTCATATCACATTGTTCTGACACACTCACTGCATGTCTTTAGTACAATCTTTAACTACTATATCATATTATCACAACATATATTTTTTGGAATCAATAAAATAGATACATCATCAAAAATATGATATACTTATATTTCTCGATTTATCTTGTCCCCATATTTTCTTGTTGCTATTTCCGTAGTTTCTTTTATAAATCTTTAGGCACTAGTTTACAAAATATAATTTTTTGGTGCATATTGGCATATTTCTTCCTACCGTTAGGTACTATACTGTCATATAACTCCATCGTGCTTCAAACAGGCCAATAATTTCAATAATTCTTTTGACACTTGAGACGCTTTGATTGTTTTATTGGGCTGTATTGTAAGATGTATTTAAGTTGAATGTAGAAAGGTACCAGAGAAAAGGCACCCGCTTAACTCAGCGGGGCGTACGGCAATAAATATAAAACAGATCGCTTGAAGCGTATGACCACGTGCTCACCGAAATGTAAACAATTTTTTAACATCATTGTAACTATTTTTCATGTGAAAATAAAAATTCTGCCAGTTCCAATTTCATATCAAAAGCTCTATTTGTTAATTGACGAATGCATAAACTTATCAGCTAGTAAATTCGTGGATTTTTTTTTGGATTGTTCATAATTTTATGACCCCGTTACGTGAGTAAAAATTTTTATTTTTATAAATTGATGGTTAAAAATATATTTCTATAAGATTATATCAAGACCCGAAAACCTCAAAATGCGGTGACAATAGGAAACATTTTTTTTTAATTTAAATAGCAACATAAGTTTTAAAAAATCCGTTGTGTTTTGAAAAATGTTTTCTGGAACCTACAGATGATGTGTGCTTTTTCAGATTTTTAATTGCATTTTAAATAACTGAGGAGAGTATAAAAAAAATGACAAGCGTCTCTGTACCTCATTTTTGATAATTTGGCGGCCGGTACAATTTTAAGTAAATAAAATAAATAAATAAATGAACGTTTATTGTGTACAAAAGAATTTACACACAAAAGGAAAAGGTTAGCCTAAACTATCTTCGACCTCCCATATGCATTAGGAAAAAATATTATTACTATAGCAGTATTACATTAAACTAAGAAAACCTATTAAACTAAATTTTTAACTTAAAACTAATTATTTATATTGTATTACTTATAATAATAATAATAATTTAACTATCAAATGTGCCGTTTTTTTATTATGACCATTATACTAGGTAATTTTATGCTCTGACAAAAAGGTACATATACAGTGTGTCGCACTTTTCATGGAGCCACCCTCATATCTCGCTCATTTGATATCCGAATATTTTGAAATTTTAATGGTGACTATATACCTATAGAGTAAGTCTTTAGACGTAACCACATTTAATTTTAGACGGAGGCGTTCGATTCTAGAATGGAAAGAGGAGGTCGATTTTCAAAAAATATATATTAGCGATTTTTTCAGAAAAGAACTAGTAAGATATTCTTAATCAGCACCTTTGGGAACCCCTTTGTACAAAATTTCATCATAGTGGGTTCAAAGATGTTGGAGATAGGGGCCGTCAAAAACAGTAATTTTTATCTATAAAACGGATTCTCAAATGAAAAAAATGTATTCTTCATTTTTGTTCAGAATAATGTGTTGTAAAAGTATGAATTGATTTTACAACAAAATAATTATTTATTTAATAAGGCAAAAATTCTACCTACTATACCTACCATTTTTCTAACAAATAATCTTCAATAAAAACCTAAGTAAACCATGAAAACAAATGCTATTGGGCAATTAATTTAATTTAATGAATTAATTAATTAATTAATTTATTTATTTTTTATTTATTTTACTTTTTAATTTTTGTCTTATTAAATAAACAATTATTTTGTTGTAAAATCAAGTCATACTTTTATAATACATTATTCTCAACAAAAAATGTAGAATACCTTGTTTCATTTGAGAATCCGTTTTACAGATAAAAATTATTTTTAGTTGAAAAAATAGTTTTTTTGACGGCCCCTGTCTCAAACATCTTTGAATTCACTACGATGTAATCTTGTAGAAATGGGTTTCTAAAGGTGCTGATTAAGAACATCTTACTAGTTTTTTTTTGTAAAAAAATCGCTAATACTTTTTTTCTACACTTATACGCTACTTTTCTACGCTAATACTTTCTACCATTTGTCCGACGTATAGTAGCATCTGACCCTAAATTAGGATTGTGTTTTTTTGCATTCAGTATTCAATAATACTATACTTAATTATTATAATTTTGGTACTAAAATTTTCATGGAGAAATATCGGTCATTAAACAATAATTATTATTATGCAGAATGATGTTTTACGTATTATAAGGATAGATAGGCATTGTCCATAATCACTATAAGCTGGTACTACTTCCACATCCACATAGTGGAGTGAACGTATAATAAAGGTAAAAAAAATGTTTTTTTAAACAGGCTTGGAATGCCACGAAAGGTATTTTAAGTTTGAGCAAAAAAAATCTGTCTGTAATTTTTTTTGTGCGCACGATTACTCTGGAACCGTTTATGATGTTAACTCAAAATTTGGGACACCTGTGTATTATAACGAGATCTGGAAATAGATTATGTTTTGATCTTATTCCGTTGAAGTTTGGGATGGGGGGATAAATAGGCAAAGCAAGCAAGTGAGAGTTTATAAAATTGGGATTTAGTGTATGTACGAGAAGCCAAGTACCTAGTCAAAATTTTTTTGACATCAGCCACTTCCACTATCACCCCCATTACCATCCCTACCCCATTATTAAAGGACGAAAAAAAAATAAAATTGTGATTCTGTGTGTGTATAAGTACCAAAGGCCTAATTTTTTTTTGCATCAGCTATATCCCCCACTACCATCCCCACTGTCGATATGGCATTTTGTTTTATGGGCTTTTGTGGTAGACGATTGCAAATATTATATTATTAAAGTTCTATGATCAGTTATTTCCACATAATGGACTGCAAATACAGTATCAACTTTTTCTCTTTGTAAAAGACTTGGATGTTGAAATAGTGATTCTTTAGGAAGCGGTTTTTTAAGTCAGGTTCCCTTTACTATATGGTGCACCTAACTGCATGACGTGATCTCTCTTGGTTCCCTGTTAAGCCTACACGGTCTCTAAAAACACAATTTAGATGGGCTAACTTGAATCGTTTTATTCTATTTGGACGTGCAAAAGAGAACAACGTCATAACTGCGGAATACTTATTACTTACACATCCACGTAGTGGAGTTGAAGTATAGTAATCGTAAAAAAAATTTTTTTGCTCAAATTATTGAAGGTGACTATGGAAGGGAATAAAAAGATAAAATTGTGATTTAGTGTGTATAAAGGAACAAAAGGCCTGAATACTTTTTTGGCACTCGCCACCACCTCTACCACATTATTAAAGGGAATAAAAAAATAAAATTATGATTTATGTGTACAAGAGCCTCTAAATTTTTTGCCAACAGCTTCCCCCTCTACTACCTCCACTACCATGTTGCACATCGTTTTATGGGTTTTTGGGATAGACCATTTCAAATATTATATTATCAAAGTTCTATGAACAATTATTTTTACACAGTGGATTGCAAATATAGTATCGACATTTTTTTGCTGTAAAAGGCTTGGGCAGGAAAATCTAGATGTGAAAGTAGTGATTTTTTAGGCAGCGGTTTTTTTATTAATGAACACATATATTTTTATGATGGTTATTTGAATTTATATTTCTAGTCGGTCTCCCTGCATGGTGCATCTGACGTCATGCACCTACCTTGATTGCATTGGATTCGGAATGACGTCTAGAAAAATGTGCAAAAGTTTTAAACCCGCACATAAATAATTGCAAAAGTTATAAACTAATGAAAATTGAAAAAATAACGAGTTCCGTTTTTTGCAAATAACTCGAAAACTATTAAAAATTTTAAAGAAAGAAAGATTCTTAAAGAGGAAGAAATTCCCAATAAAAAAGTCCCGACTCCCGAAACTCTACATCTATTATTAACAAGATTATTAATGATTTTAATTTAATGTTGAAAATAGAGCTCCGCGCAGCGAACACTAAGGCGTTACGATGCTCTGGAACCGTCCGAAACAAGTAAAAATATTTTTTGTTATTAAATATTAATTTTAAAATTCATAAAAATTATGTTATTATTTAAACACTTAAAGGAACAATATCCCGATGGAAAAAATTTTTTTTTATTAATTTTAATTACTCTTACTGTTTTTATATTCAAAAATACTATAAGATTACATAAACTTAAAATTTTTATTGCTACTTGTTTAAACAAATTTTATAAACAAATATATAAATTACGTATTTTTGAAAAATATTTTTCTGCCATTTTATTCGTTATAGAATATTATGATTAAAAAAAATTCTTAAAAATTGTTTTTAATTGTTTATAATCACTTTTGTCTTTTTTCATTATTTAAACATGTTATTAAGAAAAAATTTTATTCCTAAATTTATTATTTGCAATTATCCAAAAGGTGGAAAAAAGAATTTTTTTTGTTGTGAATTTATTTGTTTATTTAATAAACAATTTGTTACTAATAATCGCCGAATGTGTTTATATTTTTTTTTAGATAGAAAAAAATAACAAAAACAACCGTATACATAAACATGAAAATTCTTTTGAGAATAATAATTCAAAAATCGAGAAAATACTCGTATCAAGTATGCCGTGGAAATTGACAAAAACTAGATTCAAAACATTAATTTTGTCTGCATAACCAAAGCTTTCTGTCCGAAATGTCCATTTTATTTAACACATGTTAGAATCAAAACATAGCCTATTGCTATTCTTGTTTTATTACATGTAGGCAAATAATATACCTACATATTTAAATAAAAAAGGTATATTTTAATCACAGTTAGAAAACACTAACGAAAATATTAGTGGGAAAAGAGCAGAGCGTTTGCCCTAAACAACTTTATGACAGCATCAAAAAAGGTGATTAAGGAATTCTTTCTGCCGCGATTTTATTATTTTAGTTTGTTTTTGGTTTTGGTGTGGTAACAAGTGCAATAAGAAGTCCTGAACTAAATCTAAGCATTGAATAAAAATAGACAAAAAACTTTCTGATAAATTGTTAACTAGCAAGAAAATAAAAACCATTAAAAAACCGCTGCCCAAGGAATCACTACTTCCATATCCAGATTTTCTATCCGTCACTCATGACGAAAAAATTTTGTATGTGGAAATAATTATTTACGGAACTTTAATAATCCTCTACCCCAGAAACCCATAAAACGATACCCCACATCGGTAGTGGGGCGGGGGTGGTAGTGGGGGGTGGATGAAGTAAAAAAATATTTTGAGGTTTCTGGTCCTTGTACACACACTAAATCGCATTTTTTTTCATCCCCTTTAATAATGGGGTGGTGGTGGTAATGGGGGTGGCTAATGTCAATTTTTTTTTGAGACCTTAGCTTCTCTTATATATACTAAATACCAATTTTATGGACTCTTACCTACTAGATTTACCTATTTACCCCAAATTTACCCCAATTTACTCCCCAACCCTTCGACGGAACAAGATGAAAATATAATCTAGTTCTAGATCTCGTTAAAGTACATATGTGTACCAAATTTCAAGTCAATATCTCAAACGGTTTCATGACATTCTAAGCCTATTTGAACAAAAAAAATTTTTTTAATTTTTTTGTCGTTACTATACTTCCACTGGATGTGGAAGTAATTACTGTCTCTGTATAATTTAAGAAGTATAGTGTAATAATGCATAAATCTGTAACGAAAGTGAGTGAAACTATATCTTTTATTGCTTTATTTTTCGAGTTGTTTATAAAATATTGAAGTTAAAAATATCACGTGTCTATTCAAAAAATAAAGAAAAAATTTGTACCTTCTACAAATAATTCTTTTCGTGAAGTATACGTCATTACCTCTAGGACTGCAGTTTTCGCCATGTATTTTTACGGAATTGAAAATTATTTTTTCTGTACTAAAGCACTTCTTATAAACAATGACTTTCATTTTATTTCAAATTTCCAACTGCTCAGTTAATTTGTTGTAATGCATTCTAATGTTTTGATTATTTAATTTTAACAAATTCTAACATAATTCTTTATACTTCATTTATACATTTTATTTTCGTCATAGTAATTTAGGACTAATAATTTTTTAAACAGTAGATTTTGTATACCATTGGCAACAGTTCTTTTGGCATTTGAGACGCTTTGTTTTATTGCTCTGTGCAAGAAAGCAACTGTCACCAGATTTAAGTTGAATGTAGGTAGAAGAATGTAAGAAAAAAAGGTGCACAAAAGAGTTTACGCACAAAAGGAAGAGGTCAGCCTAAACTAGCTTCCCCATACACATTAAGAAAACATATTATGACGATACGCAGTATTACATTAGATTGAGAAAACTATTAAACAAAATTTTTATATAATTATAAACAATTATATAAAATAAGATATAAATATTATACTACCTTTAATAACGATAATTTAACTATCAAATGTACCGTTTTTTATTATAACCATTATACGAGAGAATTTTATGGTCTACCGAAAGGTTACGTATATTGTTTTGCCTTATCTTGCTTAATTTTCAAAATATTGACGAAAAAGCATTGCATTTTGTTGCAATTATTGTTAGTAACTTTTGAACCCGAAAAGAAAGAAAAGAAAAGAATATCACACAAATTCCTTTTTAAGCGTATCTGCGAAGACTAATTAATGTCGGGCACAAGTATATTATATGCTTGCACTAATAGTACAGTGTAACTAGAGGTTTTAACTTCGGAATAATGTCATATTGAACGGATTTAGTTCATTTTTGGAGGTATAATAGTAAATGCTTGACAGAAAAGTTTCTATATTGTGCGGGGGCTTGCTAATTTATGGAGGGTGAATGCCACCCCCTTTCAGGGGGTGGCACTTAAAAAATATATATACATATATTCATTGGAGCTGAAATAGAATCAAACTTTAAGAAGAAAAGGTTCTATGCAAATTTTCACATAAATTGATAGTTTTTAAGTTATAACGACTTCAAAATTGCGATTTTAGCTTAAAAAAAAGGTATTTCCAAACGGCTTTCGTCAAGTATCTCGAAAAGTATTACTTTATCGAAAAAATGTGACAGACCAATTACAGAAAGTACAAACTGGGAAATAATTATATTTTTTTGTTTATTGATGTAGGATTAATAATTTCGGAGATATTTAAGTTTATATTTGGTATCCAAGTGTTTTGAAATTACCTTTAAAGTTTAAAATGCATTTTTTTCTAAAGCAAGTGCTTTAAATGAGCAAACAAATTTGAACATCTAGGTAATGCTACATCCTAAACTGTATTTGAGATAATTTCTTTAAATTACTGGCTAATTAGAGTAACAAAATGGCGACCTTTTTATATAAAAAAATATAAATACGCTAATTTTTATATCATAACTTCTTTACTTCTTATGCTACAGGAGCGAGTAAAAAATAATTTGAAAGCGCAATTAATTGTCTTTAATTTCATTTCTTAGTATGCGTGACGTAGGTGTCTCAATTTCTGAGATATTTAACATTTAAAAACTGCATTTTACGACTTATAAACGTTCGGACTTTCATATCTCCGAAACTATTAAATCTATGTAAATAAATAAACAAGCTAAATTCATTATCAGTTTATGAGCTTTATTTCTGGTCTCTACCCATTTTTCAATAAAACTAATATTTATTGAGATACCCATTTGGACAAGGAAAACAAAATATCGTTTTATCGAAAATACCTTTATAGTTTAAACTGTATTTTTTTCTAAAGCAAGTGCTGTATACAAACCAAAAAATTTGACATCTACGTCATGCTATATATTAATGAGAAACAGTGTTTGAAATTCCTTTTTTTAATTACTGGCTAATTACAGGAACAAAATGGCGACGTTGTTTAAAAAAAAATGTGTAGACGCACATTGCTTCGGTCATAACTTCTTTGTTCTTTATGCTATAGAAACAAATAAAAAAACAGTTGAAAGCTTAATTAATAACCTATTATTCTACCTACTAGCATCCTTGACGTATGTGTCACAGTTTCTGAGATATTTAACTCTCACTCTAAATAATTATCTTATGAACCCTTGGATGCCAAATGTAAACTTAAATATCTCCGAAATTATTAATCCTACACCAATAAACAAAAAATATAATTAATTCCCAGTTTGTACTTTATGTAATTGGTCTGTAACATTTTTTCGATAAAGTAATACTTCTCGAGATACCTGACCAAAGCCGTTTGGAAAACTTTTTTTTAAGCTAAAATCGCAATTTTGAAGTTATAACTTAAAAACTATCAATTTGTGTGAAAAATTGCATAGAACCTTTTCTTCTTAAAATTTGATTATACTTCAGCTCCAATAAATATATATATTTTTTAAGTGCCACCCACACCTAATTAGCAAGCCCCCGCACAATATAGAAACTTTTGTGTGAAGCTTATACTTCCAAAATGAACGAAATCCATTCAATATGACATTATTTCGAAGTTTTGCATATTTTCACCTCTAGGTACTAGACTATAATAATAATAATTATTTTTATTAGTGCAAGCATATAACACATAAGCAATAAAAGAAAATATTAAATTTTTGCTTGCCATACTTAAAAGGGAACTTTGTGCTTGATAGTACGTCGGGTACATGGCTATATAAGCCAATAATCTGCACTTTTTGATTGGGATGTGCCACTTTCTGTGGTCATAGTTGATACCAAAAGGTAACTTTCCAGATAGGGAGCCACTTTAAAATCCATGCAACACCAAAATGGCGACCATTAAAGATGGCTGCCATTAGCCACAATGAATGTTTTTTTTATCTCAGCTCCTAATGGTTCGATTTCTATTTTCATTTTTTTTTTTGTTTGAGAGCTCTTGTAAAGAAGACACTTTTTTGTCCCTATACGTTTATCTGTACACTTTAAGGGTTCTGCGTAATTTAAGAAAATATATATTTTTTAATTTTTAAAGATATTTCTTTGCACAGTGGGACAAACTGAATCTAAAAACTTATTTCATATAATGCAACTTTCAATTGATGTTAACTTGGGACAGCTGGTACATAGTAAAGGTCATTGTAATAACTTTTTCAAAATTAAGCCTATAAGTATTATAGTGGCAGTGAAATAAAATTAAATAAAAACTTATAAATACTTCAAAGAGAACTTCATGCTTTGTTGTTATTTGATGGCAATCATTTTTTGCTCATATTTGACCCATGTACTCGGAAACACAAAGGTCACTTGCTGTCTCAAAATAAGTACATTTTCAAAAGAAAAATTGCATCAAGGGATTCTTTTACTATTATACCTGATGTTACTGTATTATTAAAACAATTCGTTTGATATATCTATGTTAGGTAAATAAACGTAATTTAATTTCTACCCCTTTGCATCTTTTTATTTTACTGTTAATAAGGCAATACTTTAAAAGTGGAAAACAAAAAATGAGGACAAATTCAAAATATTTAAATACTTATAGGCCTAATAAAAAAATTACCTAATATTTTATTAGGTTCTTCTAATATATCTTCAAATTCGTAACAATGAATAATAAAAAACGTAACTGTTATATTATTATGGCGATCAAAGAATGAATACATTTCTTTTAATAGCTGGCCCTCCATTAGCGTCTCTACTGTAAACAGTAATGGTAGTGGCGCGGTATAGCAAGTACTCCTATTATGTTGTGCTTCGTGACGATGCATGCATCAAAGAAATATATATTATAAAAATATAACCTACTGAGGCCCGATTACATTGGCAACATCGCTGGGACAGAGAACGAACGCTAGCTATATTCTTATATACAGCGGGCTTTGAAAGGATCAGTAAATATATCCGGGCTCTGAAATATGCCATGTTTATATAATTGAAAGAAAAATAATAATTAGCTACCCCTAGTGGCCTATTCCTTCCTATTAGAAAAGATTCATAACAATCGCCATATTTAATAAATTTGTTAATTTATACACTCGGGAAATGCCGGGCTAATGAACGACCTGTCGATATATCGGGCTACACAATATACCGTCTATACCTATATATATATATATATATATATATATATATATATATATATATATATATATATATATATATATATATAAAGTGTTGGTGTACTTCCGGGTGTTTTCCCACGTAGTTGATAGGCTCCTGCTGGAGCCATTGCTGTCTAAACGACGTTTCGACAGAATCCCATCTGCCATCTTCAGGTTCTCGCTGAAAGCTGCCTACTGCTGCTCCTCGTTGCTCGAACTGGATAGTCCAGTTCATATCCAGTTCATATCCAGTTCAAACATATTATAGAATAATATATTGTACATAATATTACAATTTATTCTATTTTAATATTTTTTGTTTATAATTTCAAAAATTAAACAAACAAACATGTTTTACAAAAAAGATTTTTATTTATAAATGTGACAAAATTTTAACTTTTCTGTCTACTTTTTTTGTCGGTTTTAGTAGTTTTTAAATCCCGATTTATGTATTTAATGGAATAAAAAATTTTCATATAAACAATTTTTTAATATATACTTTGGGGAATTCTAAACATGGATGAATAAAATCTGTGTTGTTCATTATGTTAAATAACATATTAGAAACTGCTCGTCTAGTACAAATTTCCTCAAATTGAGAATTAAATATATGATCTAATTTGTATATAAAATTGACAAATTTCTCTGGAGGTGATAGCAGGTTTCGGTAAATATTTTTTTCGGTGTTAAAAGCTTTGAAATAAACTAATAAGTTATTTATATTTAGTGTCTCGCGTTGTTTCCCAAAAGATTTACAATTATCGCAAGAGTGAACTTCAAGGGTTTTATTCAAAAGATATCCGCAAACATAAGTGAAAGCATTTTGCGTGGGTACCTTTTCTTTCGTATAGCTGTAATCAGGAAGAACAAGGACTTTAGGAGGTTTATCTTCTTCCTCTTCATCATTGGCGCAACTAGAGGGGGGGGCAGGGTGGGCCGGGCCCACCTCAAACTAGCCAGGGCCCACCCCAGGAAAGAATAAAAATTAGCAAAAAAAATTTTAAATTTATCGACTAATGTATCACTAAATTATTCGGAATCTATGAATTTAAATATATAAACGTTTTGTTTTAATGTTTTTGTTCACTAGTTCATTGGTTTAGGATTTAGATTTCAGTTCCTTGTGAATTTTTTTAATAAAAATTGAAAATCTGAAGCGTATGTGTTTCATTAAACGTCGTAAAACGATAAAACCATTCGAAACCAATAATATTTACATATTTGTATAGTTTTTTCATTTTATAATTTCACTGAAAGTGAAAAGTAGTTTTATGCATAATGTGTATGGCCGTGTCGATGAAATAGCTAAAATAGGATTTTCCATCTAATGGTAATTCAGAGGCAGTTGTCATACCTTGTATTCTTTGTATCATGGGGCCTGGCACCCCCAGGAAAATTCTCTAGTTGCGCCAATGCTCTTCATTAATCATGTTAGTTGTGTTGGTAAATTTTATAGTCATTAATAATCCATTTGAATCATCCTTGCAATTCTTGTAATCCAAATAAAAATAGTTTTGGCACACCAATTTACCGAATGCTCATTTTTAAATTTTAAATTTTGCTTTTCCAAGAAAAATGGATTATACAGATATTAAATGGTTCTCTAGGGTTATACCGGACACCGCAAAATCATTCCCCGAAGGCATAAACACATTTTTTTTCTCTGTGGTGTATTGTTTATAAAAGTTTTTGTTTATCGATTTTTACTTCCCCCTTAAAGCCTATTTTTAATAGCATTTACCTATATTTTTTAAAACAAAATTATCCGATTCGAGTGTGTAATAAATTCCATATCGAAAAAATATTAAAATATACACATTTTAAATAGAAAAATACAATTTTCCTATATATCCCCAAACCAGAGGTTATATCGGGCACATTTAAAAAATAATAAAAAAACATATTGCTCACCTTAATTTACTTTTTTACATTAAAATAACTTCCCTAAATATACCTCTATCAACGTGCTTAATCGGATTTAAATTACGCAGATTCTTTCTTGAAATATTTTTAAAAATCTTTAGAAAACTCTAGATATATCCCCGATTGACGGCAGAGCTGGGTAATTCCTGATGAAAAAGTAATTAGCAATTACAGTTTCTTTTTTTTTCGTGTAATTGTAATTGTAATTAAGTACTTTTTTTTATTAAAGTAATTTGGAATTGTAATTGCAGGAAAATTGTTGAAGGAATTGTAATTGGTAATTATATTATTTGAACTATCTAATTACAAATTACTTCTATAAGTACAATTACTTTTTTTTTCGTGTAATTGTAATTGTAACTAAGCACTTTTTTTTTATTAAAGTAATTTGGAATTGTAATTGCAGGAAAATTGTTGAAGGAATTGTAATTTGTAATTATATTATTTGAACTATCTAATTACAAATTACTTCTATAAGTACAATTACTTTTTCCAATTACAATTACTTTTTTCAATTACAATTACTTTCTCCAATTACAATTACTTTCTGCAATTACAATTACTTTTTCCAATTACAATTACTTTAAAAACATGCGTATGTGGTTTAACAAAGAAGAATGCATTAAAGCAAAATTTTACAGTTCCATAGTTTAAAATGAATCTGAAAAGTTCAAAAAAAGTTACTGACTAAAAACGAGTTTTTGCCGTGGTCCGCTGCACATTTATGTTTTTTGTTCAATAAACTTTTAAAAACTAAATGTGTTTACTGTTTTTTATTATCATTCTTATTATTATTAGGCATTGTTATTATAGTGGAGTCAATTTTGTAAATAAAATAGCGAGGTTGGGAAATTTTTTAAGATGGATGTAGACCCGGCGGAAATTGTCATGGCGAGTATAACAAAACCCCAGAATCTTGCGCTGACGCAAGAGATGGCTTTATTCGGACGACCTTTCTATCAAATCTTGGGTGAAACCGTGTTTTATTGGCCGAAAAGGGTTTTTTTTGGACATTTTAAACTGCAAATTTGAATTTGCAGTTTTATATATAATCGAAAAAAATTAAAAAAATTAAATTTCGGCTATCTTGATCAGATCTCAACCGATTTGGCTGAAATTTGGAAAGGAAGTAGTCTTTATCACACAAAAATTATTTATCAGATTTCAGCCAAAAATATTAAATAGTTTGGCTGAAATTTCAGTTTCAGTCAAATTTTCTGAAATGTTCAAATTGAAATATCTCCGGACCTAAAAGACGGATCGAATTTATGGCAAAAGGTAGGTTATTTATGTACTTTTACATGATATAAGTCAAGAATCACTTTTTTTTTACATTCGGTCGTTTTTTAGTCATTTGCATTATATATATATTATATAATATATGTGTACTCAGTGACTATGTGTGCGCGCACTGGTATAAAGCAGAAAACAATTGTATTTATTATTTATAAAACTTTAAAAAACATATATATTTTTTATTTGTATAGTCGTGCCTACTGCTTTGACTAGCTATAGATAAATGTATATTATATTACATATGTGTGTGCGTGCGTGTATTTATTTCTGTATGTGAATGTGTTACAATTTTTATTTTTTTTTATTTTTACGTGACTCAGGTAGCCCCTTCATGTATAATCGAAGAAGACCGTGGTCTATCTTTTACTTTTCAAAACGAGTATTTTGATATTAAACCTCGCCTACCTTTTGCCACAAAGCAAATTTTGATCCGACTTTAAGTCCGAAGATATTTCGATTTGAAAATTTCAGAAAATTGACTGAAACTGCATTTTCAGCCAAACTATTTAACGTTTTTGGCTGAAATTTGGTTAACAGTTTTTGTATAATAAAGACTACTTCCATTCCAAATTTCAGCCAAATCGGTTGAGATCTGATCAAGACAGACGAAATTTGATTTCTCAGTTTTTTTCGTATGTATATTATGAATATCAGGAGGGGGGATGGTCAGATATCTTCCCCAAATTTAAACTGAAGGTTCCTTTAATATTGAGAATAAAAGGATACCATTTTCTTTTCTTAACTAGTTGTTTAAATGATAAAAAAAAATAAAACAACAAATTTGACCCTTAAAATGTCCAAAATACCCCTTTTCGGCATGGTTTCACCCGTTTTTGGAAATTAAAATTTTAGGGTTTTATTATACTCGTCATTACAAATAATTTCCGCAGGGTCTGCATCCATCTTAAAAGTTTTCCCAATCCTTTCCTAAACCGACTCCACTATTAAACTGCATTTTCTATATGTTTATTTAATTTTTCCTGATTACTCTTAAGGTCAAACATTCTAATAACGATTCTAATAAATATTAAAACGCAATATTACACAACACTTTTAATTAAAATTTTTAACTTACCTTTTTGTCTGTTTGGTCACTATAATTTACTTTATCATAAAAGTATTTAGAAAAGTAATTAGAAAAGTAATTGCTAATTCCTTTTTTTAAGACATGTACTTTGTAATTGTAATTAGTTCCTTTTTTAAAAAAGTAATTTGTAATTGTAATACATTTCCTTTTTTAAAAAAGTAATTTGTAATTGTAATGGTTTTTAAATTACAAGTAATTACCCAGCTCTGATTGTCGGTAACTTTCAAAGCAAGGGACACACCACTGGTGCTCTGTTCTCTAACCCAGAGAATCAGACCAATGGTGGTTGGGTCGTCTTTGACGCAAGGTAATCATGTGGAACTGACAACGACACAACCTATTTGGCACATGCCACGGTACATGTGGGAAGCCTTGCTGTTGCTTCTCTGTAGTATAAGTTCTCTGCTGATACTTTGTGTGGGCACTTCCAGCAGTATCAGTGTTGTTGTTTCAACACAAGAAAATTTAGAGTGTTACCCATGACTAGTCCCATAAATTATGTGAGCGAGTTATTCGCATAAGGGATTAATCGCAGAAGTCAAAGGCCTAACCTCAGTGCAATTGAAAAGGCCTCGCTGGAGGAACCACCTTATTGATCACAGCACCACCATGCCAGGTAGCGGTAGATTTGTCCATGCTTACAGTTGTCCATCTTTCAAAAGAATTTGACATGATAAATTTGACATGATAAAAAACTAATCTAAGTGATGTCATCTTCCTGTACGAGACTGTACTTTTATTAATCAATAACAACTTTGGTTTGCCTCTTACTTAAATTTGAAATTCATTTATCATCTAAAATTTTGGCAAAAGTATTTTTTAATTTTATGGACTACTTGAATTATACCTATACCGTTCTCCTGTAAAGTTGTTTTTTTTTTAAGGCTAACTGAATATATTTCCTTCAGATTGCATCAACTTTTCGTTCAATAATTTACAGGCATTCAATTTTAGTAGCTGTATAATGGTCCAGTGGCTTGCAATCCAAGCTGTATGCCAGGATCCGGCGAGGCAAAAAGTTGTATTTAAATTAAAAATAAAATCTGTTTTGTTTTTTTCCTGTTTTTTTTTTTGTGTGTGTGTGTGTGTTCGAATCCCAGACAGGTTGAATGCTTCTTTTTTAACTTTTTTTTTAAACCAACGAGTGTTTCACCATTAAAGTTGGTATCACAAAATTTAGAATGCCCAAAACTAACATTATTTATAAGAAAACTGCGAAGAGTATTCTGTAGAATGTGAACAATTATATAAAAAGCTCAACAATCTGGCGAAGAGTATAATTTTTACTCCAGTTATTATACTAAAATCATTCTTCTACGATCGTGCAAAAAGTTAACACTTTTAACATTATTTACAGGCTCAAAAGTTTTACTTTTTGCACTAGGAACAAAAAATTATAAGACTATAAAAATAATCGAACTATAGCTGAGAGGTATGTACCTACATCCTACACTGTAAATGTCAGTCGCCTCTTACTTTTTGTAGCTAACATGTTGAGAACGGCATCTCAATCAGTTTTTAACTTAGAATTATAGTATTTATGTTGACAATTGGGGGGCTCGGCCTTTTTGTTGTTAATAAGACTAGTATCACAAATCATCTAATTCACAAAACAAAACCTATGCTCAAAATGCATAGAAAAGTGGTAGTCCGCATGGTGACTGTGCATGTATTTGTCTGTGGAATTTTCTTTCGTTCACGATAACTTCTACAAAAATACATCGATTCTGATTTTTTTCTTTATATTGAACACCTCAATGAGGACTCCAGATCAGTGGCATAGCGACACGGGGGACAGGAAGGCCACCCCCTCCCTATAAACTTGACGCCATCCAGTTGTTATGAAATATTATTGAAATCTTTTCTTTTTAAATTTTAAGAGTTCTTAAAACAAAAAAAAAAACAAAATTTCACGTTTACTATGATTTAAATTAAATAATAAGTCAGTAAAGATTATCTCTCTGTATGTGCTCGTGCATTGAGATTTCATATTTCTCGAGTTTTACAATAATCACAATAATTCCGGAAACCGAACACAGTATACTGTCACCTACTGCTGCAGATCTTACCACATTTGTCTGAAGAACTTGACACCATTATCACAGAAGAAATTATTTCTTCTGTGCTATTATTTTATTTAAGGCGCCAGCCGCGCTCTCCCCTTTGACTATGTATGGTTACTTCCACTCTCAGTTGGGTTTGTTAAGTTTTGTGAGATGAATTAGAACTTGAATCCTTTAATAGACGAGAAAGGTAAAAGTTCTACTTACCGTGGATTTACTAAGATTTACGCCTTCTTACGTGCGCTGAGCTTATACATATTTAACACTGTATGTAGATTTATCACTTTTGGATACCGTAATTACTTTTTTAGAGTTCGTCACTTCAGCTTCTGTGATCTGATCTATGTCCTGAATATCAGACGAGTGGGTCCTTTGCGGATCCCCTTATTCAGTGTCCACCTAACGCACAAAGCTTCCGAGAGGTTAGACTTAAACTTAATCATTCAGTCAAGAAAATGCAACAGTTCAAATAATACCATTTGTTGATTTAATCCAATATGTACAGTAAATGTGCAAGAAGTCATCTAATACTTTTAAGAATCTGCACCCAAACGTGGCAAGTCCCTTAGAGGACGTGTATCTCAACCATCATACAATGGAGAGTGTGTAGTAACTCAAGTAGCAAGGGTACGTTATAATGACGTCAAAATCTGGTGATTCTGGTCAAAAAGACGTCAGGGCACTAAAAATCGACGACAGAATGACGTCTTATAAATGACATTAAAATGACGTGCTACACATCACGTCATATTATCGTCTTTTTTCGGTGTTAAATTTATTTATATTTTATCGGATTACAAACTTTAAAACTCGCTAATGGCATTTTGTTATCGTAAGCAGAGTGTAAAGTTTAAAAAAAAATAAACCGTGTCGTGAGGGATAAGTATATTGGCGTTTTTATTCGAGGATATAATGTTTTTTAACATTATCCAAAATAATTTATATTCGAAAGAGTTTGCAAAGATTCGGCAGTTTATTGGTTTAAATTATATTTCTATCTATTTTTTTAATAATAAAATTAGATTAAAATGCATTAAAAAGCAAAATCTATCCGTTGTGTGTTCCAACTATAAAGTCTTTAGGTAAGTAGCCTCAGAAAGGTTGGTGGCCGAGTGCTTAAGGCGTCGTCTTCCAAGTCATGAGGTCGGCGGTTCGGCCCCTGCTCATTCCGTTTTTTTTTATTGTGAAAAACATTTTAGTTGTTTTTTTTTAAGGTAATAATTGCTTATTGGTTTTTTCAATTTTAGGTCTGTTTTAGACCATTAAATATTCTATTTATGTTGTAGATGACGATATTACACCTTTACCTTTTTTTTTCCAACACGCTTCCCACTGACTCCTGACTTCCCCTCCGCCGCTCATCAAATTTGAGTTAAGGAAAATTTTTTTTTTGGATTTCTCCCTCTCTGCTCTTCAATTTTGAGATCTGGGGAAAATATATTTTTTTTTACGAACCGCCACTAATACTAATTAATGTAATAATTACATTGTTCAACAACTACTCGTACTTCTCAGGTGACACTGGTGGCAGTTTAATTAAATTAAATAAGTTCTTCTTAATAATTATAAATAAATAAAAATACTAGTAACTCGAAGCGAGAACCTGAAAGATTTTCATATATTTTAAATAAGGCAAGAAATTCAATTTCACATAATAAAGACTTCATTCACCACCATAAATACTGCTTTTAGCATCCGAAATAGCGGTCGCCAAGCTAGCTCAGTTCGTTGAAGCGTCAGTACTGTAATACGGACAACGGGAGACATGTAGGTTCGAACCCTACGGACCGCAATTGGTAAAGGTAAGTAAAAATGAATTTAATAACTTAATAAACATTATAATTTGCAGGCAACCCTTGTGAGAAAAAGTTGGAGTGATGGTAAACAATATTAGATATGTTAATGTAAATAAAATTACGGATGGCTAACAAACAAATTCATTAGGATAAAACTTATTTATGCATTAATTATTTTATTTTTATCAAGTAGATTACTAACTAGTATGTAGTTTTACATGTTCCTATTACTAAAAACCTGTGGGGATTACCAAATATAACCTGAAAAAGACGTCATTCGTCTGAGACATTAGGAAGTCATTTTCACGTTTCATTTACGTCATCTAACTCGTCATTTCTCGTCACTCCTGACCATTTTTTCACGTCATTTTCACGTGTCTTTGCTACCTGGGTAGTCGCGAATTGCGAATAGCGATTTGCGAATATTGTTCTGATCGACCCGAAAAACGAGGTCACGGAATCTTTACCAGGTTACATGCCGTAAGTACGCTGGATTGTGGGAAATGATGGACTTTTTTTTGACAATGTTCGACCGACAACTGAATTCACAACGAAAGCTAACATTTTTTTTAAATTACATAGAAATAAGGTTATCGCTATACAATATGGTGCTACAACGAAGTGACTAAAATTAAATCTGACCTGCAAAATCTTAAAACAATTCCTATTAAACCTTTCAGTCTAGTCAATTTTGGGTATATTTTGGCGTTTTTATCAAATTATTTTAAATAGAACATATCTTTAGTCCACATTCATCGTAGTTCCCCAAATCTGCTACGTGTCGTGAAGCGACCGAAAAATTCAGCGTATCTACTTTCTAATTTTTCACTTTTGGTACCCCACATCTCTGCGAACGTTTAAATAAAGTCTTTCCATTTTTTCAAAACCATAATTTCTTATTACATTATTTATTTAAAAGAAGATAACTTTACTGATTCGATTGTCCAATACTTACTTCTACAGGTATTTTAAACAAAAATATATTATCGTAATAGTGATATTTATAATGGAATACTATCACTATCGTTTACAATAAGTATGCGTCAACAATGCTGTATAATAAAGATAAACTGCATAGTTTCTTCTGTTTTTGCCTATCGCAAATGCTTTGGCCTTCTATGGCTTGGAAGAAATGTGTTTAAAAATATATATATATGTTACTGAGTTACTATTGCAAACAAAATAACATTTTCAGGGCCGGATTTAGGAGGCCCTAGGAACCACGGCCCCTCTTCAGAATCTCTAAACAGTTCACCACATGCATTATTAAAATATCACTATTTAGATGTGTAGGATGACCCTATTGAAATCTCCATCTTTTTTGTTATGTCTTCCTTTCTTGTTTCAGTTGTATCTTTAATTTCATTAGAAATAGCTTCTTTGAATACGGTTTTTGTTATTGTATGATATTCAGCATCAACATAAACAAGTCATTTATTCAATTTAAATCAATTAATTTTACACCAAGATATATGCAATGGAAATGCATGTAATTTTATCTCGTATATTGAACAAATATCAAATACCTCGACGTAATCATTAATCAGTCTCTTAAATGGCATGAACACATTAACTGTTTAACAAAAAGATTAAAACAATGCATGTTCACATTTAAAAGTTTAAGCGGTATTCTTAGTAATAAATTGATTATGAATTGTTACTATGGTCTTGTACAGCCGTTGTTAACGTATGGCATTCTGTCCTGGGGTGAAACTTGTAAAAATAATCTAGAAAAAGTATTTGTCAGAAAATAATTATTAAAACCTTCCTTAGGAATCCAGTGAGTTACACAACTAGAATCTTGTTCTCACTTTAAGAGAACTGTATATATTCGATATATTAAAATATTATTACAAGCATAAAAATTCCGTATTCCGTAAAGCTTTTTGAACATGAATATAACACCAGAGCCATAAAAAATCACAAATGTATACTTCCGATCACACATAAAACGACAACTCAAAAATATTTCCTGTATATTAAAATTTACAATATACTAATGAATGAACTTAGATTATTTAACGGCACCATCATTTTATACAGTAAAAAAAATGTGGATTAAAAATTCAACTGTAAATCTTGATTATACAGTGTGTCTCACTTTTCATCACTACACCCCAATATCTCGGCCATTTGTTGATCGATTTAGATCAAATTTGGTATACTTCTTTTGCTTCAGATTTTGATTAAAAAGTTATTTAAATTTTTTTTTTTCGAAATTAAATACGCCTACTATGATAAAAAAAAAACTGGCAAAAAGTAGGAATTTATATTAGCAATTGAGATAGGGTTTTTGTTTTTACAGAATCTTGTTCGGCATGACCTAAAACCCCTGTATACCAAATTTAGTTAAAAAATATTCATTCCTCTACAAAAAAATCATATCTGAGATTTCAATAATAATCACCCTACTATTCGAGTTATTTATTGCTAGATATTTACATAACTTGGTAGTGGTGTAATAATGACGCCAATGAAGCATTAGGACACATTTTTTATCCAAAACACTATTATAAAATGAATATTTGAAAAATGGTGGCTATTTTTTAAAATACTTAGAACTCGGCATGCCAATATCTTTGTTAACATGGAGTGCTTTGGAATGGATTTGACAATTCTTATTATTTCAATTTTATCGTATGTAATATCACTAGTGCTTAAAATTTTATCGAAAATTTTTTCGAAAGCGTGTTGCCTGGTAATATAACGAGTGCAAATTGGCAGTTTATTATCTGATTAAATCCCGACCGCTTTAGCGGGAGGGATTTAATCTTTGATAATAAACTGCCAATTTGCACGAGTTATATTAACTAAGGGCGACTTAGCTTGAGAAAAAATTTTTAGATAAAATTTAAAGCACGAGTGGTATTTGAGGAGAATATTTCACGAATAAATAATTCATTAAGTACATCTTCAATATTATGTTTTCTCATTAACTGCCTTCAGGCGTTTTCTTGTCACTTTTTGGAGTTTACTGACCTTTATTTTCAATTTCATCATTAATTTGATATACAGAAATATTTCCAAACCGACTCATATTGTCAAAACAGCAAATCTGAAACAAACGCAGTAGAAACAACGGAGATTCGCTATATTTTAAAATAATCTAGTGACGTTTCCATGGCAACTAGTAAATAAAACGAGTTGAAACCTTAGATATTATAATATATAGACTGGCTTAACACCTTTCAGGCGTTTCTGAGGTGCAATACGACGAGGAACGATAGAGAGAGCACTACTTTAGTACCGATGTCTCGCCCAAATAAAATATACACCCATGGTTCCGAGATTGACATAGAGAGCGCCATCTAGCGCTACAAGTTATATTCCATAATAAATAAATGTTCATCGACTCATATTTACGTATTTAATCCTCACTTTTAACTTACGAAGTTTATGAATTATGTTGAGGTTTGCTTTGTTAAGCAAAGAGAATTTTAAATACAACAAATTATAATGTTTGATGCACAGCTTTGGTTCAACGAGTTACTTTTTGGTAGATTACCATAATATGTAAGTACTATACATTTTTAGTTTGTTCCAGAGCGAATGTGTACTTGACATTTATAATAAATGATTTGCTTACCTTTGTAACTACGTTATTGAGCTATTGAAAGCTGTGCTTGACTTGTTCCTGTATTATGAGCTAGGTATATTAAGTACAATCTTTGTGTGTAATTGTTACCTGATTTAACACTAGGAAAACTGAAATAGTTACAGATAGGCAAAAGTTACAGCCTATATATTTCAGACAAGATTCGCTTTGGAATTGAGGTGTGTTTTTGTTTGCTACTACATAATACAATATTACAATTTACAAGGTAAGTACGTTAACAATTAATAATAAGCTAGAGAAGATATTTATAGATAAAACTTAAAAGCTCGAGTTGCCCTATTTGCCAAAAATATTTCACGACAAAAACGTCAAAAAATTTTCGCATATTTGCCGCTGCAGCGACCTAAAAAATTAGAGCGATAAATTTTGCATGTTGGTCTTGTCAAAAGCCGATCTAGCTTGAATTACCACTAATAATGACGTTTGATTGGTGCGATGTTTTGAAAAAACGGGCTCTCATTGGCTATAGCGTTAATGAGTGAAATAATCAGCAATAATTAATTGTTGTGCAGCCATGTTTAAGTTTAATTTGACATTCGATGCAGTTGTCAAATTTATTCCAAAGCACTCCATGTTAACAAAGATATTGGTATGCTGAGTTCTAAGTATTTTAAAAAATAGCTACAATTTTTCAAATATTCATTTCATAATAGTGTTTTGGATAAAAAATGTGTCCCAATGCTTAATTAGCGTCTTTATTACACGACTGCCAAGTTATGTAAATATCCGATCATAAATAACTCGAATAGTAGGGTGGTTATTATTGAAATCTTAGATATGATTTTTTTTTAAAGGAATGAATATTTTTGAACGAAATTTGGTATACAGGGGTTTTAGGTCATGCCGAACAAGATTCTGTAAAAACAAAAACCTTATCTCAATCGCTAATATAAATTCCCAATTTTTGCCAATTTCTTTTGATCATAGTAGGCGTATTTAATTTCGAAAAAAAAAAAATTAATAACTTTTTAATCACAATCTGAAGCAAAATAAGTATACCAAATTTGATCTAAATCGATCAACAAATGGCCCAGATATTGGGGTGTAGTGGTGAAAAGTGAGACACACTGTATATTTATCTAGCGTCCTATATATTTTTGTCATTATAGAATATTCTAACTTGTATAATTAGTAAAGTACTTAAAACTATATTATTTTACTGTAAGAATGCATTTTGTATCATTTTATTTTAGTTTTACTTTAATAGTAAGCAGGGCCGGTTTTAGGCAGTTTTTATGGGGGGGGGGGCGAAATTGCAATGCCGAATGACTTCTTCTCTTTTGCTCCTTTATTTTCTTTATATATGATTAGTCGCGTCAAGGCAGATATTTTCTGAGAAGTTTTCTGGCAAAGGATTAATTGGCCTAATTTTTTTTGCAAATTGTTTATTGAAATCTATTTCACATTGGTAAAAAGAAAAAACATACCACTGGGACTTTTTTCATTTTGTTATTAATAAACAGACAATTCTAAACACTAAACAAATTAATTAAATTTGATAATTTGCTATCTCGGAAAATATTTGAGAAAATCGACTGAAAATATATACTCGGGGGATTTTGAGGTCCCTGATTACAATTTTGAAAATTGGAAAATTCAAGATGGCGACTATGAAGTATAAAAATCAGATTTTCTGGCTTAAGTTTACATTTTTAAGAAAAATAACGAGAATAAAAAGTGTTTAGAATGCCATTTTGCTACATAAGTTTTATGAGTAGCTCTACTTCACCCCAATTGGGGGTTAACATTACTTTATTTAAATAAAGTTGGTTACTTTTTTAAAATATTCGAGTAAATCTCAAATATTTTAAATAGATATAATTAAATTACTCGTTACTGAATTAATTTTACATAGGAAGGAATTAGTAGGGTCAAAAACAAATAGTGAGTAACATAGCGCCTTACGCCCCAAAGAGGAAACACGAAGCAGCTACGGACACGTTTTTCGGAATTATTGTTCCTGATCAGCGTAGCGTAGCAACAAAAAGGATCTGGAAAGGACAGATAGGAACAATAATGGAAAGTTGAAAGCAGAGTACACAGTGCTATTATTTGTGCATTCATATCTAGATCGGCCTATTACAACCTTCACCGGCAGTCGGCACAAAGAGCCCTCTGTGGACTGCCCAATTTCAACCTGGCAAGTCAAATAAAATAGGAAAGAATTAGTTAGGTCAAAAACAAAGAGTGAGGAAAATAGCTCCTTACATCCTAAAGAGGAAACATGAAGCAGCTACGAACACGTATTTCGGAATTATTGTTCCTGATCAGCGTAGCGTAGCAACAAAAAGGATCTGGAAAGGACAGATAGGAACAATAATGGAAAGTTGAAAGCAGAGTACACAGTGCTATTATTTGTGCATTCATATCTAGATCGGCCTATTACAACCTTCACCGACAGTCGGCACAAAGAGCCCTCTGTGGACTGCCCAATTTCAACCTGGCAAGTCAAATAAAATAGGAAAGAATTAGTTAGGTCAAAAACAAAGAGTGAGGAAAATAGCTCCTTACATCCTAAAGAGGAAACATGAAGCAGCTACGAACACGTATTTTGGAATTATTGTTCCTCATCAGCGTAGCGTAGCAACAAAAAGGATCTGGAAAGGACTAGGAACAATAATTGAAGGTTGAAAGCACAGTACGCAGTACTCTTATTTGTGCATTCATATCTACATCGGCCTATTTAAGACCTTCACCGACAGTCGGCACATAGAGTCCCATGTGGACTGCCCAATTTCACCCTGGCGAGTCAAATAAAATTGGAAGGAATTAGTAAGGTTAAAAACAAATAGTGAGGAAAATTCATTCATATTTTCCTCACTATTTGTTTTTGACCCTACTAATTCCTTAATATTTTATTTGACTCGCCAGGGTGAAATTGGGCAGTCCACAAAGGGCTTTATGTGCCGACTGTCGGTGAAGGTCTTAAATAGGCCGATCTAGATATTAATGCACAAATAATAACACTGTGTACTGTGCTTTCAACCTTCAATTATTGTTCCTATCTGTCCTTTCTAGATCCTTTTTGTTGCTACGCTACGCTGATGAGGAACAATAATTCCGAAACACGTGTCCGCAGCTGCTTCGTGTTTCCTCTTTGGGGTGTAAGGCGCTATTTGCTCACTATTAAATTTACTGTTCATTAATTCAATTTTTAAATACAGCGCGCTTTCTTGATCCCGGGAATATATGGTAAAAACACCCTCCTTAGTACCTCTTTAATATTAGTACCAAACTTTTCAATAGGAAGAGATGAGATTTATCTCAATAATATGTTCAATACATTATTTTACGATAATGAAATCGACGATGTTCAGGAAGAAGAAAGAAATGAAGAACAAGAGCAATATTTTTATTTATAAACAACTCAAATGAAACTGAAAAATATTACTTTAAAGAATGGTGTCTAATTAAATTTATATTTTTATATATTTTTTAAGTACTTAAACAATTTTTATAACTGCGTAGAAATAAATAATTAATAAAATTGTACTTAATTTTTTAACGATTCCCCAGGTAGCAGGGTGACGTCATTATGACGTCTTTTAAAGGTGATTTTTCGTCGCCGACGTCATTGTGCCAATAAATAACGTACCAGAGACGTGATATTTATAACGTACTTCTGACGTCATCATGAAGACGTCAAATACACGTTTCTTTTAGGTCATTATTTTGACGTCATTAATAAATGACGTACCAGAGACGTGATATTTAAAACGTACTTCTGACGTCATCATGAAGACGTCAAATACACGTTTCTTTTAGGTCATTATTTTGACGTTATTAAAATGACGTGAAATAAATCATTATAAAATAAAAATAAATAGAAGTATTTAGTGACTAGTTCAATTTTCGCCACATAGTAATAATAATTTTGTTTTACTATTTCTAACTAGGTATACAGCTTTTAAACATATTTAAATAAAGATGTTCAATGGTTCAGTAAGTTAAGTGTTAGGTTGCGAGTCAAAAGGTCCGCGGTTCGATCCCTGCACATTCCGGTTTTTTTTCGTCAAAACCCAAACAGCACGTCCAATTGTAATTAAGTCTCTACAAGATATACACATGAGAAACAAAATATGTTAATTGTTAAACTAGTACTGACGTACACATATGAGATACACTTATGTTTATATTGACAGAATTATGTGATACAATGTTTAATAATTGTATACCGTATGCACTCAAGATTCTAAACATTTTTATATAACGTAAAGAAGGATCAATAGAATGTTGAAATTTGACGTCCGTACAAGATGCCTACAAGGTTTAAGTCATATGTATGTGTGATGCTTTATATAATACTTGTGCCTACTGCATGCACCACATAAAAGTGCGATAATACACATGATACAAATAACTATATATACACTTTTTAGTTGTGTCTTGTCGTGTCTATATTCGACTATTCGAGCATGGAACAGTGTGCGCGCGCAAAGCGTCAGCGTGAGTATACCGGCCATGTGTATCTCATGTGTCCTCTTTCCTCTATAAGAGTGGTCATAGCCACACATATAGCAGGCATTTTTCTTTTTTAACAATATCCAAAATAATTTATATTCGAAAGAATTTGCAAAGATTCGGCAGTTTTAAAGATATCGAGTTCTTTTAATAATAAAATTAAATTAAAATGCATTAAAAAGCAAAATCTAGCCGTTGCGTGTTCTACTATAAAGTCTTTAAGCAGATATTCAAACAGAAGTCAGTGGTTGAGTGAGTAAACATTAAGCGGCGAGTCAAGAGGTACGCGGTTCGATCCGTGCTCACTCTGTCTTTTTTTTTGTTAAAATAATTGCAAAAAAACTTTTAGTTGTTTTTTTCAAGGTAATAATTGCTTATAAAACCGATGTACGAATATACTTCTTTTCAATTTTAGGTCTGTTTTAGACCATTAAATATTCTATTTATGTTGTAGATGATATATTATACCTGACCGTTTTTTCTCCAACACGTTTCCCAGGTTTGTATAAGTACTTCAACTTAAAACTTTAATTCTTAACTCAGGTGACACTGGTGACAGTTTAATTAAATTAAATAAGTTCTTCTTAATAATTATAAATAAATAAAAATACTATTAACTCGAAAAATTCAGGTTTGGGAACACGTAAAAAAATAGAAAAAAAAAGAGAACTTGAAAGATTTTCATATATTTTAAATAAGGCTAGAAATTCAATTTCACACATAATAAAGACTTCATACACATCATAAATACTGCTTTTAGCATCCGAAATAACAGTCACCACGATAGCTCAGTTGGTAGAAGCGTCAGTACTGTAATAGATACAACAGAGACATGTAGGTTCGACCCCTACCCACCGCAATTGGCAAAGGTAAGTAAAAATGAATTTAATGACTTAATAAACATTATAATTTGCAGGCAACCCTTGTGAGAAGAAATTGGAGTGATGGTAAACAATATTAGATAGTTAATGTAAATAAAATATACGGATGGCTAACAAATAAATTCATAGGACATATGCATTAATTACTTCATTTTTATCAAGTAGACCTACTAACTAGTATGTAGTTTTATATGTTCCCATTGCTAAAAACCTGTGGGGGGATTACCAAATATAACCTGAAAAAGACGTCAAATTAACGTCTAGCATAAGACGTCATTCGTCTGAAACATTAGGAAGTCAATCACTGTGCATCCGATAACACACTGTGGATCAAATTATTTGTGTATATGTAAATGGTATACTGTGGCTACATTGTGAGGCGGACGTTTAACCTTTGTGCATACGTGTGTACCTACAATGTGTAAACGTAGCACATTTACATCGTAGAATTGTGTCTGCATCTAGATACATCGTCACAATGCGAACACATCGTAATCGTTATTGGCTGTGCTGTATGGGAAACTTTATTAATAATTGTGGAAAAATATTATAATGAGAGGTTTGCATCCCTTATCGCAAAATTCACTGATTACCAATACGTCATATTGGCGTCATATGTATAACGTCATTGGGCTGTGACATTGTGCCGTCTTTTTCACGTCATTTTTACGTCATGCTGAAGGTGAAATTGACGTAATTAATGCCGAAAAAACGACGTCATAATGACGTCACCTTGCTGCCTGGGTCTTTCCTCATATTATTAAAACAGTCTTTACTTCTGTAATTTCCACGTAAAATGCACCTAAACAAAGTTTAAATTGTATACTAAATATTTACTATTTTAAGTCCATTATTTTCAATTTTAAAAATTACCTATCAAATTAAAAAAATAATAATTGCCTAAAAAAAATTAAACGATATATTAAGAAATATATCGCGTGTTTATACTATATAGTGCCAATCCAGACTTTTCCAATTTTCACTTCAAAATCGTAATCAGCGACCTCGAGAACTCCCGACTATACATTTTTAGTCAGTTTTCTCAAATACTTCCCGAGATAGCAAATTAACTTTGCTTAATTTGTTTAGTGCTTGAAATTGCTAGTTTATTAATAGAAAAATCCCAGCGGCCACAGTTCACTTCTTTTTACCAATGTTCCTTGACCCCAATAAACAATTTGCAAAAAAAATTATTCCGATTGGTCCTTTGCCACAAAACATCTCAATTTTTAACTTTTCTGTATTGACGCGACTAGATGGTCATTTAATTTTTGGGATACAAAAAAAATGTAAATCTGATTGAAGAGTTTTGATGAATCGAAGTGTCCTGTTTACGTTTCCAGAAATTATGACATACAGCGCTTAGGGCTAGAGGCTAGAACAAAAAAAAATACAAAATAGACAAGACGGGGGTTGCTCGAAAAGTAATAACTATTTATGGTATTGAGTTTTCATTGTATTGAGTTTTTTTATGACTTTGTGTACATAATTGGAAAATGCCGAAAATGTCGAATCGTGACCGATTTGCCGAATCGGCTTCAAAGTTGGGGAGGTGTGACGCCTCCTCATACCCCCTCTATATCCGGCCCTGATAGTAAGCACTATTTTAGTGTATTTAAGAATCTTGTAGAATTAATAACTTAACACTTTATATTATTTTATTGTAAGAATGTACTTTGTATTATTTTATTTAGTTTTACTTTAGTAGTACTATTTTATTGTTTTATTATTTTTTAGAAACTTTTTATATGTAATTTTATTATTGCCTTATTAACAAATTGTAAATATGTCAGGAGTCACGAACAAATATTTTCTAGGTTCCTGTGACTGAACTGTTTCTTTTTGTACAATTTTATTTTAGCATAAATAAAAACTTATTTTATTTTATTCTGTTATATTCACGCCTTGCTCTCATGATCACAATTGTAGTTCTACTATCGTCCACTGTGTAGCGCCACGAATAACAAAGCTAAAATGTATTTGTCCCTCCCTGTATTACCTTTCTCACTCATCTGCAGCTGTCAGTTTTCTATTTTCGTGTACTGGAAAGGTCGGCTACGAAATAGTTGCCGGAAAATGGTTAAAAATAAAAGAAAATACATTTCATCACCGAAGATTCATAATCTTTTAAAGACGTATTCGTCAATGAAAAAGAAAAGGTGACGCAACGATGTAAATACATTCCTAAATATGAGTTATCACTAAACGTCCCAACAAATAGGGAAATGGAGGACGTAGCTAGTCCCTAGTCACAGTAAGTTGAAAGCAAAATTCAGAATTTAATTTCAGGTTTTGGTTGAGAATAGGAAATATTATACATAGTGGATTGGATTAAGTGCACTAGAAGGTCGTGAATAAAGCAGACTGGTTATATAAATTATAAACCTAGTTGACTTCGTTATAAGTCTTCTAGAAGGTCATGTATATGACAAGCAGCAGACCCCCTTGTAAAAATTAGAAACCTAGTTAACTTATGTAAGTTTTCTAGAAGGTCATGTGTATGACAAGCTGCAGACCCTTATAAAAATTATAAGCCTATTTGACTTGACTAAGTCTCTAGAAGGTCATGGTATGACAAATTGTTGGTTGGCCAGGAAAGAGAAATTTAAAAACAGGTATGTATTTAACATTTTAGGTAGTATATATCGACATAAGAAAAGTACAGGTGCAAAAGAAATAAGCCCATCAAACTTGGACAAAGCCAACGGGCAATTCAGAAAGAAGAAGGGGGGGGCAAGCTCTCGCATGTAATTGCCAATAAGTAAATGATGCAGTTAAAGGTTGTTGGCAGATCAGATATATGCCATGAGCAGTCTCTGTTCAGCCAACGTGGTTAGTGGTAGCCTCGACAAATTTGTCAGGGGAGTTACTGCAGAACACATCCTTGAATGGTTGGTTATTTGGGGGCAATTTATCAGAAAGATTTAAATTTAAAAATATACAGAGTGAAGTTTAGACCCCAAAGGATTACTCTTACACTTAACTCTATGAAGCAAATGGTAAGGATTACAGGATTTGGAGAAGTAGATAAAGAATTATGTTTTTATTGCATTTTAAGAGAACGATTTTAAATAAGGATGTTCTAAATCTGTTATATTGAACATTATCTCATGGAATAAGCAAAGGATAAGAGGTGTAATTTTGTCCTATTATTTTGTCCTATTATTTACATTTAATCAATGTAATATTTATTCTGGCAGATCTTGGCTTGTCATGTTTACGGAGCCCATATATAAGTCTACAACATGAATTTCTGTAATCTGCTTCAGTTTGTTGTGTTCAAACAGAGTTCATAGGTATATGAAACTACAATAATTTAAGTGTGTTACTTAACACCAACACTTCACAGAGATTTTTAGACGTATTGAAATTTAATATATGTCTGTGGAATGTATATATTAAATTCATGTAGATTTTTTTAATTACCTTGTTTACTTGTGAATTGAATTTTAAGGGTTGTCAAATATTACACCCAAAACTTTCTGCTGATTTAATATGGAAAGAATTTCTCCATTTATTTTATTTGCATCAAACTATTACATCTCTACTTCATTTATGCCACGGAACATCAGTAGCGTATCTGTATGTTTTTTCTGTTGGTCAGTAACCCATAGGGAACGGCTTAATAACGTAAAACAATATTACATGTTATGCTTAAGTTTATCGCAAATTTAAGAAAAGTAACAATATAAGTTTCTAGAAATTTATACAATACTGAATTTATGATGTTGGAAGTTTCCCAGAGAAGCACCTTGAGATACATAATTGACTACGTGTCATTCAAAGATATAAGAACTGGCAAATATTTACTATAGATTGTAGAAAAAATAACTAAAATATGCCCCATCACTGAGTCTAGGTGGTTTTATGTAAAACAATTTTAACAGGCTAAATACTTGACTTAAAAGCCTATGGGTCATACAAAAATAATATCATAATTGCACGGTATAGGTGCACGTGTGGAATAATTTTTTTGACCAGAGATGTAAATATGGTAAATCATTTGAAAATTTATAAAATATGTAAGTATATAAACATAAAAGTACTTAACAACAACATGAGCAAACTTTTGTTGTTTTTAAGTTAAACTAAAATTTAAAATGATTTTATCATAAACATTCTCAATTAAATGATTATTTATGTCTGACTTGTACCTAATTAGCATTAGCACATTTTGTAACGAGTTAAAAGATTGCGATGTTTTATTCAGACTTCAAAGGAATAGTGAGTAAGCTTTCCCTGGTCGCAGGACTATTATGGGACAAATCTTGAGTAATAACAGCAATAATATTTATTGGTGTATATAATATACATTTTTTATTTTACTTTGAAAATAAATAAATAATTAAAATATTTACAATCATTGTAAAAGAAATTGTTTAGCAATGCTTATGCTTATTCTTGTAAACGTAGGCGTGTCAAATATATATAAATATATAAATTAATTACAGTTAAAATTCTAAATGTACCATGGCAACTCATCTCACAAACGCCTAAGTCCTGCAAAAATTCCAAGGCATATTTTGCAAATGAATATACGGTTAATGTGTGCACTGTTTCCCCAATTTATGATGCCATATCTCAAATGGCAGTGAAAATTTACAATGCCTAGACATAAACCTTAACCCATAGAAGCTAAACTTTAATCTAAAGGGCCTTCCATAGGAGACAATACACATAGTGACGGCATCCAGAAGTGACATCAATGAAAAATAACACAGTGGTTGTTTAAAATTATGGTGGAGATATTGCATATAATAATAATAATAATAATAAATGTTTTTATTGCTTCAGGCTGAAATATACAAACAATAAGATAACAATATACGAAATAATTATGCCCGAATGCAAAAGGCAGAGTTCGCACTTATTCGATGTGAACATCGAAAAAGCAGCGCTTAGTTTCGTTGTATATAATATCAACTTATCCCACATACAATTATTTCGTTTATTGAATTCTGCCATTCTTAACAGATTTTTCTGAAAAGGTTTCCTTCCGTAAATTGCTCTCGATCTGCCTTAGTATTGATGCCTTTTTGATAATTAGAGTATAACAATAAAATTAAGAGATTTTCAAGGTGTACAAACCTTAAGCCTACTGCTTCAAGATATGGTAGTATATTATGGTACCCCACCATAATTGTAAACTACTTAAATACATTTTTGTATACTTTCCTTGAATATTATATGAATTAATCACCCTCATCCTTGTTCTTATAACGATTCGTAAGGCACAAACAATTTCTATGATTGAGCTTAATAACAGTCATCAAATGAAAACAAGTTCTGAGATTTTTTCAGCCAGTTTCACAATCGTTATTTAACTAATGGTTATGATTTGACCAATAGTTTTATTATAAAAATCTGTTACATTAACAGCCAGTTTTACAATTGTTGGTTGATTAATAGTTAGGTTTTGACCAATGATTTATTACTATAAAGGCAAGGATGCCTGATAAAGTTGTGTTTACTAATAATTATAACTTTCATAGTACAGGATCCGTACCTATCTTAGACTATCAGGTTCTGGTTAGTCAACCAAAAAGATAGCCAGTGATTGTGAGGCTGGCTGTATGACTGATAGGATTTAAAATTTAAGGGCATTATAATGAAATATTTAAACGCTCAACAGGGCAGTACAAATGTTCGGAATAATTTGCAAGGGTTACAACAGGCATATTCAAAAAATTCAAATATGCTCACATTAAACGAAATACAGAACATGTTTAGCGGAACCTTTAAATTAATATTCTTGTTTATGGAAAAGATTTTAATGCAATCTCTCGAAGATCTCAAATCGCTCTGAACATCTACAATTGTGATCATGAGAGCAAGGCGTGAATATAATTATAAGATTAAACGAACTTACCTTAAGTGAAGTTTGATCTTAATTATATGAACGCCTTGCTCGAAATGATCAAACCCTCCCCGCCCACTCAGAGTTACCTTTTGCGGTACTGAACTTAGAGTTGTTAAGATTGCTATTCAAAATAAAACGATTTTATTTTCAACTCCGTTATTTAAATTACCTATTCGTCTTACATGGAAATATCTACAATTTGTTATGCAATCCCAAATATTCCGTAGGTAGTATGTATTTGGCAGATCAAATAATAATACAAAAAATTATTTATTTTGGTAAAGATTAGATTGAATCGAATCTGAATTTTCAAAGACCAAACTTAACAGCTCTAGCTACTCTAAATAAACCCTTGATCATTTGATTTGAGATCATATTAGGTCCGTTCCTTTGCACGGGAAGTGTGACACTAATTTTGAATGACAGAGATGGCATCAATGCGGATATCATAAGTTAAAGAGAGACAATCTTACACCAGTGCAGCTAAGCGCTACACTTGTAGTGCAAAGGAATGAACCTATCTTGCTCTAAAGAAACTGACAGCTGAAGACGAGTGAGAAAGGTAATACAGGGAGGGACAAATACATTTTAGCTTTGTTATTCGTGGCGCCACACAGTGGACGATAGTAGAACTACAATTGTGATCATTTCGAGCAAGGCGTTCATATAATTAAGATCGAACTTCACTTAAGGTAAGTTCGTTTAATCTTATAATTCTATTCTCTTCTTGAATGTTAGGTGTGAGATCACTGCAATCACTGAGCCACGTCGTCGCGGAAAAACAGAAAATCTCTTCGAATCTCTTATCTGCACTTTCCAAATATTTCTATGCTACAAACTGGAATCATGTCCGCCTGATTACAGACTGATATAGAGGTGATTAACGATTATTATGATTAAAAATAATCATGATTGAAAATAATGACAATTAATATAATCATGGCTAGCTACTATTAGTCGTGATTATTGATCTGATTATAAAAGTAGTTGATTACGCCCAACACTGAACTGTGGCCGCTAAAAAAATCATTATCGTTAATAGTTGATGAGAATGATAAGTGAATAATGTGTCATTCGCCACCTGATGCAAGTCTATAGAAAGTTATTTTCTGTTTTGAATTGACTTTTTTTATAAGAAATATGTATTGAATAAAAATTCTAATATTTTTTCCTATGCCCCCTTAAATGTTGTCTGGATTCGCTCCTATATCAACGGTTTAGTTTTTGTAATAGTCCAATTACTTCCACATCTAGTGGAGGTATAGTAACGACAAAAAAAATTTTTTAAATCTTTATTGTTCAAATAGGCTTAGAATGTCATGAACCGTCGAGATTTTAAGTTTGAGCGAAAAAAAAATCTGTCTATCTGTAACTTTTTTGTGCGCACGTTTACTCTGGAACCGTTTAAGATATTGACTTGAAATTTGTTACACATATCGTCGGCTAAGACTGCTAACCAGGTTAGAAGATGCTTTAAGGGTGGGCAAATAATTTTTCAGAGGGGGCCCGTGAGCCAAAAATTCGTTTTTCCCATTTAAAAATAGCTACCTCATTATTTTCTGCGGTCGCCGTAGGTCAGGCGAAAATTATTCCAGGACGGGCTACGCCCGTCCTGGCCCACCCCTAGCTACAGACCTGCTGCTAACTCCATAAAAGCAAATTTTACAGAAGGCTAGAAAAACATAGTTTTACAAAGAAATTATTTTGGACGAAAATTTAAATTACACTTTTTTTATCTATATATTTTACGTATTTTTTAATGAAACATTATCTACAATATGCATAAGTTTATTTTTTACGAAGATATAGCAATGTTTCGGTGATACAAACAAAGTTCGGGAGATAACAGGTATACATATCACATAAATATGGCTATTTAGCGGCTTTGCACAGATGTGTAACAAGACCGCTATTTTTAAATACCATAAATAATCTTATTTGAGCATAAAGTGGAGTTAGCAGGATAAAACTCTTAACCGACGATATGTGCTTTAAGATCTGGAACTAGATTATATTTTCATCTTGTTCTGTCGAAGGGTTGGGGGGTAAATTTGGGGTAAATAGGTAAATCAAGCAGTAAGAGTCCATAAAATTAGTATTTAGTATGTACAAGAGAAATTTTTGGCATTAGCCACCCCCATTACCACCCCCACCCCATTATTAAAGGGGATGAAAAAAAGTGTGATTTAGCGTGTGTACAAGAACCAGAAACCTCAAAATATTTTTTTACTTCATCCACCCCCACTATCACCACCCCCACTACCGATGTGGGGTATCGTTTTATGGGTTTTTGGGGTAGAGGATTTCAAATATTATATTATTAAAGTTCCATAAACAATTATTTCCACATACAAAATTTTTCGTTGTGAGTGACTTGGATAGAAAATCTGGATGTGGAAAGTAGTGATTCCTTGGGCAGCGGTTTTTGTAATAGTCTAATAATAAAATTCTGGATTGCGAAATTTCAAACTTTTGATGTAGCAAAACTGCTTTAAATAAAAAATGAATTTTTTTTTTCGAAATCATTTTAAAATCATTAATTATTTACGACTGGAAAATTTATACGGGGTATACTCCTCATTAAAATGTGAAATTTTGCATATGACAGAAATTTTCCTAAATATCACTCACGACTTCTCTGATTTTTTAAATATTTTTTCTTGCTCTGTGGTTTTATTTTTTATCGCGTAATTGTTAATTAAATAGAACATTTTGCAAATAACAAAACGTCTTAAAAAAATGAAATAAAGTTTCACTATCGCCTGGTTATTTGAACCTCATTTTATTATCTAATATCCATATAGCTATATTTTACAAGTTGTAGTAACCTTTTTTGAAAGTGGTTCAATTTTTCTTTAAAAAAAATTTTTAGACGCAGTTTTATATGCTGCCAAAAATGTAATGCGCGCATGTGTGGAAACATCTGCAGATTGCAGTTCTTAATGGATCCCTTTTATATTTTTTATTCGCTAGACGTTATGTCTCCAAACAGAATAAATTTTTGGAAACGCTAAAATGTAACTTAGAAATATTTTTCACAAAATTGGAAAATTCGCCGAAATTTGACTAAAGCACATCATCCTTAACGGGTTATATGCCGTCAGCACGTTTTAAAAGAAGCTGGAAAGCCTTACAGGTATTGCCGTAAAAAACATCCAGCCCCGGTACTGACAACACCGGTAAGATGGATGTATGTCTGCGTTTTTCCAAATGTGTAACCCTCTTCCGGGCAGCCTTGGCTTTGGATTGTCTACTATATGTGGTGTATTTATTATCGTCAACCACTAAACCTCGCAGCCCAAAGCCAAAATAGTAAAACATATTTTTTCTAAGAAATTTTTGAAACTATTTGTGCCAGTCGATTGATACTCTACTCTCAACTGCATATAGTCATGATTCTCTATCGGATGTGTTCATCCTTGCCATGTTTGGTATGCAGATCTGATTTGTATAATTAGCTAAGCGATTTACCAATATTTGCATGTATACTTTTGAACTTTTATACAATAAATGGTATTATTGAATCCTCGTTCTTTTTCTTGATTGAATGATCAACTTTAAGTTTAATCTCTCGAGTGAGTCCATGTGTTGGGTCGAGAACTGAATTTATTGGAACGTCATAGGTTCCTTAAGTCTGTTTTCAGGCTATAAGAGTGATTATAAAATTAAGAAGTGATTAGAAGTAATAAGACTGATATCAGATAAAGTGCATCGCATCGAAAGCTATCCCTCTACCCCTCTCCCCTTGACCCCTCGCTGAAATCACATGCCATGAAAAGATGCACTCTGTGCAATGTTTTTAATTCTTGACAGCTGAAGGAGGACTTTTGCATTTACTTTCCCTGCGAAAACTTCTTATATGACACATACCCTAAACAATACACAATAGCGAATTCAGATGAAGTTTTTGGACATATATATAAACAAATACGATTGAGCTTCATAAGAAAATATTTTTTAAATATAAATAACAGGACCTGAAGGTCACCGCCGTAACATCTGGCCGCTACGCTACTTAGTGTGGTTCTACCGCGTATCTGTACGTAGTGTATATTACTGTAAAATGACATATATATACGATACCTTAAGAAATTACTTGGTAAAAAATAGTTAAAAAGAATAAAGATATTGTGATGTGTTGCAACCCCTTCAATTAATTCAGATGTATTTGCACCTACTCGAGAAAGAACCTACCAGTAGTAGTTCTAGAGTGATGACATCTGGAATTATCTAGAGAATGGTGGCGTCATCACAGAAAAATCGAGATCTGTCATTTTTAGGTATAAAAGACCGACCGCATTCTCGGCGGGTAGTTCAAAAAGTATAGAAAGTTATGAAGTTTCGACAAGTGAGGTTAAGAATACAGTGAAAACAAAGTGATAAACATTGTTATTTTTAGTCAGTAAAGTGCATTTAAGTTAATAATAGTATTGTGAAGTATCCAGTAAATTGTTTAATAAAGTGTGTTAGTGGACAATCTCTTGTTATAATTTTTGGAACCCACGGAATTTGCGAGGGTGGTTTCCTAGGGGTGGAAACACGTTACAAATTGGTGTCAGAAGCGGAATTTTATGACAAGAGGAGCTCTGAAGTTGTGTTGGAGTATTCGAGAAGTATTCTCGAGGGTTAGTGCTAACACAGAGGACTAATTTACTGGACATTGTTCGAGGGTTATTTTCGAACAGGAAAATAGTGTTAAGTGCATTTTTGAGACATTGTAGAACATTTTAATTAGGACATTAGTGTAATAATTAAATCCTTTAAACTGAGTAGTGATAGAGACACTGAAAAAGACTCATTTGTGTTAGTGCGTGAAAAATTTCTAGAACTTTTCTATTTGGACATTAGTGGAGATTATTAAATTCTCTGAACTGGATAGACTTTGGACAAGACTCTGGATAAGACTTTTTTTCGTGCTGTTTCGAGATTTTTCTGGAAAGTTCCATTACCGATATTGACGTGGCAGTTAAATTTATTTTATTTTAACATAATCGTATGCCCATTACAACAAGAAGCATGGCTACGGAGAAACAAATGAAGGACCTACTTGCGGAATTTACGAGGATGATGACACAGCAGCGCCAGGAGAAGGAAAAACGGCGTCAAGAAGAAAAAGACGAACAAGAAAAGCGACGTCAGGAAGAAAAAGAAGAACAAGAAAGAAGACACGCCAGGAAGACAAAGTAGAACAGGAGAAAAGACGTCAAGAGGAAGAAAAGCGACGTCAGAAAGAAAAAGAGGATGAAGAAAGAAGACGTCAAGAAGAAAAAGACGAATTGAGAAAAATTATGGAAGACCTGAAAATACAACAGCAAGAGGAGAAAGAAGAACAAGAAAGACGACATGAAAAGGAGAAGGAGGAGCAAGAAAGACAACGTCAAGAGGAAAAAGACGAACTCAGAAAAATAATGGAAGACTTGGAAGAAAGACGCCAGGAGGAATTAAAGAAAATCCTGAGCGAACAAATCAAAATACAACAGGACGCTATAATTTCCGCCAATGAAGAATTGAAGAGTGAAGTCAAAGAAGAGATAAACAAGGTAGAAGAAAAAGTAGATAAAGTAGAAGACAAAGTAGGTGTAGTTGAGACCGAAGTCAGTCAGATCAAAGGAAAGATGAGTGAGTTCGAAGGAGAAGTGGAGCGACTTAAACGACAGTTGAGAGATAGAGGAAGCCAGCAGGTGGTATCATCAGGTCAGCGACTAAAACCTCCTTCTTTTGACGGCCAAAGTTCCTGGACGACGTACAAGAGGCAGTTTGACGCAGCAGCGTGTGCGAACAACTGGGATAATGAAGAAAAGGCCATGGCATTAGTTCTGGCGTTAAGGGGCTAGGCCTCAGAGTTGCTTCAAACTATCCCAGTGGATAAACAAAGGGACTTCAAAGTTTTGGAAGCTGCATTGGACTTGAGATATGGCGACCAACATCTCGCCCAAGTATACCAGGCTCGGCTAAAATCACGGACACAAAAAGCTGGGGAAAGTTTACAAGAATTCGAAGCTGCGATAGAGAGACTGGCACACCTGGCGTATCCGAGTGCACCTAGAGAATTTCAGGAGCAATTAGCCATGGGGGCCTTTTTAGATGGCATAAGGGACGAAGAGGTCAGGCGAGTTTTGAGGCTGACGAGACACCAAAGTAGTAGCGAAGCTTTGGTGCGTGCACTCGAAGTAGAAGCTGCATACAGGGATACTCCAAGATCGAGAGTGCGAGCTGTGACTCTCGAAGAATCACAACCAGAAACGAACCAGAACCCTATGTTGACTGAGATGCAGAAAATGTTCACCAAATTATTCGACAAATTGGATGACCTCGGAAACACAGCTAAATAAAGGAAAGCCGAGTGGTGGTATTAAATGTTACAACTGCGGCAAGGTGGGACATATGAAACGAGATTGTCGACAGCAGAACTCGAAAAGTGGAATAAATGCTGTGAATGTCGAAGAGAAGCAGGAAAACTACACCAGGGGGGCTGTGCTGGCTAAGGAATGCAGTGCCCCCAGAGAAATTAAGATTTCCCAGCTTCGAAGAATTGCAAGCAGTCTGTTGTTGCAAGGATATGTGAACGGAAGAAAATGTTTGTTTACCATCGACACAGGTACGACGTCATCAATAGTACGTCCAGGATTTATATCGGGTATAAAGATTAACAAAAGGCAAAATGAGGTGATCGTCCGGACAGCTACGGGGGACAGGGCTACGGTTCATGGAGAAGTAGACCTGGGTTTGCAGATTGGACATTTAAGGTTCGACCACATGGTCATCGTGGCTGACATCACGGATGACTTTATTTTGGGACTGGACATTATGGAACAGTATGGATTTATTATTGACGTAGGAAAGCGAGTGTTAAGGATTGGGAACAAACAACTTAGTTTGTCAAAAGTGAACGACCAATGCGAGAAAACCAGGCTGTTGACAACGCAGGCAGTCAAAATTCCTGCATTATACAGAAAAACAGACAAGGAAGATTGCAAGCGCTACCCTCAGGTGAAAATTGCCGAATATGGTTGAAGCTAACACTGTCAAGGTCGATCTTCCAGACAGTTGGTCAAAGAAAACTCTGAGGCAAGAGCAATTGCGCGATGTAGAAATCGGACCCATGTTGAGAGCAAGTATGGAAGGATGTTTCCAACAAAGAAGTGGGGCTGAAGGCTTTATGGTCACAATGGGATTCACTTACGGTCATAGACGGGCTTTTGAGGAGAGCATGGGAAAGCCCAGATGGGAAGCAGGTTGCCATGCTTCTAGTGATTCCCAGGTGTCGTGTACCAGAAGTACTCCAGGAAGCGCATAATGAAACGTCCAGCGGACACTTCGGCATAAACAAGACATTGAGTAGAGCACGGGAACAGTTCTATTGGGTTAATAGTCGCCAGGATGTGGAGGCTTGGTGTCGCAAGTGTAAGAATTGTGTTGCCCGTGGGGAACCATTTTCCATGAACAACTACAGAAATGGAAGTCGAGAACAGCCGAAGAATGACCGAGAGCAGATGAACAAAACTAGTAACCGATTGAAGGCTCGTTATGATCAGAATGCCAGTACAGGGGGATTCAAGGTGGGAGATCTGGTTTGGCTGTACAACCCACAGCGGAAGGAATGGAGACTCCCGAAACTTCAACCTCCTTGGGATGGACCGTATACTGTTATTACCCGAATTAATGATGTCGTTTATCGGATTCAACGAAGCAAAAAGTCCAAGATGAAGATCGTACATTTGGATAGACTGGCAAAATACACCGATGATTCCAAATTGCCTGACCGGGACGTTCAGGCTTAAGGAGGGGGCAGTGTGATGTGTTGCAACCCCTTCAATTAATTCAGATGTATTTGCACCTACTCGAGAAAGAACCTACCAGTAGTAGTTCTAGAGTGATGACATCTGGAATTATCTAGAGAATGGTGGCATCATCACAGAACAATCGAGATCTGTCATTTTTAGGTATAAAAGACCGACCGCATTCTCGGCGGGTAGTTCAAAAAGTATAGAAAGTTTCGAAAAGTGAGGTTAAGAATACAGTGAAAACAAAGTGATAAACATTGTTATTTTTAGTCAGTAATAGCATATTACGTAATGAGTGATGTAAGAAGCATATTACGCACGAATGGAAAAGTTACGCACGATGCCGCGTAGCGGCGAGTGCGTATTTCCATGAGTGCGTAATTGCCTTACAACTCAAATTATGTAGTATACTTTACCTACGATCATATTTATTTAGTTATTTAGTAAAATCTGGATTTAGTTTACTAGTCAACAATATTATTCAACAAATATTATGTCAGTTTTGACAGCGTTTGAAAATTAAGTAGGCGCCTTTGTTTTTTAAACCCTGCGTCAGCGATATAAGTCACCTATAATTGTGTGTTCCGTGCGTTTTGTTTACCGTGCGATTTATTTACAGTGCGTTTTGTTTACAATATGTAAAATTCAACTTACATAGATGGCAGGTAGTGTGTTTTTTACTATTTACAATAGTGATCGTAGGTAAAGTGCATTTAAATTAATAATAGTATTGTGAAGTATCCACTAAATTGTTTAATAAAGTGTGGACAATCTCTTGTTATGATTTTTGGAACCCACGGAATTTGCGAGGGTGGTTTCCTAGGGGTGGAAACACGTTACAATATTTTAATTGGTAATTGGTATTGAATCCTGGAGAGGACAGTTAAGGGGTAGGCCCCCCGTATTGGGTACTAAGTTTAGGGGCCCGCCAGAGATGTTGACAAAAAAATTTGTTCACATTTCTCCCCTCCCCCCCCACTCATCAATTATTATTAAAGTGCGGGGGCCCGCCAGTGAATTTGGTACCGAGGTCCATGATTATTTGATGTGGGGGGCCTGTTAAGGGATCTACGGTAAGTAAGAACTTATATCCTTATATATGACTTTCGTCATCATTTTCGATGATAAACATTTTTCATTTGAAATATTTTCAGATTCGACTAAAAATTGTTTTTTGGCCATGAAACCGCCCCTAGTGCACCGATTTCTCTAATACTCAACAGCATTCTATCTTATAGAGCTCCCAGATCTCTTGTCTAAAATGCCCATGTTGATCTCTGTTCGAGAAAAATGTATCACCCACAGAGAAACACACATATACACACAGACGGCATGTTGATTCGGTCATATTTGCTATTTTCTCGTTCAGAAAGTTCATTTTCATCATAATTTGAAATTTGAATTTTTTTCACGACGCAAATACTTCATTTACAGACGAGAAAGTAAAAAGGAAATCTCCTTTTATGTGTTATTATTATTATAACCACCTTGAATATATTTAATTGGACATACTTAACATTTTGCCGCTCATGTTAGAGACAATATTATATTGTATAACTATTAAAAATTAAATAAATTCTTCCAACAATCCCAATTCTCCACCAAAAATTTATATGAGAAATGCTACTCACCAGGGGGATAATTTGAAGGTTTCTTAATTTCCTTTATTAGATAAACTAAGAACAATATAACAGCCGTAACTATTAATAAAAGAGTCATTGTGTAACTATACGCACGTGGTGGTCGTTGCACACTTCAACCGACTTGTATTGTATTGAGTGTTGAATGAACTGAGTGGCATAGTATATTTGCCGTGGGCACAGATTAGGTTGGTTCCCTGTGTTGTTTGCACGGGTACGTATATACGAATAGGAATAGGCGGAGAGCCAGCGACAAAATACATAAACCATTAGGATGAAATATATGTAAAATAGAAGCATGTAAAAAATATGAATTCGCTGGTCTCCCTAATCATTTTCTGCCGAAAGAATTAGGCTAATTAATTATTGGATTACTACCCTTCTAAATCATTCAAATGAAATTTATGTCAGTTGAAGAAAAATATATGTACTTTTATTTTTATAATAATTTGGCATGACCAACCAGGAGCGGCTCAAGGTAAATTTTCCACCCGGGCGGGAGCACTCTTTTTGGCGCCCCTCCCACAGATAATCACGGAAATTTCACAGACGTACTACTTCCCACACAGCAAAAGGAGATTCTCAACAAGTACATATCATATTCTTCTAAGTATATGGGATGTACTTAGTATATGCAAATAAGGTTCAAATTGTCTGCAAAACAGATGTCATTTGTCTCACCCCTGCGGATCCTATATACGTACTTAGCCTATGAATAAAATATATTACATTTGGGTACATTACATATGTATTATGTATGTCCAAAATATATACGCACGTTTTTATTCCATTATATGTATATACACACATGTACATACATGCATAAAACATCCAGATATAAATGTACCCCGGATTTACATTTGGAGGTATATACAGCATAATGACATACTTGACAAGTACATATAAGGTATATTACGAGTAATCAGTAGCCATTAGGCAGCTCTGAGAAATGTCGCACTGTCGCAGACACTCAAAGAAATATTATGATTTGATTAGGTATATAACATAAACACCGGGACAGTGCGTCCAAGAACTGCCTTGCTGATCACGGTAACCCCCATGCTAGGTAAGTATGCTTTCTGCTTCGTAGTGTGTGCCTAGGCATAGGACTTTCCATCAATTGATGCTTATCCTGGATTGAATTTATTTGGGAAAAATAACTTGCTCTGAGGCTAGAATTGGTTTGAATGGGTTGTAGATTTATGTTAGGTTAGTATGCTTTCTGTTTGCCAATGTTGTCTATTCGATAAAGTTAGTTCGATGTAAAGCTTGCAAATTAAATCGATGGTAGCATCTAGCGCATTATAGGTGTAACTTCCAATAGTTCAAACTAACAGCCATTATATACATACAAAATATATGCATACAAGTATGTCCTAACTATGTAGGTGGTAAGCATATGCGGAATATATGCATATTTGTATATAGTAGGTATATACATATTAAATATATACACGCAAGTATGTCTTAGGTATATATAGTTTTAGGTATATATAAAATATATACTTGTTGGTATGTACTGGGTATGTACATATGAAACATATACATAGTGGCAGGTCGTATGTATGTACATAAAAAGATATTCATATACTAGTATATTGTAGGTATATGCAACAAAATAAAAACACATATGTGTATATTATAAGTTCATACAGAACAGAATATACCCTCCATGTATATTTTATAGATATACCATTCTAATACGGTATATATTTTTCATATTATGGACCTAAACGGTATATACATATATGTCGAATGCTATATGGGTTACTAAAATCCAGGAATATCCCTTCCCCGATCACTACTTTTTAAGTTAATACAAAATTATTTCTCCATATTTATGTGACTGATAGTGCATCCAAAAATACCTTCAAAGTATCTTCAATGAATAATAAGGAAATTATATCCCTTTAAAGGGGAACAATAAATGTCAGTTCTTCTGCAATATCTTTCGACCGCTTTAAAATATAAAATTCATATTTTAAATTATTTACGACCTGTCTGGACATCAGTTTACATAGTATCAGTCAAGTATCAGTCCCTATTCTGCTTGTAGAATGGTGTAAGAGGTGGCTGACGGTATTTTACCTCTAACTTTCTTACTTTTTACATATTTCTAAAAATTCAGATCATTAGAAATAAAATATATTTCGATAAGCCATTCTCAAATAATTTATGTTTACACATCAATGTGCATTTACAACATTTTATTAACAATAACACTGGTGTACAAAAAAAGTCTTGTCCTAAGGTTCTCATCTAACTTTTATGAAGTATATTGACGCGCTGAAACCAATTTTGGACAAAAAAAAATTCTGTCGTATCAATCTCCCTGCTTTTACCTCTAAAAAAAGTCTGTCCTGAGGTTCTGATTCAAATTTTCTGAAGTATTTTGACGCACTGAAGCCAATTTTGAAGAAAAGAAATTTTTCTTTAATGTCGGTTTTTCTCTACAACCCCTAAAAAGGGGAAGCGAAAAAGGTTTTGTCGTATGGTTCTGATTTAACTTCTTTGAAGTGTTTTGAGATGCTGAAGGCAATTTTGGATACATGTTTTTTTTCCTATCATGTCAGTTTCCCTTTGTCCCCCAAAAAACAGCAAAAAAAGGTTCTGACCTAACTGTTCTGAAGTATTTTGACGTGTTGAAATCAATTTTGCATAGAAACAAATTAGGGGATGAAAGGTGGTGGTACAGGAAAACTGACCCGACAGAAAAAAATGTGTCCAAAATTGACTTCAGCATGTCAAAATACTTGGAAAAGTTGGATGAAAACCTTTTTATTGTAGACCTGTGTAATTAATTTGTAATATCAAATTTTTTGTCTACACCATCTGAACGCTCTTATAATGAGAGGACCACCGACACGAGTTTACTTAGAGGAAGGTTTCTTTTTATTGTTTTAATATTTCATACAAGACAGATTGCCATTTATTTATTTTATTTATTTTTAACCAGTAAATTACGTAAGATATGAAATACAAACAGCTAATTTTCTAAGTATTCTAAATGTTTTCTGAATGAAAGTGCATGTTGCCGGCATTTGTTTATGCAAAGTCTTTAATGATCAACTCCGTGTCAGTCAATAATACGGCAGGAAGCTTGAGGTATGGGTAGTGATTTATCTCATAGCTAAGCAAAAATGTTTGTGTTACATTTTTGAATTATTTAGGCGGTTTTAATGTTGTTCGAATGTTCTGCATTATTACCATTTTTACTGACATAGATCTTCCAAAGAAAACTAATAAAAAGAGTACACAAAAATTAAACAATTTTTGCCTCAGTTTGGCGCCCCTCTGAGCCGGCGCCCCGGGCAGCCGCCCGGGTTGCCCGGCCCTTAGGCCGCCCCTGTGACAAACCCCATTTTGCCGGAAGTACCCAATAGACTACTATACTGCAATGGGGTAGGATTTTTAGTATTTCACTAATCTCATCGAATATCGCCTTCATTTTTGTTTTTAAATTTGAACCTTTGTATAAACAAAAATATTTTTCTTACCAGCATCGTCTCCCTGTTTATAAAACCGTGGCAGATGCGTACCAGTATTATACTGTCTAATTAGGAAGTTTCCTATTTTAGAAATATCATGTATATTCAACCTCATTTAGTAGTCTTTCAGATAACTAGTCAAACAAAAAAAAATTATCTCGATATCTGAAAAACTCACGAACTTATTCAATTTCTTATTTGAATACTTCGCTTCGGCTGAAGTCCACCGTGACGTCACAATACACAACGCGCTGACTTGCCATGCCGGCGGCGCGCCGTATGTTCCCTTTATTTAATGTATGTGCTCGATTTTCTGAAATGTAACAAAATGTTACTTTTGATTCGTTCGTGCCGAACCGAATTTTCGAATTTCGCCGTGCAATTTACGATCAGGTTTATCTGGAAGATTTCCTCTTTACGTCGCGACATCATACGGTGTTTTTCGAAAAACATGAATGTGCCAAAATTGCATGTTTTAGCAATTTTTTCGGCTCTCAAATGCAAGCTGGCTACAAACTGCCGGTGCCTGCCAGCGAGTATAAAGGTGCCCGCGCCCGCTCGCTATTGGCGGAATCATGTATTGTGACGTAATCGAGCTCAGCTCAGATGATCGCGGAATTTTAAACTTGGAAGGACCATAACTTTTTTATTTATAGAGATAATTAAAAAAAAAAAATTACAGATATTTTTTAGATTTTTACGACTATTTATTACGAGAAAATAAGAAAAATGGAAACTTCCTAATTACAAGAAAAATACTTTTTTAATTAAGAATGAAAAAACATGGTTGGCTGGTTTGCCTCTTTTGGAACAGACAATTGGATGTCCTTTCTGAAGTTTTTTCCAAGGCAACTCTTAACATTTCTGTTTGTGAAAAGTTTGTCATCATAAATTTCATTAAGTTTTGCACTAATTTCAGTTAAAGTAAAACTAATTCCACATTTCAACTGTGGAGTGATCTCATTTATAACAAGCGCAATTGCTTCTTCTTTACATAACTTTGTTGCTTCTCCGTCACTAGATGCTGATAACTTTTTTATTGGACTTTCATAGTGATTAAAATATGTACGTATACAAGCGGGGTGATAGAAAAGGTCCTTCGCCAGAACATTGTAATCACTAAGGTCAGCAGTGCGAGTGAATCACTCTTGATTACTATAGGTGTTATGAAAATAGACATGAAAATATAGAAACATAAAGTTAATCAATGCAAGCAGAAATGATTTCCATATCCACTAATAATTATTTGATATATACAGGGTGTCCCACTTAAAACTCCCGGCGCCATTTTCTCGATAACCAAAAGCGATATTTGAGTTCTGTAAAAGGTATCTACTAGAATATATAAGTGACTTCAGTTTTGAGTGAAAATGGTTATTTTACACATTGAGGTATAGATGGCGCTGCGATGCAAAGAAATTTTTCGATCCTAGGAACGATGAAATGAGTTGCATGAGATGGAGAATTATATTCTGAGCAACTTTTATGATATGAACAATTTTCGAAAAATTACTGGTTCTCGAGATATCTGAACTTCAATATAATTTTTTTAAATATAAAAATCGTCATAACTTTTTTGAAATACGTTTAGACAATAGGTCTTTTGGAACATTTTTCATAGTGAATCAGGCTCATTTATACGGAAGCGTAGAAAGGCCATGCCGTTAATATATATTTTTTTTAACTCAGAATTCACAATTGTATCTCGGAATTTACAATTGTATCTCGGAATTCACCAGTGGCGGCTGGTGAAATTTCAATATTTTTTTTCTCGTCTGTGGCGCATGGGACCCATACGAAACTTGGGAAATAACATCTAGAGAAGCACTTCTCTAATGACCCCTAAAAAATTTTGAAAAAGCAGTTTGCGAAAAAATTTTTGAAAATTCGCTAGCCTCCCCTGGGTCTAGGGACCCCTGTTTACTTTTATTTTTTTTTGTCATATGCATTTGACTTTTCATAAAAATGCATCGACAGATTTTGGAGTTTGTGAAAATATTTTCATTACTAACTGAGATACAACGAATTGAAATATTGTAATTTGTTAAATTGTAAATTACAAAATTTCAGTTCATTGTATTTCAGTTAGTAATGAAAATATTTTCACAAACTCTAAAATCTGTCGATGCATTTTTATGAAAAGTCAAATGCATATGACAAAAAAAAATAAAAGTAAACAGGGGTCCCTAGACCCAGGGGAGGCTAGCAAATTTTCAAAAATTTTTTCGCAAACTGCTTTTTCAAAATTTTTTAGGGGTCATTAGAGAAGTGCTTCTCTAGATGTTATTTCCCAAATTTCGTATGGGTCCCATGCGCCACAGACGAGAAAAAAATATTGAAATTTCACCAGCCGCCGCTGGAATTCACAATTGTTAAGTCGGAATTACTAAAGAAGTAATAATATAGAGGAATGCTAGATAAAATATGCAATTTTGTCGTATTCCTCTTGGTTTCCTTCTGTGATCAGGATGTGCCTTCTGGATGATATTACCTTCATTACTAGAAATGCAGTGTGCTTGCAACAAATGCTGGCAAAGGGAACTCTGTTTAAATTAAAGGAGTCCTGCCGCTTCGGCAGGTGTTTAGAGTATTTGGGTACCGGTTCCGTGCTTTTGGCTCACGGCAGCACAAAGCACGGTGCGGGCTCCTTTTGTTCTTAATAAAGTCGAACAATACAAAGTCAGTTCAAATAATGTGATCATCATAATGTGATCATCATCATCAGCAGATGATTAAAATTAATGGAAATTATATGCTGAATACAATATGTGAATTCCGACTTACAATTGTGAATGCATACTTACAATTGTGAATTTCGACTTACAATTGTGAATTCTGACTTACAATTGTGAATTCATACTTACAATTGTGAATTCTGACTTATAATTGTGAATTCCGACTTACAATTGTGAATTCCGAGATACAGTTGTGAATTCCGAGTTAGAAAAAAAATATAAATAGTATGGCCTTTCTACGCTTTCGTATTGTAAAAACACAGAATTCAATTCGGATGTAATCTGGATGTAGATTTGCACCTACTAGAAAAAGAACCTACTAGAAGTTCTAGAGTGATCTAGAGAATGGTGGCGTCATCACAGAAAAATCGAGATCTGTCATTTTTAGGTATAAAAGACCGCATTCTCGGCGGGTAGTTCAGAAAGTTTAGAGTTTTGATTGACAAGTGAGGTTAAGACTACAAAGTGGAAACAAAGTGATAAACATTTTTATTTTTAGTCAGTAAAGTTCATTTAAGTTAATAATAGAATTGTGAAGTACTCAGTAAATTATTTAATAAAGTGTGTTAGTGGTTATCTCTTGTTATAATTTTTGGAACCCACGGAATTTGCAAGGGTGGTTTCCTAGGGGTGGAAACACGTCACACTACATTTAGATGGTAATGAAACATTTATTTAAAAACACAAAATAATTTTTATTTGCAAGTAAAACAAAGCTGGGGCTGCAACTGCTATTTGGAAATGAAAGATCTTGACATTTTTGTTTATTGTGCTTTGTCTAATTTTTGCGTTATGTTGTATGTTCTACTAAATTTTACACTATAAATTGTAGACATATGGGAAAAAATGGGATTTTTGTTACTTGAAAAATTACATTGAAGTTCAAATATCTCGAAAACCAGTGATTTTTCGAAAATTGTACATATTAAAAAAGTTGCTTAGAATATAATTCTCCATCTCATGCAACTCATTTCATCGTTCCTAGGATGGAAAAATTTCTTTGCATCGCAACACCATCTATACCTCAATGTGTAAAATAACCATTTTTACTCAAAACTGAAGTCGTTTATATATTTTAGTAGATACCTTTTACAGAATTCAAATATCGCTTTTGGTTGTCGAGAAAATGGCGCCGGGAGTTTTAAGTGGGACACCCTGTATATGACATCACAATTTTTGTTAAAATGTTTTTTAATGTCTTCAACGTATTCAGCACCCTTAAAAATATGTAAAATGACGCCTCACATGCTTATGCAGTGCATTTTCAATAAGCATCAAAGATGGCGTCGATTCTCCAAAATGGCCACTCGCACAGACCATCACCCATTTTTTTTTTCAATCAATACACGATTACCAACAATACCCAAATGGGTGAATCTCTGGTAAATGGATGATATGCAGAAGCGTTGTCAGCAAATGGACTATATGTGTCTCTCGGTTTCGAACGACGTAGAGTAGTAGATTAGGTGTGACATCAATTTTACTTTAAAATATTACTAATTTATTTCTAATCAGATAGTAAACACCATAACTTCTATTAGACCTAAAGTTTTTATATATAAAATGCTAATGCATATGTAAATATGTGAAATACTATCATAGAATACTTCTTATTGAAATTGAGCCATATCCGGCTGCTATAATCTCTTCATAGGGTCTGTCAGTGGCGGTCTGGCTAGGTCGGCTAGTCGGCAAATGCCGACTGGGCCCTAGGGTCGCGTCTAATGAGGATCATTTTGGGACGAAAAATGTGAAAATTTTTTTTTCGTAGGCAATTTGGGAAACAATAAAAAAATCGTATTTTTTTCCATATATTTATATAAAAAAGTAATACATGCGCGAAGGAGGTTAAAACTTTATGTACTAAATTTAAAAAAATGTTACATTTAGTTTTTTCAACATAATATATAGAAATTCCTTTCCACCATTACTAATTATGAGCCAATGAAAATTGTTATATAAAAAAATAGATGTTTACGAGTCATATTTAAATAATACAAATATAAAAACAAAATAATACCATTAGTTTTCGTTTCTTCATTTAGTTCACTTTTCTCGTTTTCAATCCATTCTTGCAGTTAATTTAGCTTTAAAAGGCTTGGGTGCAATTGTCACGCCATCGAAGCCCTCAAGTTGAGGAAAAAAATCATCACCTATTTCTACATTAAAATTATGTAGAATTGCAGTAAAAAACAAAAATATATTTGCCTTCCCCAAAGATTCACCTAAGCACCGTCGTTTTCCTGAAATATAAACATTCTATTACCTACTTCATTCTAATCAGAGAGTAAAAGAAAAATACATCAACGATATACTTTTTGGTTCTTGAACTATGATAAATATACTTGTACTCTTATAGGACTAGTGATAAGGCCCATTTTTGAAAATTAATTAATTAATTTTCTTCATATCTGATCTTGCTCCAGGAAAAATTGAAAATTTATTCCACGTAGAGTTGTGCTAACACATGCAAGAAGTCGTTACGGCAGTGGGAAGTTAAAAAATTGGAAAAAGTCAAAAAACAAAAACATATCTTATGACTCAAAATCATTTTAATTAATTGATTTCAATTTTAAGCATATAAACACACCACAGATAGTAGACATAGTAGATATGGAAATAAGTATGCAAGAAAATGTCTTATACAGTGTGACCATTAATAATAGGCCATAATTCAAGGGTAGATTCTTTGGACCAAAATAACCTAACATGCTTTATAGTCCAGTCAATGAAAGAGTTGTAGAGAACATTGAGGAGGGGAGAGTTCTTCTCTTCAGGAATATGTTGGGGGTAGTTAGGAGGTAAACAGACTAAAAGTCCCCGCCCCTAGCCCTGCTGCTTCAGGGGGGAGGAAAGCTCCCTTTCTTCGATTCTTCGCTTATAACTCGGAAACGAAGCGTCGTACAGAAAAAGGTAATCTATGCAAAATTAAACATAATTAAATTTCCTATAAGGACATTTATATTCATTTTTTTCCTATGTGTTATAGTTTACGAGATATTTGCCAGCGAAAATCGATAATTAATAAAAATAAATCAATTATGTACCTTGAATATTCCTATCAAAGCGGTTTACCGTGGTCTGCTAATAAGTCACAAAACAATCTTTATTTTACAACACTGGACGTATTTACTAACGTAATATTTTGTCGACCTCTATACATTTCCTTAAATATACAGTGTGACTCACTTAAAGTGAAGATACCCTTATAACTTTTCATTTTGCTTCCGATTTGAATCAAATTTTACTCAAGTATAGAACAAATTAGGATCTACTTATGACCAGAAAATCATTCACCTGCTATAAAGGCAAAGCCACCTGCGGTACCAAAATATGAGGAACATTATTAAAAATCATATTGATGGGTCTTGACGAATTTTACGTAGCCACCACAAACTGCGGAAACTGAGGATCTCCTTTGCCAGGTGAGCTTATGTATCAGAAATCCCCTATCAATAACCAAATCAAATTTTGGTGTATGTACGTTTGTGGCGCCGGTCAGATGCATTTTTTAGAATTCTAACATTCAAAATATTTTATTTTTTTCAGCAGATTTTGGTACCGCAGGTGGCTTTGCCTCCGTAGCAGCTGAATGTTTTTCAGGTCATAAGTAGATTCTAATTTGTTCTATACTTGAATAAAATTTGATTCAAATCGGAAACAAATAAAAAAGTTATTAGGGTATTTTCATTTTAAGTGAGTCACACTGTATATTTAAGGAAATGTATAGATTTCGACAAAATATTACGTTAGTAAATAAGTCGAGTGTTGTAAAATAAAGATTGTTTTATGACTGTGATTTATTAGCAGACCACGGTAAACCGCTTTGATAGAAATATTCAAGGTACATAATTGATTATTTTTTATTAATCATCGATTTTCGCTGGCGAGTATCTCGTAAGCTATAACACATAGGAAGAAAATGAATATAAACATTCTTGTAGAAAATTTAATTACGTTTAATTTTGCATAGATTACCTTTTTCCATACGACGCATCGTTTCCGAGTTATAAGCCAAGAATCGAAAAGAGAAACCTTTCCAAGATTATGAAAAGTAGTAACAAAAGCGATATAGAAAACATAACAGATGAAATTTTTGAAGGTGCGACTCAGACTACCAAGTTATTGCCCGACAAGTCAAAACAGAGGTATGAAAATGTCTACCGTTTGTTCGTTTGGACTTAGAAAGAAAAGGTTAAGACAATTACCGACGATGTTATTTTGGCTCATATATCTCAAAAAAATCAAAGACTTTAGTTCCATCAACTCTCTGCAGTCAATATTCAATGTAAAAGTAGCTATTTTATTGAATTAACCGACTTCATAAAATTTAAAAAAGGAGGAGGTTCCCAATTCGACCCGTATGTTTTTTATGTTTGTATGTTTTCACTTATAATATCACAAGAGCTTAAATTATTTCCGAAAATGTTCTTGAGGGCATATTTTGAAAATTATCCCGAGTCGCGAAGCGACGAGGGATAATTTTCTTAAAATATTCGTGCCCGAAAGAAAATTTCCCGGAATAATTTAAGCTTGCGTGGTATTCGGCAAGAAAATTTCACACCACTTAACACCATAATTTGGAAAAAAACTATTAATCCAACCTGACATTTTAAATTAATTTCACTGCTTGTCAAGTTGGTCAGGGTATTGTTGTTTTTGACATATTATGTTGATTTGTCATTTTTGTTTAACCGGTTCTGTCACAAAGCTTAATAATTACTAGTTTAAAAGGTCTGTCGTTGAGTTTAATAAGTGTATAGCGAAATGTCGCGATTTGGTAAAGAAAATCACCAAGTAATTAGACAAGAAATTCAAAATATAACACCAGATAACACCCGAAAATCAAAATCAAATGTATGGAAACAGTTTGTTGAATTTTGTGACGAAAAGTTGTATAATATTCATGAGTGTATGAGTGTAGTACAGGTGGCTACTATACTGGAGGACTACGCATTTAATATGAAAAAGAAAAATTTTGAAGATTATAAGGAAAGTGTGGTCAAAGTGATGTGGAACTCTACTGCTAAGCAGTTACAAGAAATTTATTACGAAAAATATAAAATAAAATTTAATCCGTTTTCTGATGTGGAATTTGCGACCGCCAGAGCTGCACGCGATGCTAAGCGCAAAAAATTACAGAGAGACCCATTAAAAAGAAAAGTGAGTGCTTCAGCCTTAACCAGCGACGAATACAAAAAAATTATTGAAATGTGGGATGAAAATACTCCAGATGGATTGCAGCGTAAATTTTTTCACATAGTTTCACATGAGCTGGCATAGAGAGGAGGGGAAGGATATTCTGCGTGTATCCAATACTTCAAAAAAGAAACTGGTAATTTCGGAAACCCAAAAGGTCGGATAGAATATAATCCAATATTCTCCAAAACCACACAAGGCGGTTCTAAAAAACTGTCGGATAGTAAATGGTTGATTACAAATTTCGATAATCCACAAATGTGTCCGGTTCGTTTGTTTAAGAAGTTGATGGAAAAAAGGGGAAATCTTATTCAGACCGACAGATTATTCTTAACGCCAAACCCATACTGGAGTCAACCCAATTCGAAAGGATGGTACAAGAATAGCCCAGTTGGTAAGAACATTGTATCTTCATGGTTTAAATCAGCAGCCTCTGATATAGGAATTGACACTAAAAAAGTAAAAATAACTAATCATTCTGCAAGAGCAACAGCTGTTTCGAAATTGGCGGAAGGAGTTGGTGAACAACAGCTCATTAAAATTACTGGACACAGTAATATTCAGTCAATCAAACCTTACTTACAATTGGACGTTGAACATCATCATCAGATGATTGAATCCATGAGGAGAATTTCATCAAGTACTAGCAAGTTTAATCATGATCAGAGCACAATGCAAAATAAAACAGAAAGTACCCAGATTCAACCCACCAAGCAGCCAGCCCACAAACATTTATAATTATTGTGTTTTTAATATTAATAAAACCTATAATAATTAAATTTATTTCGTTATTATTTTGCTTATTAGTCGATATCATTAGAGATTTGCCAATGAAGATATTAGTTCAACATGAAATAAATTCTAAAAAAATCATATAGGTATATCCACCATATTTCGTTAAATAAAAAAAAATTACCAACTTTAGTTACACCAAATGCTAAAACTCAGATGGGTATTAGTTCAGTCTATCGCCCTTTCATAATTTTAGGTTACTAAAGGTGGTAGAAATGTATTTTTTGTTAAAGTAATCCATAACACTTCTAATTTAAAAAATATAATATTAACATGGTTTGTTGCAGTAGGAGGCCGTGATATAGGCGGCCATGCTTTTGACAGATGAGGTTTATATTGGTAAATTACATTAAGTTACTGTATAGTAAACCAGCAAACAAAGATATTTTTATGTAAAACATTTCTTGTAAGCATTTGCGTTAAACAATTTGAGAAAAATGGAATGCTTTGAAAAGTACAATTTATGTTAATACTGCAAAGAGTTGAGTCAAGCGCAAATATGTCATCCAAGATTAATATATTTAACGAATTTAATGGAAGACTGCGATCAAGAAGCATTAGAGTCGAATGGTTTGTTTACGAAAATCCAAGAAAGTCTGCTGCAGATGTCAAGTAAATATGGCCTTTTGCGTAAAAGAGATTTGAACAAAATTTTTTCAAACTATTACATATATGTCTTAAAACACAGACATCTAATTAATTCGTCACCTTCCTATTCACCATTAAGAAGAGAGGATAGGTTAGAATTCAAGCACCTACGTTTTTTGAATTATAAATTGTTAATGCATAATAATTTAACAAATTTGTGTTTTCTGTTTAATGAAACTTTATAGCGAATAATAAATAATAATTTTAATTCAGACATTTTGCATTATTCACAGGTATATCTACTAGTGGCGCAGCCAGAAAATTCGTCGGGGGGGGGGGGGGCAATAGAACCGGCCTCCCCAGAGGATAAGGATTTTTTCAGAAAATGGTTGAAAACGGATGTGTATGTAAATTCCTCTACTAGATAATATTGGCATTAATTACAAAATATTTATTTCAAGGGATAATTTGGATACTGCTTTGTACTAATAGAGATTATGCTTCTTTATTTTTTGGCTCATGGAAGACGGCTTGGGGGGGGGGGGGGGCATGGCTCCCCCCCTGGCTGCGCCCATGATATCTACATTATATAATGGTTGTAGATCATATGTTTACCTTTTCAACTGTCAAAAAATTTTCACTCAAATATCGTGGCGCCTCGAAAAAATTTCCGGAAATTTTTTTAATTGCCATGGTAACTAGTCAAAATTAAGGTATCTTATTGGTTAAAAAGTAGAGGTGTGAAATTTTCTATGAATTTCTCTCAAACTGCAAGGTTCATCAAAAGCTACATCTAGTATAAGGTGAGCAAAAATTGGAAACAAAATTTTTCAAGAATATTCGAGAATATGGCGAAGTCGCCGATGGTAATTTGATTTCATAAAAATTAATTTTGTGATATAAAAGAGTTCGGACGGAATTGCATCAAAATTGGTAGTAAGGTATTTTAGAACTCTTGTTGGCCTATACACTGGGCACTGCAGACTTAACCACCACCTACACAGACTCGGAATAGTGGACAACGCTGAATGCCGACTGTGCTTGGAGGAGGATGAAACGGCAGCGCACATTTTATGTACCTGTCCTGCTGCAGAAAGAACCAGATTCTCACTCTTTGGCAAAGGGCAACTGCTGCCAGAGGATCTGGACAACCTCTCACCCAATAAGGTAGTCGACTTTATCAAAAAGCTGAACCTGTTGGGTGAAATATAATTAGGAGTGAGCCACAATAGACCAGATGGTCGCAGTGGAGGGTCTGTTACTTAGCCCACTCACATATCAACCTAACCTAACCTAACCTAAGGTATTTTAGAAGTAGCCGATAACGAATCTGATGTCAAAAGTTCAGAATTTAAAATGACGAAAATAATATTGCTGCGATAAATAGTCCTGTTTCAATTCGTATTCCGTTTGCAGATTTGTGATACCATATTGGGCTATACCTTAAAATTTTCGGAATACCCCACAGATTCCGAGAATGGATGGCCGTGTGCCCTAGGGAAGAAACGACCCCCTATAGCCTCCCCTTATAAAATAATGTAAATTAGCTTAGTAAAATATATTTGATCGTATCTTAATTTTAACGAGTAGTATTTATTATTACAAAAAAGTTATTAGAACTTGTAAAGACTTCCACTAGTTCCATCCCTAAATCATTAGGGGTTGAAAACATACAATTGCGCCTTATATTAAATGCGAAACCGCTAAATTGGTCATTTTAAGAATAATATGGAGTGCGGCCATTTGAAATAAAGAATTATAAATGTTAATCTTGTTCCAAATAGTAATAAAAGTAAAAACATTTTTAAAAACCAACCCTCCTGGCTATATAAATGTTGATGTTTATAGAAAGACTGATGAATGTTTATAGATGATTATTAATGTTTAGATACCAAATAAAATAGACACAGAGAAACCGTGTTTAAATGTTTTTTAAATTATGAATTTTTGATAATAAAAGGGAGAAGGTAAAGAGATGCGCAGGCCTTAGAATATCATCCAACAGTCTAAGACGCATCATCCGATGAATATTCTGAATCCAAGTTGGTTTCCTCTAAAACCCCGACATTTGCACAATGATCAAGATTTCCTTCACATGCGTAAATCTCCGTGCACACCACATTTAAAGTGGCACATTTGCAGCGTCTTACTAAATTTAACACTTCGTCAGGGGCGCACGGAAGGTCACATATTATGGGTTCAAATTCACCATTAACCAATTTCCACCCATATTCCGCTGCTGGTGGTAAACATGGATGGGGAAGTATGTCTCTATATCATTCCATGCACTGATAATGACATCTCAGTATTGCTGATTTTAGAGCTGCTAGGGTGGGTGGCATATTATCACTGGAACTTTGTTCTTGCTAAGGATCCACCATCTTAGGTCGAATAACTTACTAATGCTTTTCTTGGTTGGTGAATACACACTGCAAATAAAAGATTCGATTCCTTCAAAAACCGATTCATCATTTTTCTCAAGGGTAGCTAACGCCTGAAGTGTAGATCGGGAAGCTGATAGAAACTTCTTCCAAAAGCTAATTTTTGATTTGCCTTTGAATGCACCTGTAACGTCCCAAAGAGTCATAAATTGGTCGTATACGTATCTCCTGATTACTCGATCCGATGCTACAAAGTTCGTATCTTCTGGCAAAAAAGGAATACGCCTTAAAGCAAGTACTAAAACGTCAGTATCTGGCGAAAATATCCTTATCTTATTGATGCATGTACAGAATGCAGTATTAATTTTGCGTCAGCTTCTTCGTGCGAGCTCTGCAAGTCCATCAGATTGTCACAAGCAGTTGTAGTCATTACGGAATTTCCCAAGGAACAGATCACTTTCCGATTAATTTAATTTCCCAGTGATATTAGACGTTTTGAGAAATATTGAGTAATTTCCCCTTTCGTCGATGTATGAGAAAGCAGGTTTGTTAGATTTGTGTTTTTAAGACTAGTTTTGTAATTTTATCACCCACTAACGATATAGTGCATAGGGTCTGTCCCTTTTTGCCTTCTAATCCTTTCCATTGACTTCAAAGAGTCGTGCTTATACGAGTCAAAAACAACGTGAATTTCAGAATATGCGGAGTATTTTTTTAAAATCTTGGTTGAAAACTGAATTGGCAAAGATATCCTACATTTTTAAACGACAACATTTGTACTTCGACAACTGCTACACTGTAAGGCTGTTTTAAGATATCTACATCCACATCACTAACTTTAGAATCATTTCCAGAAGGTGTCTTATTTTACTTTTTCCCTGTCCATGAATCATTGAGCTATCGGGATAAAATAAAGACCGTGGCAAGGCAGTTAGTTCATATTTTCCAATAATCTCCTTTAAGTTTATATCAGTACGACTTCTACATATAAGAACGCATCTGCGTAAAGGTTTTCCTTCTAGAATCATATTAGCTACCTGTTCACTATACATTCCACTTTCTACCCACAATTCTGGTATTCCAGATTGGTTAATAAAGGATTCAATTGCTCTAAGCATTACCATTGTTATGTGTAAATCATTAGGAAGCAATATATGTCTTTTATTTTCTTTTCAAAAAGTAAATTCTGCATAGGTCTAAAAAGACTCAAGTCCACTGTAACAACTGTACGTTTACCAGGAGAATTGACGGAATTTTTTACTCTTCTAAAAATATTTAAAACAGTAGGTTGCACTAATGAATCAGTCGGTGTTTGATCCAAGATGGGAAACAAAGCGATTTCTGTTTTTTGTGTATCTCCTGGGGAAATAATAGAGTTGAAATGGGACCACGTTTTGTCTCATTTGCTCAGGAGACGAAATCTGACAACAAGTAACCAGCAACAATTTTTAATTAAAAGTTTTCACGTAGTGCAGGTGCATTATTCTCTTGCATGGGTGATAAAATTACAAAGTTTTCTGGAAGATTAGATTTATCTTTCTTTTTTAAGTAATATTCGTCGACTGAGTAAATTGTTGGTGGTATTTCAATTTCGGCAAGGTCATTTGAATCTATATGTAAGTTTTGAACTATATGTTCGCTACTTCCTTCTTCAGCAAGGATAGTGGCATGTAATATTCTTCGTCCATCTGGCGTATCTTCAGTAAAGTCTAGGTTGTCAGCGGCAAAGAACAAATTTATCTTGATGGAGCTGTGGAGGAGGAACATATACTCCATCATAATCAGATATTGCCTTCTAGATTTATTTAGAATTTGAAACTTGAAAAGAATATAGTTATTTTCAAGTTACACATGGATTAAGAGTTACGTTCGCTACTTCCTTCTTCAGCAAGGATAGTGGCATGTAATATTCTTCGTCCATCTGGCGTATCTTCAGCAAAGTCTAGGTTGTCAGCGGCAATGAACAAATTTATCTTGATGGAGCTGTGGAGGAACATATACTCCATCATAATCAGATATTGCCTTCTAGATTTATTTAGAATTTGAAACTTGAAAAGAATATAGTTATTTTCAAGTTACACATGGATTAAGAGTTACCCTTTTACGACGCAAGGGATAAAACTTTTTAAACCATATTTTCTCTTATCTTAAATAAAAAAGTATTTTTTTTAATTATGCAACAATTTGTTTACATTATTTTATTTTATTTCATTTTTGTTCCTTTAGGGATTTTAAAGGGGTGAATTATACATCTCGGCCATATTTGCTAGAGAGGGCCCATCAATATCCATATTCTACAAGATTTTCTAAAAATTTTGACGTATTGCACAATATTGTATCACAAATCTGCACACGGGATCACATATTTGACCAATTTGGATCCGAATTAAAATGCAATTTTATTTTTGCAGATTTACATGAAATTTGATACATAGTGATTTCAGAATTCTCTGATAACGAGCCTAAAGTTAAAGTTTAAAAAGTCGCAACGTCGGGTATTTTACTGTGTGCGGTTAAATAAAGAAGCCACTAAAAAGGGTGAATTTTTTTTTCCAAAAAGATACCTAAAAATTATGAAATAAAATCGTCGCCCAGTTAATTGAATGTTATTACCTAATGTCGATATGAAGTCAGTTAAAAATACGTTTGATTTCGTTGTTTGTTCATTTTTTCACCGACATTATTATCGAGATTGGGTAATAAGGTTCAGTTAACTGGGCGACGCGAGACTGTAAAATTTTATTTCATAATTTTTAGAGATGCTTTTGAATTTTTTTTTTTCAAAAATTTTTTCCATTCTTTTTAGTGGTCTCTTTATTTAGCATCCACACAGTAAAATACCCGTGGTTGTGACTTTTAAGCTTTAACAATAGGGTCGTTATCAGAGACCCCTGTATGTGTCAGCAAAAATATTGCATTTATCGCAGCCATATTCAGGGTGGATAATAATAATAATAATAATAATAATAATAATAATAATAATAATAATAATAATAATAATACATTTATTGGTTCCAGTTTGCCAACAAATTGATAGGACAAGTTAAAATAGTACATAATATTTAAATAATAATTGCCTATAAATTAGACGGAGGTACACATTTATAAAATAAAGCACAATAATAAATACGATAAATAAAATAATAGGCTAAAACTATAACAGAACATTTGGCGTCTATAAAATTTATATAAGTTCAAAGTCTGAAAGGAATAAAAGAGAAGAGATAAGTCTTTGTTACAATTAATTCTAAAACGTTTTGGTTTGATGATATGCACACATATACCGTGCGTGTAGCCGCGCGCTAGGCATAGGGAGTAAGAATTACAACATCGCGTGTGCCAGCTGGCTGAAATGAAATAATTGAGAGCTGGGATGCTCCGCCCGGCGGACAAATTTACGGCTGTGTTGTCAAGTCTCTCGCGCTACGTGAATGTACATGCCTAATGGGCAATTACACGCACGGTATAAATATAACTAAGATCTATGATTATAAGACGTCTGTCTGTTCATCGAGGTCAAAAAATTCCCGTAAAGTATAGAAACAATTGGTTATAAGAAACTTTTTTAAATTTCTTTTAAACTTGTGAATACTATCATAGAATTTTATTCTTTGTGGTAGTCTATTGTAGATGGTTGCGCAAGTATAGTATGATTTAAATCAGTGATTTAAATAGTGATTTAAATCATTTTCAAAATGTTGATTAAAATAAAAAAAATCATAAATAAGAAAAATGGTTTATACTTCCCACAAATCAAAAAAACGTGTGCATTAAAGTGAAATCAGTGGAAAATAAATAAAGTAGAGACGAAAGTAAATAAAATAGAGATAGATAACTTGTTGAAGTTTGTCGGTACCTATTGGTCGGCTTGGCAAACTTCAAAGCATACCGCCTAAGTTGACCCCAACAAGTCGTCTGTAGACTCCCTTTAAGTAGCGATGCAACGGTTCGCCCGCCTGCATCTCAGAATCCTCAGAAGCCACTAATATCGAGCATTCTGTTAATCGCTACTTGACTTAGTATAGATATTCGGTTGCAAGATAAGGAGCATTGTTACCGACAATGCTGCCAGTATGAAAAAGAAATGTCGAACAATGATTTCGAAAGATCTGGAAATGGATATAATTGACTTATTGCTGTGGTGCACATCAGGGTCAATTATTGGCTCAATCTCGCAACATGGAAAATATTACCAATCAAGTTATCCCGGTCATAAAATATTTTCGAAATAATCATCATGTAAGAGCTGAGTTTTTTTTTGCAGAAATGTCTCTGCCTTGACATTTCCCACAGAAGTTCGCTGGAATTCTATTTGAGACTGATATAAACAATTGGAATGTTTTAATAGCCATATGCGAGGATGAAAGTGAACGAGATAACATTGATGTCGATATTAGAAGGCAAGTGACTAATCTCAATTTGAAAAAGAAATTGTGAATCGCTTATAGAAAGACTAAAACCAGTAGCCGTTTGTTTGGATAGGCTGCAAAGGGAAAATTGCACATTATCAAATGCAGTATTTTACTGGAGAAAAGGCTCAACAATATTGTAACCTATGAAAAACTGCAAATTAAAATCAAAGAACGTTACGAAACAATTACTACCCCGTAAAATTTATTAGCATTTATGATCAGTTCAAAATATATGTATAATAATCCCGGCCCCGACAGTCATCAGAAAGTGGGGCAAATAATGTTAACTCCAGAAGAAAAACGTAAAGCACTATGTTGTGCAGAAGAAAATTTTTCGTTGGGAATTTTTCAACTCGTTTTGAAGTTTTTTTCCAAATCTCAGCCGTTTGTTGGCTCGTTAATGTAGAAGGACTGCAAAATGATTCTGCATGGTGGATTTGTCATTTCGAAGTCCACAATCCCGAAAAATGAATAATAAAAGAAGAGGTTATGCAATTAACCACCGCTGTTGCATCTTCAGTCTCGGTAGAAAGGCTATTTTCGACATTTGGCTTGGTCCACAGCAACTTGAGAAATAAATTGGGCAGCAAAGACAGCCTTTTTAATGAATCAGTTGAATAGAAATTAATATTCTGAATATTTTTGTGGTATGTGTTATCGTTACGTATACGCTTTCCCTAAGCCATATACTAGTCCAAAGTTGCAAAAACCCCAAAAGTGCAGGGGTAGCGACCAAACATGACTCCCCTCCCGTTTTCGAGAACGGCCAGCACGATGGTGATAGTCGCGCGGTCCCTACCCCCCTCGAACTACCGCTAAACGTTTTCGTTTCGTTGTCAGGCATGCGAGGACTTGTATCGGGTTATTTTTGAGGAAACTCAATATGTCCTGTAAAATTTCGCAACCAGACATCCTAACTACCCACGGGGGTTGTAACCACCCCGTCCCTCAATACCGGAAACATGCAAACACATCCAAACGGGCTGAAAATTGTTTTCCATACATTTTCAAGGGCGCGGAACACGATACTGATATTATTTAGCCTCCTACCCCTAACCAATAACCCCTAAATGCATAAAACCACCCCTTTCCCCATTTTTCGTTACCAGACATGCGAGGACTTGTTGGATCGGGCTTTTTTTGAAGAAATTCAATATATTCTGAAAAAATTTTCAACCAGACATTCTAACGACCCCAGGGGTTGAGACTGTTGTAGAACTCTCCAAAATCGTCCTAAGTTGAAGACATAATCAAAATTCGACTTAGGCAAAAATTTCATTTAAAGACATTTTTGGGAGTCTGCAGAGGCGCAGATCAGTCCATAAGGACCGTTTTGGGTTCTATAAGGCGTTGGAAATGACCAGGCGAAAATTCGAAGAAACACCGAATTTTCACTTAGGAAAAATGTTTTTGGTTCAGAATATGAGAGTAGAAGTATATAATGACAAAGATTTATGAATAATATACTTTTTCAAAGGTACCATAAATTGGACTTTGAAAAATAATATTTTTGGAAGGGCGTCAAAATTTGGCCCAAGAATCGATTTATCGAAAGTACGCCAAAGTTTCACTTGCAGACTAATTTTTCAAAACTGCGTTGAAATTTGGCTTGAAGATCGATTTTTCAAAAGTACGCCAAAATTTCACCCGCAGATTAACTTTTCAAAAGTACCTTGAAATTTGGCTTGAAAATCGATTTTTCAAAAGTACGCCAAAATTTCACCCGCGGATTAACTTTTCAAAAGTACCTTGAAATTTGGCTTGAAAATCGATTTTTCAAAAGTACGCCAAAATTTCACCCGCAGATTAACTTTTCAAAAGTACCTTGAAATTTGGCTTGAAAATCGATTTTTCAAAAGTACGCCAAAATTTCACCCGCAGATTAGTTTTTCAAAAGTACCTTGAAATTTGGCTCGAAAATCGATTTTTCAAAAGTACGCTAAAATTGGTCTTAAAATGGATTTTTCAAAAGTACCACAAAGTCAGTTTAAAAAGTACCACGAAATAATACTTTAAATTATTTTTTATTTTTTATTCCTCAACCAAAGACATTGACCTTTGAGGTACGGTCATTGAAAGCCCAATTCTAAAGTATGAGCATAAAATTTTAACGATGCACTGCATCCGAAAGGCAAAATAGAAGATTTTGTCAAAGCCGGCGTAGTGCCGATAAGCAAAAATTGATAAAAATCAATGCATATGTACAAGGCCGGTTTCTCGCATGGAAAGAGTTTGGATTGACTCAGCAACTCGCAATTTGGTCGAGCGCGTTGAGTGGTCCAGACAAAGCGATGGTAGAAAAGCCAATAACAGGGCTTTTCAAATGACAAAGTTATAGAGGAAAACGCCTTGTGCATAAAAATCCAAAAATTCAATTTTGCCTAAAAGTCGCTCGAAGGTGAGACGCTGCCAAATCGATAATATTAATCGACTGTGATAAGGGTTAGTAAGTCGTGGACTGATCGAACGCCACTCAACTTATGCAGTAATAAGTCCTCTGAATGTGTTTGAGTACGTGAATCTCCACGATACAAGAACTTTAAAGCTAAGTAGTCTCTAGCGAAACTAAATTCATTTAGTAAAACTTTTTTAAGTTGATTTCAGTCAGCCTTAATTATTCATTTACCCAGAGTCTGAAATGATTCTAAAAGCTCGCATTTTGATTCTGAGAAGGTATGTATGAATCTTTTCTACCTAATCGATCGTTAGCGTGAGCGCTCTCGCTTGTATGGTCTGAAAGTCACTACCTTGATTGGGGAAGGCACGATTCTTATCTTGAGAATTTTGTATAACCAATTCTGTTAAATAAACGGATTCTTTGAACTAATATTTCTTAATTGATCTTGAGGCCTGTTGACGGTCTATAATCCCTGGAACTTTCGTATAGAAAACCGGATGTGTCGAGTTAATTCGCATTAACGTTCGACCTTCTGGTTGCTTTACGGAGGTTTGATAGGGATTTTTTTATGCGTTTTTTGAGAAATATATTCCGTTATTAATGGACCAAAACGTGATTTTCGCGTACCAAAACTAATCCCTCCGCAGAGAAATTCTTCGGTTGGGATTTTTTTATGCAAAAATTCAGGAAATTAAGAGGTGCCTAAACCCCTAACGAGGGAATTCGGGTCCAGAGAGAGCGTAGTTTCCGATCTGTGGTAGTGCAGCCTTGGTCCCATTACTCGGCTACCGAAGTGCATCTTATCTCGAACCCGCCTGGGAGGTAGAAGAACGGGGTAATACGCGACTGGCGCCCCCTGAGAAATAAATTGGTGTCGCGTCATTTTGACGCCCGGTAGTGCGTTCTTCTACAAGACCACCCCCTCCCTCAATTCCAAAAAATGTAAAAAACATCCAAACGTGCTGAAAACTAAAAATAGGAAAAAGGAGTGGTTTTATGAATTGAGGGGAGTTGGTTAGGGGTAGGAGGCTAGATAATATGATGATGAATGTACCCAAATGGAAGCAAGTATCGTTGAAGAGTTTAATGTCCATTCCGATTGGCCAGAAAAATATGATTTAATTTGTAAACGCCGAAGAATAAATTAAAATTTAATAATAATAATATGTGACGCATGTCTAGAATAAGAATAAAAATCATGTACATAATGTGAAAATAAATATGTAACAAGCTAAAAACGTATTTTTTGCCAATTTACTGAGCTTTTTATATAATTGTTATACATTCTATAGGATACTCTTCGCAGTTTTGAAAAATTATATGAAAAAAAATGAAAAAAAAAAAAAATATCCAACTTGTGTGGGATACGAACATACGATCTTTGGATTGCAAGGCAAAACTTTATCCACTGCATCATCACATATTACTACGAAAATTGATTGTCTGTGATAATCTTTAGACAGCCATACATATTTCAACTCATTAGATATATTTTTATTAAATATATATTAGCAAAATGCATAAACAAAAAAATATATATTATGGAGATAGATAACATTTCGCAAGCTTTCTATTTAAGTACAAGCGACAAAAATTAAGAGAATATATTTTTTTTAAATTAAACAATTAATAACTTTTTTATTTACTGATCGATTTTCTTCAAAGACAATAGCTAACACTAACTTACTTTCCAAATTACAATACAATCGGACTTTTCTTTCTTAAGTTATCGTGCTTACAAAAAACGTAGCGGGCGGACGGAGACACGGACGGACGAACGGACAGACGAACGGACGGACGAACGGACGGACGGACGGACAGACGACATTATGAAAGTTGTTCAATGATATGAAAATGTTTTCTCTACGAGCGATATTTATGAATTTAGAAATGTGCCGATCAAATACAATATACTCTTCGTTTTTGCGAAGAGTATAATAAAAAAGTGGACTATGTACATACACGACTATATACATGCGCATAGCCCATCCTATCAAACTCCTTTTAAGCTGCAATAAAAAAAAAATTCCCTAGAAAACGATCCAATAGACACTTGTGATCTCACTATAAGAAAAACTGATGGTTTTGGGCATGCAGGGGTAGTTTTTGTGGACTAAGAGAGAGAATGATGCAGCTATCGTGTTCTACACCCTTGAAAACGGGGGATACCTTCTTCTCTTTGAGGAACACTTCAGAATTCAGGGAAGGGTTCAACCTCCCTGGGATCGTTAGAATGTCTGGTTGCAGGACATATTGAGTTTCTTCAAAAAAAAACCCGATCCAACAAGTCCTCGCATGCCTGAAAACGAAAAATGGCATTTGGGGGTAGTTGGTTAGGGGTAGGAGGCTATATAAGAGCATCATGTTCCCCGCCCTTGAAAACGCGTGGAAAACAATTTTCAGCTCGTTTGGATGTTTTTTGCATGTTTCGATATTGAGGGACGGGGCGGTTTTAACCCCCATGGGTCGTTAGAATGTCTGGTTGCGAACTTTTACAGGACATATTGAGTTTCCTCAAAAAAAAACCGATCTAATAAGTCCTCGCATGCCTGACAACAAAAAATCGAGTGGTTTTTGTGTTTCGAGGGGGGTAGGGACCGCGCGACTATCACCATCGTGTTGGCCGTCCTTGAAAACGGGGGGTAGCCATGTTTGGTCGCTACCCCTGCACTTTTGGGGTTTTACACTTTTTGTCAAGTACAATCAACAATCTTCAAAATATTTGCAGTAAATTCTGTTTTGCCTTTTTTACCCCTAATTTGGATAGATGCTGTCTCAAATATCTTTGACTTTTTTTGTGTTTGTGACTCATTCCAGCAATAAGACCTTACATTCGAACTATTTCCATTCTCAAGTCTAATTACTTCCACATCCAGTGGAAGTTGAGTAACGCAAAAAAAGTTTTTGAAAATTATTCAATAGGCTTAGAATGTCATGAAACAACAAGATTTTAAGTTTGAACAAAACAATTCTGTCTGTCGGTCTGTCTAACTTTTTTCTTGTGCACACGATTACCCTGGAACCGTTTAAGATATTGACTTGAAATTTGGTACTCGTGTGTATTTTAACGAGATCTGGAACTAGATTATATTTTAATCTAATTCCAATGAAGGGTTGGGGGATAAATTGAGGTAAATGGTATATATAAAGGAAGATAAAGTATCGAAAAAATTTTTTGGCATTAGCCACCCCCCATTACCTCCCCCACCCCATTATTAAAGGGGCGAAAAAAAATAAACTTGTGATTTAATGTGTGTACAAGAACCAAATTCCTCAAAATTTGGTTTTACTTTATCCATCCCCACTACCCCTTTCACCACCCCTACCTATATTGTTTGTTTTATGGGCTTTTGGGGTAGACGATTTCAAATATTATATATATATTATTAAAGTTCCATAGACAATTATTTCCACATACAAAATTTTCTTTTGCTGTGAGAGAACTGAATAAGAAATCTGGATGTGGAAGTAGTGATTCCTTGGGCAGCGGTTTCTTACTAATAATGAATATAATATTTTATCCAATTGTTTGTTTATTTTTAAAATACTATAGACTACTATAATTACCTTGTCCAAAGGGAACGAAATACTTTTCGTTCACAACAATCTCTCCATTATCATCGAGAAACCTTTCAGGTCTGAATGCAAGTGGATCTTTCCAGAAGGTTTCATCCATATGAACACTGTATAAACTAGTTAAAATCATGGTTCCTTCTGGTATATTGTAGCCGAGTAACTCTGTATCTTTGGTCGCTCGGTGAGCTATGCCCAAAGGGGCGATATTCGTCCGACGTTGGATTTCCATTAAAACTGCCTCTGTATATTTCAACCTAAAATGATAAAAAGTAATATAAATTAGGTAATTTTTATAAAAAAAAAGAGCGACAAGTACTCTCTGCACAACGTTATGTTGATGTTATCAAGGAGTTGATGAGAAAGAGTTATGCTGAGGCTATAAGCTTAACACACAACTGCGGCAGACGGCGTGGTGCTGCCAGACGTACCATATAACAAAGGAAGACCAACTAGAATAATTCGTAAATCACAAAAGTCTGTCAAGGCGTAGTGAATAAAAAGAAGATATCAAAGAGGACTATAGTAATAATAATAACTCGATGTAAGCACCACCGGCTTATTTAAGTTTTTATATAATTGCTGAACATTCTATAGGACATTCCTCACCGTCCTTTGAAAATAAGTGGTTTTTAAAAGTAATTGCTATAATTTTTATTTTAACGATTTCCTGATGATGACAGCTTATTTGACGAAACACTAATCGCTATATTAAGCAGTATCTTTGTTATTGTAGAATCTGATCAACGTACCACTCCTCAGGCACACGCGTCTTCCTCCAACTAATACCAACTCACTATACAAATTTTAATTTTATCGAACTTTCCGCGTTTGCATTATCGTGCTTAAAAGAAATGTGGTGAATGGATGGATTTTAAAATTAATGATTTTAAAATTTTAAAAGTAAAGACAATAAAATTTTTCTAAACCTCCGACCGTATCATATAAAGAAAACCACATCGATGTCGGTTGAAACATTTCGAGAGCTACATGAGAATAATTAATCTTCTCTCTATAATAATTATCTTACATAGTACTCGGGGAAACCTACTGCGCTTCGCAATTTGATAACAATTCATTATTCTATTTTTATGCCAGAGCGAGTTAAATGAAAAAATAATTATTTTAATCGACAATAGAGTACATGGGCGGCTTTAAAAACCTCTTCCTGTTCACCCGTTCGGGGGTCTCTTTTTGAAAACTGTCGAATACGTGTCTGGTGGGGGAGCTACGTATATAAAAACTGCAAATTGTGATAAGAATAAGCCTTTTGGTATGAATTTAGGTTATGGTCAGACAATGAAAATAAGATGGGGAGGCATTGCCCAAAGTTGCTATAATTCGAAATGGCGGCTATGTCTCAAAATGGCTACCCGTATTTTGTTTTTGCTCCACTTTTCTTCATACACATCATGCAAAAGTGTGCGTTATATGTATTTACATATTTCTCATTTCACATAGAACAAGCTTTTCTTAGAATCTTGGTTCAGTGGATGTCAGAAAGTGGATGGAGTGGTGCAACAGCTCAAGCTGATATAGCAATTTCTAGTGTTGCTGAATGCTATCTAAAAGTAACCCATGTGAAGAAAGCCAGAGCAATTCATCAAGTAACTGCTGCAGCACTATACAACTTGTTGCATGATGCTTATCAAGAAGCAGATTCTGAGCTTGAATTTCATACGTGGTGTGAAGAACGAGCTGAAAAGAGTATCATGTTCAAATATTGGCTGATTTGTCTTAATATGGAAATTCTCCTGCTTCTCTTTGTTCGCTTAATCAGAGAAGGAAACTACATCTTGTTTCGTGAGTGCTTGAAAGAAATGATACCTTGGTTTTTTTTTGCTTGATCATCATCATTATGCACGTTGGCTATCAATCCATCTGAAAGATCTGTATGACGCTGAGATTGAACTACCAGACATACATTGTTCATTTATTTCCGGACAGTTTGTTATAAGGAAATCAAACAGACTCTTCTCAGCAATCAGTATAGACCAAGCACATGAACAAAACAACGCAGTGGTTAAAGGTGATGGTGGTGCAGTAGAGTTGACACAGGATCCTTCGGCACTTAGGCGTTTGATGGTTTCTGGTCCAGAAATAAGTCGGTAAATACAACAGTTTGAGAGTGGCATTAAGCTAAAATCTGGAGAAAACAATCGACTCTATCATGAGCAGTACCAATCATTTCAAGTCAAATATGTTGCTAAGGTACGAGCACTTTACAGCACATTCAAAGAGCTAGGAAACCCATTTTTGGAAAATGATGATGACCTTATTGTCATTGATAGCAGGGTTATTGTACACAAACAAGTTAATGCAACAGTTAATTCAGCAGAGTCAACTGGTGTTAAGTTATTCCACACTTCCATTGAGGAACGACTATTAAACAGCTCTTCAACAATATTTGAACCTTTGAAAAAGAACAACGTTCCCCTGTTCAGTACTCCTGAGGTAACCCATAGCAAGAAAAATAGTACACTCAAGCAGATGTCCAGCTGTTTTCCAGACTCTTTATAGTTACACAGAATCGTCAGTTAGATATGAGAATCAGTCATTTCCACCTGCACTTTCTAGTAATGATAAAGGTCATGGCAGGTTAAGATAAGTGTCCGTGCCTTTGCAACCTTTTTACGTGTGGTTCCTTCCAGGGATGTATCTTTGCGAAAGATACTACCACAAAAAGTTTTGACCTCAAAAACTTCATAATATCTGGGAAAAATCTTTTGTACCATGTGTACCATCACCAAACGATTGGGGATGGTGGTTGCATAATGAATCTTGGCAGTTGAAATGGTCGGAGTTACCAGAAATTTCTGATTCCTGCAACAAACTCATAAAATGTGTTTGTAAAATCTACAAAAACAAGTGCAGCTGCAGAACTGCTGGTTTATCGTGCACATTATTGTGCAAATGCAAGAATGAATGTGAACAATAACAATGGTGTTGGTAGAAATATTCTGCAGAACTTATAAAATTAAAAGTGTACTTTTTGGTTTGTTATATTTATGAATTAACACTTTGTGTAAATAAATTTACGTTTAATACATTATTACTTAATCTATTTACTTATCCTAGACCTAAAACATATAAATTGATATAAAACACTATTTTGCATCATGTGTATCAAAGAAAATGTAGCAAAAACAAAATACGGGTAGCCATTTTGAAAAGTAGCCGCCATTTTGGATTATAACAACTTTGGGTGTTGCCTCATCATCTTATTATTATTGCCTAACCTTAATCTACATTCTCACCAAATGGCATGTTCTTATCACAATTTGCAGTTTTCTTGTATAGCTCCCCAACTAGTCTCCTTATTTCCCCAGAAGAGCCCATCGCTGAAATATCACGGTTCTGACTTACGATTTCAGAGATACGGGTACACTTTAGAGCATCTACCTCCTCAGTTTTCACCCATTCAAAAAGTGAAAATCGAAATTTCGTCTTACTCGTATCAACAGATTCCAATAAAGAGTATTTCTGCCAAATTTCAAGCTTCTAAGTCTAACCGCTCCCTCCCCGTCCACCCCTTCGGGTTTCTCTTTTTGAAAACCGTCAAATACGTGCCTTATTTTCTCCGATGAGTCCATCGCTCGAATAATCACGTTTCTGACTTACGCGATTTCAAAAATACAGGTGCACTTTAAACCACCTACCTCCCCCGTTTTCGCATCTAGATCTAACCGTTTCCAAAAAAGCCTAAAATTTCAACTCCCCTTTTCACCCTCTTAGGGGATTTCGAAATTTCGAAGGCCCCTTCTTAGTGGTTGCCTACGTCATTCGAGGAACCTCCATACAAAATTTGAAGTTTCAAGACCCAGCGTTTGAGATGTGATCTGTCAGTGAGTCAAGTCAGTCAGAGTATTCTTTTATAGATAGATGTGCATCTCTCTGAAGGTCTACCGACATGAAACCTTGCTAAAACCCTTCTCGACAAAATATGCTCAAATAAAGAAAATCACATCAAAATGAGATCACCCGTTGAAAAGATATGAAGCTACAGATAAACACAGATAGACATACAACCATACGCCTTTTTTGTGTTGAAAGTTAATAATAAATACATAAAATTGAATACATCTTAAAAATTAAGGGATGAATTGACAAATTCTCACTCAATAAATGCGCTTTTAAATTTAACTAACATAATGCGACATATTTTAACCCCCAGAGACATATGTACGAATTTCCTCTGAGTTCCATGTATAAGCACAGAAGACCTATACCAGAAACGACTCTCTGGCCTTCCCGCCAATATTGAATTTTATGCGCATATGTCATATGTCGGTGGTATTATTGTCAACCTATAAATCCGCAGGTTTCTAAATTCACCGGTGGAGCGTACCGGTAAGCAATAACATTATATGATTGGCTATTTTGAAAACCAAAGCCAAAATCAGCTTCGAATTTTATCTACCAATGCGTCCAGCGGTGAATTTAGAAAGGTGCGGATTTATAGGTTGACAATACCACCGACAAGATGGCCGAAGGTCACCCCAATTTACCAATGAAAGGGTGCGTTTGCACGCACTCAGTAATTTAGTCGAGTCGCTTAGTAATTTAGTACTCGACCAATGCGGACAGCGTGTTTTAGTCAAGTAATTTAGTGGAAAGCAATTACTAAATTACTGGACCGTCTCTCTACTCGACTAAATTACTGGATGCGTGCAAACGCACCCAAACATCGAACGTGCCTCCGACAGTGACGCTTCTGGTATAGGTCTTCTGTGGTATAAGTAAAAGAAAACAATTAAGTTAGTTAGTTAGTTAGTTAGTTAGTTAGTTAGTTTGGCAATCGGCCCAGAGATGGCGTGCGGTGTCATAATCTGGAAAGTGCAGAGAGCCACTAGAAAATTACAGAATGAGGAGAGAACAATCTAGAGCTCTCATCTTTAGGAATATAAAGGAATGGAGAAGCCGAGTTAGGATAGTTTTTAGTACAGTTCAGAAGATTGTTCAGAGAGATCAAGAACAAGTAAGCAAAGTGATCAAGTGACTGAATTATTGAATTATCAAGTGATATATTAGTGAAGTAATTAATTGTTGTAATTAGTACTTAAATTAGTAAATTATTGTTTAGTGTTACCCTGGTGTTATAATTTCCGGATCCACGATTCAGGGTGTTTACAAAACGCGTAATAATAATATAATTTAAATAATAAAGACCAATAACTCAAATTGAATACAATATAATTAAAACTTTAATTTATCAAGATTCAGAGAAATGCTTACCTTATTCTGTCACTTAATGAAGGCCAACGGTTTCTACCAACTTCTTTATCCAGTTCTCTTTGCACTTTCCTTTGAATTTCGGGGTATAATATCATGTAAAGCACGGCAAACCCCAACGTATTACTTGTTGTTTCAGCACCAGCCATAAAGAGATCCAAACACAATGACATTAGCTGATCATCTAAAATATCAGCAATAGGTATGCTTTATGAAAATCCGAAATGTATGAGTAACACAGATTCTGTTTTATTTATTTTTTTAATTATAATGTTCATTGATAATTGTTATTTTAAATTGATGCCTTTTATACCTTCTTTCTTCTTAGTCATGAATGTAATAAAAGGAGATGATAATGATAATGGTATTACCGCCTTTTATTAAACTTATAGTACATTTTTACAGAAAAATACAAATATTATTGATAAGTTTCTTCTTTTACTGGTAAGTTTCCTCTCGGACTACAAACTTTTTTATAGAAGCAAAACAAAATTAAATGTATAAACGTACCTGTAAACGAAGAATCCTTTTTAACATCCATTTTTTGCAAAAAGGCATCTATTAAATCTCTAGGTTGTGAGAAGCAAATTGTTTTTCTGTGTTCGGATATGGTTTCCTAAGAAAAATAGCAAAAAGTACAATCCATTCAATTTTTTAAATTAGGGTGGCATATTAGTATATTATTCAACGAGCATATAATGATAGCTATTATTTACGAGAGTGAAGTTTAAGGCACGAGCCGCAGGCGAGTGACGTAAATCACCAGAAAGAATAGTAGTCATTATATACGAGTAGAATACTATACTTTGTCCACGACTATTAAATATTTTTGATTAAATTGTTTATTGAAGAAATAAATTAATCAATTAATTATTTTATTCTTTTTGAGTATTATGGAAAATTGTTGTAAATAACGTTGACGTTAACGAAATCATTATTCACTGCAGGGAATAATGGATAGCATTATCCTTGAGGAAACACATATATAACGAGTACATTATTTAATAGTCGTGGACGAAATATTTTTTCTATGGCTGTTTATTTTGACAAAGGTACTGAAATATCAGATTGAAATGATTGTCATGATTATCGCTTTCCTTTATTTGCATTGCCAAATTGTTTCCTAGCAACAAAGTGAGAACAATATTTAAAGCATATAGATATGCCTTAAATTAAAAATAAAATAACGAATACAACTATTATCAGTATTTTAAAACACATATTATTTCAGGGATTACCTTCGAAATGACTGACAATAGAGGGAACGGGGTTTGTGCATGGGATAAGTAGATCATTTTGAATGATTTAAAAAATTAAACATTAAGAAATCTAAAAAAATGCGTAGAAATCAGTAAATGAATCAAATAAAATAAAGTCAGCAGAAATCTATACAATATGCTTGAGAGTTCAACTTACCTCACCCTGAGTTAAGTTGAACTTTTTTTCTCTCAAAAAGTATTACCGTTATACGCTCCTTTACGTCCCAAAATAATTATTTAGCGCCTGATTCGTTTTCAAATTATTAACTATTGAAAGTGGTGAGGGGCTAAGTTAACGTTTTCTTTGGGTGACATTAACAAAAAAATGCAAAAAACAGCCTCAAATTTTAAAGAAGAGCAAGCACCCTTTTGTGGCATTTTTTTTTATTACAGTTTTGTAGAGGAGAGCTAGCGCTTACTTACACCCTTTAAATTAAAGCTAGGGTACTAACCCCTAATGCATTATTAGTTGTCACAGCTGGGGGCTGCTGGAGGTGGAAGTAACATAATAATCGGCATTTGAAGATATATTTGCGTTTCTGTATTTAGCAACTAATATTATTAAAAAAGTTAGAGTTAAGGGTCTGCAAAATTAATGATTACAATAATTATTGTAATATTACTTTGGAAAAAGATGAACTTACTCAGTAATCAAAATATTTTATTTTAAAATCTTAATTGACATCATGACATCTTAAACTATACTGTCCTTAATTCAGTCATTTCAAAATATTAGTGCGGCAGCAAATATAATCCCGTGCTGCTTAGTGTTACAAGCAAATAGTCAATTTTGTTTTATTTTCTGATCCCTCTGGAACATGAAACAAGTTGATGAACATCTAGAAACTGTGCCTGATAGGTGGCAGGTGCAATGCCCCACAACAGTAATAACTCTAACAAGGGAGTTTATTTTACAATCGTAGTTCATAAAATGAGTATAGAAGGTCTAAAAATTACACAAATTACAGAAATGTTGCCGGGGGTAAGGAGGTTGGAGAGGGAGGCGGTGTCAAAGTTACTTGCACCTAGTAGATCATAACTTTTGCCTTTTGAACATCTCTGGTCACTAAACAAATCAGTTTTTTTGAGTTAAAAGTGAGAATACTAACTGGTTTAACTAATACGCTAGGCTAAATTGTAAGTCATGATGTCAGTTTGGACTTATCCTGTTTAACTTAGTTGTAAACTTTATAGTCATGTGGTTTAACCCATTTTGGGCTGCCATATTTTTAACCAGTTGTAATACCCACCTGACCCTTACATGGGTTTTTGTGTATTCTTAGTGACAAGTACTAAACAGATTATCTTAGTAGCTATTAGAATAAATCAGAGATTATTTGAACACATTTGCAGCATTTCTAATTTCATTTCTGGAGTTCATCTAAGAATTTAATCCGGTGCACAAAAATTGGCATTTTCATACAAATGCAACAGCAAATTGCCATAGTAGCACAGAACGAAATCAAATTTTGACTAAAAGTTTTTTAATACAAAGAAATTATGATATGAATATATTGACTATATATTTTAATGGAATATATCCTCACTTGGTGAGTTCGTCAGATGACGAGTTCGTCAGTTCTAGAAGGCTAGCTGAAGTACAAAGTAATGAACATATAATTGGCGAATGACAGCCATTTTTGTTAATTTTCCATTGGTTGACTCTGGAAGCACAGAGTGAGAGGTTGTTTGTCTATGCTATCCCTGTCAAAAAATCCTATTTCAAACTTATAGATAATTATACATTTTTTATGGGTAATCATAAGAGCCTATCTGGTTTATAAGGTTTTATACTGTACATTAATTTTGCCATATAGAAATTATATGGGGATGAATAAGTATCTAAAGGAGTCTTAATTGAGTTGGAATACCCATGTTGTTATTGGTATGTTTCCATATAAGTGTTTATACTAAAAACAGTTTTTATATGGCATTACAACTTTTAATTTGATAAGTTCTCATGGGATCTGAATAGTGTTGAAACTGAAAAGGTTTCATCAGTAAAATCAAATACGAGTTCTGTAATCTTTTATAAGAAACAATTAGTATATGGTTTTTATAAGATCTGAGGGGTTATTAATCAGTTTTAGTTTATATAATAATTTAATGAGGATTTATAAGGATACGTATTAAAAAGTATTAATAAGGAATTACATCGAATAATTTTGTGACTTTTTTTGGGATCTGAAGGGTAACGAAATTGAAAAGATATACCAAGAAGTTCCTAGTAGACATTTTATACATTTTTATAAGAATATATTTGTACTTATTTTTATAAGACTTCATGGATCCATATCAGTTTAGTTTATATAAGAATTTAATAAGGATTTATAGGGACATCTATTATAAAGTATTAATAATGATTTACAACTATTAATTTGATAAGTGTTCATGGGGTTAAAATACTGGTAAAACTAATAATGTTTCATAGGAAACCAGGGATGAATTTTTTAATATATAATAAGAAAGAATTAGTATAAGGATTTCTAAGTGCGCCCATTGAAAAGTATCATATACAACTATTAATTTGAGTTTTTATGGGATTTCAATAGTAGTCAACCTAAAAAAGTTACAATATACTTACTAAACTAAACTTACTAATACAATAGATTTCATATAATTACACTCAAATCCATTGTAAAAGTATATACACATTGTATTTTAGAGAACCCTCTTATTCCCATAAAAGCATAAAAGTCTTACAATAGACCTCAAGCGAGGAATATACAATAAAAACTCACAGGATCTATAAAATTTTCGTGTTTTAAACGCCATAAAAACTTATAAACACTTATAGGCGTCGTACTGAGAATTTAATATCTTTCTCATATAAAAACCTATAAAACTTCGCAATTTAATTACCATAAATACTTATAAAAATACTGATAGACTTCATGCAGGGAATTTACTTTAAAACCACATTGCATATCCTCATAGAATTTTATAAAAACTTCGTGTTCATTATTAAAACGTGCAAGTGTTGATAGACTTCAGGCAAGGAATTTACATTCAAAACACATTTCAATTACTTCAAAAACTTAGACACATCTGAGCCTATAAGATCTTCGTATTTCAAACACCTTATAAGAACTTACAAATACTGATAGGCCTCGTATGGAAAATTATTTTCATTAAAAATACTTTTCAAATACATATAAAATGTCTATAACACTTCATATTTCAATTACCCTGAAAATTATAACTACTGATAGACTCCATATAGGGAATTTACATTAAAAACCCATTGTATGCAGCAAATCTTATAAAAACTTCGTATTTCCTATTAATATATGGAAATGCTCAGGCAAGGAATTTACATTAAAAACACATCTCAAATAGCCACATCAAACCACATTTAGAACTTATAAAAAAACTTTGTATTTCAAATACTATAAAAACTTACGTATACTAATAAGTTTCATACGAGGAATGTACATTTAAAACACACACACACATCATTAAAACTTATGAAAGTTTAGTGTTACATACTCCAGCCTCCAGTAAAGGGAGCTGTTATACATGTCGCTAATTCATATCTGATCTAATGTGACCTAAGAAACTAGTGTGGGCTTGTTAAATTCAAAGTAAAGCAGTCTCTTTTACTGCTAACTTATTAACTGCGTTTAGGCTAGAACCGCTGAGTGAATCAATCAACGCTAGAACGCTAAGAGAAACCAAGGACTTCTGCAGTATTTAGTGTTTACCACTATATTACTATTGATTGATTGATTTGAAATAATAATAGTAAGTAAAACATATTTACTTACCTATGTGAGTTTATGGGATTTGGCATTAAAATACACAACCAAAATCTGTAAAAAACCCTACGAATACTAATAGAATTGCTATGGGAATTTTACATTCAGAATACTATACAAACCTATAAAAACCTATAGAAACTTTTAATTACATATACTATAAGAACTCATCAATATTAATAGATATCATATGGGAATTTACATTCAAGACACTAGAAAAACCTATAAAAACTTTTAATTACATATACTATAAAAACTCATCAATACTGGTAGATACCATATGAAATACAATTAAAACATATTTCAAATACACACATCAAAAATTATAAAAACTTATACATTTTTTTTATAAGTTTTTATAAGGATTTTTTGACAGGGATTCCATGGCTTAATAGTGTGCCCGAAAAATTGCAGTAGAATTTATCCTGCAACTTTCTTCTTTTTACATAAGCTTCAACAGTACCCATAGTATCAGTCTGTGGTGTATACAACTAGCAAACAAACTTTCCAACTTCTAAAATAATATGCCCAAGCTTTTAAGTGCTAACAGGACGTCATCATGAAGTTAACAAATTATTTGCTAGCAAAACAGTTCTTTCTTCGAAAAACTGCATGAAATCTAAAAGTAGAGGATTTCTGTTTTCCTAATTTATTGATGAGATAGGTGAGATTAATTGATGGATACCTGACAGCTTTTCCAGGAACTCATAAAACTTAGGTATTGCAGCAAGCGCGGATTTATGGGGGGGGGGGTAACGGGGTAATTACCTCCCCCAAGATTCCGTAAACTATCAACTTTCGTTTTAAAATTGCATAATTTTTATTATTTTATTTTATATCTTTGAATATATAGGTATTCTATTTAGTAGTGTTTATAATTTTTTTTTGAGATTTCAAAAACCAATTTGCCGTTTGCTTATAACAATAAGGAGCATACGGGATATCAATTTTTGACATTACTCTACCGCATTAAAAATTCAGAAAATGAGTAATGTATAACTGACATCAGATTAAACGAAAACTGCCTAGTTTCACCAGTTTAGATAGATAGATAGACAGATAGATAGATAGTCTTTATTTCACCACTATATGTACATACATGAACATTTGCAGTTTACATAGTACCAGCTGCCTCCAGCCGCCCCCCGACTTTGATAACAATCCGATTAAGTAAAATCTGTTTGAGAAAAGTTTAAAAAAACAAGTGGGGACCTAAGTCACTACTTGCGAGACTACTTGGTACTTGAATAGCAAAGTGTCCAGCAAAATTTAAGGTCTCTGGTCCCCTTGACCGTTTTTGATATCAACTAAATAAATGGAAATATGGAAGTGGACCGATGATTATTATAATATCTTGAACGTTATAGCAATGCAATATAGGTACTACTATAAATACTTATAAGACTGGAAATTACTACTTAATATCAAAAATAAACGACCATCACTGTAGTAAAGTACTTGGAGGTTTCGGTTAAACATAATGAATACACTCAAGAAAACTACATTTTCACCTAATGTGTAACAATATTATGGGTCAGTTTCAAATTAACCATTTTCTGCTTTAGTATTTCAGTCAAATACAGCCCAAGCAAGGTTCTGGTTTACTTTACTTGGTATACTTTTGCCGGATAATAAAATTTTCCAAAAAATCGCTAAATAATGGGGTAATTTATGTCCCTGACTCTGTTTTATTCATATCTTAGTAGGCATAAAAAATATCGGTTTTATGTATGGGAAAAATTTAAATATGTGGAAATTTTACAGAAAAAAGATGTTAAGCATTTTTTTTATAAGTGCCACACATTTGATTGATTGATTGATTGATTTACCAGCGTGCAGTAGGCATTGCTGCCACTCCCAGGTTATACAGCTGGACCTGCTACGTCCACGCTGGGTTGGACTAAGGTCATGCTTGTTGCTGTTGCAGAACCCTCCAGAATCGACCTGAGTCGAAAACAAAATAAAAATTCGACTTAGGCAAAAATTTCATTTAAAAGACATTTTCAAGAGTCTCAGAGACTTCAGAGCCACACACTAGTCCAAAAGGACCGATATGAGTTAATAATACATCAAAGTTGCACCTTGGACATTGTTTTTGAAAAGTACGCCAAAATTGGGCTTGAAAATATTGTAATATTTTCAATTTTTATTCCTCCGCCAAAGACATTGACCATGGAGGCACAGTCATTATATGCCTTATCCTAAAGTCTGACAACAAAATTTTATCAAAGCAATGTATCTAAAAGACGAAACCGACGAACTTGACAAAGACTGCGGCGGCGTAGCGCCGATAAAAAAAATTGATATAAATCAATGAAAGTGCACATGGCCGGTTTCTCGCATAAAACGAGTTTGGATTCACCCAGCAGCTCGCAATTTGGTCGAGCGCGTTGAGTGGTCAATATAAAGCGATGGTAGGAAAGCCAATATCAATATCCAAATAATAAAGTTATAGAGAAAAGCGCCTTATGCATAAGGGCGCAAAAATTCACTTTTGCCCAAAAGTCGTTTGGAGGAGGGTCGCTCTCATTTTTACTATATTGAACACCTACATCAAGGGCAAGTAAGTTGTGGACTGACCGAACGCTATCTAACTTATGTAGTAGTAAGTCCTCATGAAGGTGTTTTAGTACGTGAAATCTCACGTTACGAGAACTTTAAAGCTAAGTAGTCTCTAGCGAAACTAAATTTTTTTAGTAAAACATTTTTATGTTATAATCAGTCAGCCGTAATTACCATATTACAAAAAGTTTCAGACATTTCTAAAAGGGCTTTGATTCTGGGAAGGTTGCATGAATCTTTTCTACCAAATCGATTGTTAGCATACGCTCTCACTTGTATGGTTTAAAAGCCATTTGCCTTAGTTGGGGAGGCGTGATACTTAAAATAAAAATTTTGCTTGATCCATTTTGTATATTACCAATATCTGTTAAATAAACGGAATTCTTTGAATTAATTTCATCTTAATTGATCTTGAGACTTGTTGCTAGTCCTCATCCTTTGAGAGCTTTCGTTTGGAAGACCAGATGAGTCGAGTTAATGCACCACTAAGACTCGACCTTCTGGTTGCCTTACGAGGGTTTGATAGGGATTTTTTTAATGCATTTTTCTCAGAAATCCCTAGGTGTAGAATCCGTTATTAGCAGATAAAAACGTGAGAATCACGTCAAAAATCAATCCAGTCAGAGAGAAATCTTCGATTGGGATTTTTTTTATGCGAAAATATTAGAAACTAAAAGGCGTCAGGTCGTTAATTACCGCGCCAGCAAACTAAAATCACGTCAAATTCCAATCCCGTTGGAGAGAAATCTTCGACTGGGATTCTTTTTATGTCAAAAATTAAATAGCCAGAAGGCGTCAGAACTATGATTGTCAGTGAAAAATACGAATCACGTCCGAAAGAGCGTCGTTAATGATCTAGGGTAGTGCAGCCTTGATCCATTACTCGGCTATCGAAGTGCATCTTATCTCGAACCCGTCTGGGAGTAGAAGAACGGGGCAGAACGCGGCTGGCGCCCCTGAGTAAATAAATTGGTGTCGCGTTAATTTGACGCCCGGTAGTGTGTTCTTCTACATTGCCAGCAGCGAGAGCCACATAGCGCATGGTAAATGAATGTGTGCTAGGAGGTGTAGGTATTTGTGAGATGCGTTACCGCATTGTGTCGTGAGGAAGCGTTTAAGCTCCTTTTTTTGTGTTTTTGGTTCTGGGCTTCTGCCTCTTCTGAGTCTTCTTGTGAAATATGTGTTATGCCGAGATATGGAGTGTTTATGTTCCTCTTTTTGTATTTCTGCTTCTTCAAATCTTCTTCTTCTTCTTCTGAGTCCTCCGTCTCTGATTTTGGTAGCGCATATATCGCTGCGACTTCTTTGTGACATTCATTTTTCTTGTGTGTACATACCATTTCCTTGGAAAGAACCATATAAACGTTTCCAGCCTTGCTCCGGTGATGTGTTCTGAGGTCCTTTTGGCTTCATAGTGGATTAATTCATTGTTTATTTTGCCTGTTCCATGTACAGCATTTCTTGTTCCTCTACCGTGATTTCTAGCAGTTATTCCTTGGAATTCCTTGGATGCTGGCTTCTTGTATTAGTTTGATTCATTCATTTTTTGCTTTCTCAGTTTATCTCCACTGTTGCCGTGGTATACCTCTTCTCGTGTATGTGTTATCATTTCTTCTGTATTCCCTCCCCCGCTTTAACGCCCCTGACTCGTTCCCCCATTTCTGTGCCTACCAGGATGTGAGTTCCTACGTTCTGTATTCGATCCATCATTCTTGTGTATAGATACCATTTCCTGGGAAAATCTGTGAATTTCCATTGAACTGCAATAGATTCAGCCCCCGGCGTATTATACCAATAGTACGCCACTGATAAGGTTGTTCATTTATTACTCAAGTCACCGCTCGTTTATCTAAGAAATCCTGTTTATCTTAAGGAATAACATAGCCACACTTCAACAATCCATTTGCCTTGCCATATATTTATGGTGACAGCGGTCGACATTTTCAAGGGTTTGGATGTAGTATAATCATTTCTCAGATTTTCTAAAGAAAGTCGTTTGAATCAGCCTCTCAGCAGTTTATCACAGTATTTATAACTCAAAGAATATGCAACACCACAAAAACACACTCTTTTTAATACAAATACAAATTATGTACGAAATTAATCACTACTCGCTAATTAATCACAGAATCGCTAATCACACGCCCTAAGATGTGTGTTATTCCTCAAACTATCACTCACTTGACACCTTAAAATTATATTTTTTACACTTTGTGCCAAATTTTTATTATTTTTAAATTGATTTAGTTTGGTGCGGTGTACTGTTACCCTAATGGTAAGCCCCTGGTTGAGTCATATGTATTTTTGCTGGAAGAGAACTGTTTATAAATTCGTTTGAATATTTTTAATAATTATGAAAAACCTCGCTTGAAAATATAACTAAGGAATTTATATTATGACCATACTTTAAGAAGTATGCATTCGTTACTGATTATTACGGGTTTAATTTATACCAAATTCGCTTGAATATTTCTAATAATCATGAAAAGAGAATTGAAGAAATTTATATGGCCATACTTTACGAGCAATACGAAATTACGAACAATTATTGATTATTTCGGGCATAACTTAAATTAAACTCGTTTGAATATTTTTATAATAACTGAAAAATAATTTAGTTGAAGATTTACACAGGAATGTTATAGTCCCGGGGCCGGTGACACTGAGAGCCCCTTCACAGCGGAATCGAAAAACCTCCATGTGAATTGATAGTTGAAAATCACACGAACAAAATAAGCCTGGCATGCGCAAACTTAAAAAGCTGAAAAAATGTTCAAAAAAATCAATCACTGTCATCATTGACCACGTGTAGTGCATTCGATAGAAAACCTCGCACTCCTTTAGAAAAAAATTACGCAAATCGCCATTTGGCCGGACGGGACCATTTGAAGTGTGTGAAAGGAGACAAAACCTCTCCATTATCACGCGCAAACTCCCTTCTTTTTCCCTTGTTCGCCTCGATGTGATCCTTAAAAATATCTTGGTATGCGGGCCCAAAAACTGCCGGAAGTATCCGGCACACCAGCCCTATTGCATGGTCCCGATTCACATCCATTACAAAAAGCAGCACATCAAATAAATGTGTTTTGGAGTAAATGCTTCTTGTGAAACTACTCTTGTTTTATAATTATTATAATCCCTGATGATTATTAATAAATATACTGTGCTTGGGCATAAACTCTTGTTAATTATATCAACTTTATTTCATTGTTTGAATCATCTAAAATAAAAATTTTCCTATAATTCCTTTGATCATATTTATCCTGAGATTTATCCTCATATAATTTTAAATCTAAGAAAGGAATAAGACATTTTATTCTATAAAAACATTTACTCCAAAACAAATCCATCCAACGCACCAGTCCCTGTAATAGATGTGAATCGAGACCACGCAACAAAGCTGGCACGCCGGACACCTCCGACAGTTTCTGGGCCCGCACACCAAGACACACTTAGGTCCCGTTCGACTGGCGGGCGGACCACGGTCGGACTGCTAAAAAGCTTTGTAATCAGCGGTCTGAAGTTGGTCGACATGGTCACGTTTTATGATACGACTGTGAAAGCGTTCGACCTCGTCCACTATGGGCGTGCCCACGGTGGTCCCAGTCGAATATAGCCTTAAAGATTACAACGAAACGAACACAAAAAAAAAGCTTGCACGCGATAATGGAGAAACTCTATCCCCCTCACACACCTCAAATAGGCATGCCAGACCAATGCGCAATTCTCCTCTGAAAGAGCACGAAATCTTCCATCGAACACACTACAATCAATATCCGCAATGACAGCAAACCACCATTTACTCCAGTCATTTTAGACAAAAATATGGCTTCTGATCTAACAAAATATATCCTTCATTTTTTTTAAATCGATTTATTTTTGTGTTTTAAAGAAAATATTAAAAATCGGCAACGAGATCACTACGGCATAAAAAATTATTCAAGGTCAAAGTTCATAAAAAACGGTTTTTGCGAATATCGCGCTTTCTATAGCTCGGAGGCCAATTGAAGTTATTATGAAAATTAACGATAATGAAATTCCGCACAAAAATGATCTCTTCCATTTTTTATGTACAACGAACAGTTTAGGCATTGTACGTAAAAAATGAATAAAATATTTTTCGTTCAAAATTCGTGTACCTATAATGTGTAAGCACATTATACAAATTTTTATTGTACAGTACAGTAATTTTGATTGAATATTTTTTCTTGTATATTATTATATTAACTAAGGTTATTACATTTTCGTATTAACCTTAGTTGAAAATGAAAGATAATTATCTCTCATTTTCGTAGTAACTTAGTTAATATAATAATATACAAGAAAAAAAATTCAATCAAAATTACTGTACTGTACAATAAAAATTTGTATAATGTGCTTACACATTATAGGTACACTGTAATAAAGCATTCATAAATTCATGTTCCATTACTAAAGTTTCCGGATTTACACACGAAACCAATGTGCACACGGCCCGCAATTCTACCCAGCTCCCGTCTAGAGGCACGGATTTGAATACGATACTAAACTATACGCAGTTCTACGTCACCAGTAAGCGAGGATTCTCGGATGTAAAAGCCCGGCTACAAATCAACTAAGTCAGTGTGGACAATTCTGGCAATCTGTCTTCAGCCTGGTGACGACGGAACGAATGCAATCTGACCTAGGGAATCCTTCAGCGTGGTGAGCTGGGAACCTTCGAGTCGATAGTCATTCCCCGACGCCGTTTCGCCGCCAGAACCAGAGCCGATGAGCCTGACCTGGAAACCTCCTACAGCGTGTTGAGCTGGGAAACTTCTTGAGTCGACGATATTCGCCCGACGCCCGATGCCACTCCAGTAGCAGCAACTAACGTCACATCGCAACGTTACGCGCTCTCTCTCTCTCTCTCTCTCTGATAACAGAAAATGTTATCCTAAGAACCGTAAAAAATGCGGACCTGTATAACCTGTATGTTATGTAACACTGCCACATATTACCTGTTTGAAGAAGGAAATAAATTGTTTATATTTTTATTGGGCTGTCTTATTAACTAATTTGGACCCTGATTAATCTCCAAACCAGCTACCCGACAACAAACCGTTACATAATTTGGCGTCCGAACAGATTTTGGGACTTTAGTTTACTCCAGATAGCCCAAAGAGAGACGTTCACGAATGAAAGAGAGAGATATAAAGATATTTCAAGTTAATTCATAGAGAAATGAAAGCATTCCAAATCAAGATAGAAAACGAAAATGAAAAGGATTTTGTGGTGGCAATCCAGACTACTACAATTGTAACCCCAGAAGAGACACGATTCAGGATAGTACCGAAAGTAAGTTAAACGAACCAAATTCCAGACGCAAATCCAGATTACTGCATTATAGACGATAGCTGTACCGTCACATATGGAGCAGTAATATATTAAATTTATGTCCAGAGTCCCGAAAATACGTTAAACGGACCGATGTCCAGACACAAATCCAGTAAAAACCAGAATCATCCAAAATAAGTGATGAAGTCGGAAGTCCAAGTGCCAGACCTGCTTTCACCCCTGCCTCCGACACTCGAAACCAAAAGGCCGCCCGCAGTTCGAAACGTACCGTCCCCGATGCCGTCCCCAGTCCGAGACGCAATAGCCAACCCTGATGCCGTCCCCAGTCCGACAGGTACCGTCCCCGATGCCATCCGCAGTCCGAGACGTATCGTCCCTGTTGCCGTCCACAGCCCGAGACGCACCGTCCCCGATTGCTGCATTATAAACGAAATCCTGTACCGCCATATATGGAGCAGTAATAATTTTGCAGACCCCGAATTTTCCAACCCATGGAAACCCTGTATCCCGCAACCGTAACGAAAACAAGTCCAGTAAAACCAGAGTCATCCAAAATAAGTGATGAAGTCGGAAGTCCAGACCGGCTATCACCCCTGCCTCCGACACCCGAAGCCAAAAGGCCACCCGCAGTCCGAGACGGTACGTCCCCGATGCCGTTCCCAGTCCGAGACGCATCGTCCCCGATGCCATCTGCAGTCCGAGATGTACGGTCTCTGATGCCGTCCCCAGCCCGAGACGCACCGTCCCCGATGCCATCCCCAATTCGAGACGTATCATCCCAGATGCCGTCCCTGATGCCAACCCCGATGCCGCCCCCAGTCCGAGACGTACCATCCCCGATTCCGTCCCGAGTCCGAGACGTACCGTCCCCGATGCCGTCCCCAGTTCGGAGACAGCCCCAGCCCCCGAGGCCACCGACCCCAGGTAGGCCAATGGGGTCATTTAGTCAAATTTAATATGCACTTTTTATTACAATTGTGAGAAGTAATCATCAAATAATTATTACACTGAAAATTTGAGCTCCATCCGATATGTAGTTCCAGAAATACACTGCTTTAAAATCGAATTCTTCATAAGCTGAGGCGGTCGAATCGCTGACGTAAATGTCTCCACAGTCCTACCTCGCTTGCCTAATAACCTTGCCCACCGCAATCGAATGTCAGTGTTAGTATTATAGAAATTTTCGTCGAAAACCCGACATCTAAATATACTCATATTATCAAAAATACGATACCGCGACGCCCGTACCTTGTCGATACGGAAAGAGGAAGACATGTAGTTGATCCGCATCGTAAATCGCACGCCGGAATTCGAAAATTCGGCTCGACACGAACGAATCAAAATTGACATTTTTGGCATTTTTCTATTAACCTACATGTTATCTTTTATATAAACTATTTCTTATCTGAATAACAGATGAGGGTATTAATTTCTTATGCCGGATCTTAGACTACTAGGCAAGCGGGTCAGCTACGTCTACGTCTCCCGATGCGATGGAGACATTGACGTCACACAGCTATAACATGAAAGCGCCACGTGTTGATATGTTCTTGATTAATTTTGAAGCCTATAGAGACTTCTTTTTTTTTGCATTTCGCTCTAGAATTAATAGATCTTTCAGAAAATGTAATAAAAAAAATAATGCTAAATGAGTCAATTACCTGCCTCCAGATGTTTATCCAGGACGACGACGCAGCCCTCCTGGTCCCAGCTCCGCAACGGAAGCGACAGTTCAGGCGCCACAACCAAGATGACCCCGCTTTCAGGATCCCTGGCACCGTGCCCCTGTAAGCCACCGCCCTCTCCCCCCCCCCTCCGCCACAGACGTCCGGAAGAACCAAATTTGTATTTGCATACCCGTAAAAAATTTGTTTTTCTCTACGTATACATAATATGTATATATACCAGGTATATATAGGAAAGAATTGGCATTCTTGATTTTGTTTAAAGTTGTTAAATTTTCTCATTGATGGATTTTTGAATTCTTTTTTTTTTTGTAAAGAAAGAGGGGAGTGTAATGAAGCATTCATAAATTCATGTTCCATTACTAAAGTTTCCGGATTTACACACGACACCAATGTGCACACGGCCCGCAAATCTACCCAGCTCCCATCTAGAGGCACGGATTTGCACACGACACTAAACTATACGCAGTTCTACGTCACCAGTAAGCGAGGATTCTCGGATATAAAAGCCCGGCCACAAATCAACTAAGTTGACGCCGTTTCACCGCCAGAACCAGAGCGGATGAGCCTGACCTGAGACCTCCTACAGCGTGTTGAGCTGGGAAAATTCTTGAGTCGACAATATTCGCCCGACGCCCGATGCCACTCCAGTAGCAGCAACTAACGTCGCATCGCATTGTTACACACTCTCTCTCTCTCTCTCTCTCTCTCTCTCTCTCTCTCTCTCTCAGATAATAGAAAATGTTATCCTAAGAACCATAAAAGATACGGACCTGTATAACTTGTACCTGTATGTTATATAATACTGCCAACACATTACCTGTTTGAAGAAGAAAAATAAATTGTTTATATTTTTATTGGGCTGTCTTATTAACTAATCTGGACCCTGATTAGTCTTCAAACCAGCTACCCGACAATAAATCGTTACAACACGAATTTCGAACGAAAAATATTTTATTCATATTGTACAATGCCTAAACCGTTCATTGTACATAAAAAATGGAAGAAATCATTTTTGTGCGGAATTTCATTATCTTTCATTTTCATAATAACCTCAATTGACATCCGAGCCATAGAAAGCGCGATATTCGCAAAAAACCGTTTTTTGTGAACTTTGACCTTGAATAGTTTTTTATGCCGTAGTGATCTCTTTGCCGATTTTTAATATTTTATTTAAAACACCAAAATAAATCTATTTAAAAAAAAATGAAGGATATATTTTGTTAGATCAGAAAAGTCTAATTTCACTGGAGTAATTGCACCCCTATAACAATTAATCTCTTTAAACACTTTTTCGGCTTTTCAAATCCACGCACAATTCTTAACTATCAATTCACGCAAAAACCTTTCGATTCCGCCATGACGGGGCCTTCAGTGTCACCGGCTCCTCGCTTATTATGGCCATATTAATACTTTATTACCCTCCCATAAATTTGTCGACAACTGTAGACTTTTCAAGGGTGTGATAGACCTAAATACTTATCGGTGGTTTATTTATGAAAGAAATCTTAGAAGAAGAAATCTATCTGTACTAAAGTGTTTCAATATAACATCTATAACACAAACGAATATGCAATATCGCAGAATATTCTCTATACAAAAATACAAAATACAAATAATACGTTAAAAATTTTCAACAACACTTATCTGTAATACGTTCTTTTTCTTTCCCTTTTTGGTTTGGTTTATTACATTACACTAAAAACACTGCGAGGTTCTGGATCACGTGCGTAATTAATCACTAAATATATTCTCACAACAGTCACAACACCGCAAATTGCAGATACCGAGATACAAGGGCGAATCTGGGCCTTGAGCTTGGGGGGGGGGTAACATAGCCGTGTGCTGAAAATAACAAAAATGTTTTTCCTCGAAAATTAAAATTGATGAGCGGGGGGGGGGGAGAAAATCTAAAAAAAAATGTATAAACATTACTAAATAGGATATATACTAAAAAATGTAAAATAAAATAACAAAAATTATGAAATTTTAAAACGAAAGTTGATGATTTACGGAATCTTGGTGGTAATTACCCCCATTATCCCCCCATAGATCCACCCTTGCCGAGATATGTATTACTTTTCAAACACCTGCCACCCACTACACTTGGAAACTTAAAAATTATATCTTTCATTTTGTATTTAGCTTAAGTGATGGCACATAATAGAGGGGCTGATAAAAGACGAGTAAATAATCAAAAAGCATTGTGAGTAGTTCATCGCGGTATAATAGGGGACAGAGCAGCAATATCCAGCTGTTGTCTCACAAAATTACGTACGCTCTCAGAAAGAAAATGTAATAATTTTTTTAATAATCTTTGAATTAAAATAAGAAAAGAGCATTTTAAAGATGAAGGATTCAGCTTTTCAATGTATTTATTGCTTAACCGTTATCTTTATATTTTTGAAAATATATTGTGCAAAACTTATTTTGGATTCGTAGGGTTTTTAAATTTACCCATTCTATATCTTAGTAAAATACCATGAAAAAGAAGTCATCGTAGGATTACTTATGATTAATTAGCTTAGGTATACATTTCTTTACGACATAAAGTAAACATCTTTTACAATTGACGGTACTTACTTTTTACTGTTTTCTTTTATTCCACAATTTTTTCAGTAATTAAACTAAAAAATGTAAAATATTCAAAAGTTAATGTAAAAAAATTGCAAATTAAAAATCTAGGTATAATCTTCTCAATGAAATTATTTTATTTTATTGAAGATTTCATATTTGTCACAAAATATTTTGTAACGCTTAATTCAGAAAAGTTTTTTTCCATATAATTAGTAAATTAATGTAACTCGTATGAATAATTTAAAACTTTTCCTCTAGGAAAATAAATGCACAATTTTTCAATTTATAATAAGTAAACCTAATTTTGTCAACAGAAAAGAAACTGGTTTTGAATAGGAGCAAAAATGTCGGGGGTAAGAGACCCGCTCGAATACAGTTGTTTGTGACGTTGTGCGCGTCTCAGCGACTCAAAAAACACGATACCACACAAACAGACTGAGGACTATTACAAAAAATGGAAGATTCACATAAATCATGCGAAATCTGAAATAATCACCTTCCACAGGAAATTTACAAATACAAACACCAATGCGAAACTAAAAATCGACGACCGACAAATCACAGAACAAAAAACCGTTAACCTACTGGGACTGACAATGGACACGCGAATTTCATTTGCATCCCATATGACCAAGTTTATAAATAAAGCCTATGCAGGTCTCAGCAAGCTATATCCGCTGGTCAACTGGCGCAGCAAACTTTCTCTGGACAACAAGCTATGCTTGTACAAAGTCATATATTCCGTCTTATATTGACCCTATGCCTGTGCGTCCTGGAATTTCGTCTCGGAGACTACAGACTACAAACGACTCAAAATAAATTGCTGCGCTTGTTGACAAACTCCCCGCGCTACATTACAATCGCGGCCCATACATACAAAATGACTAACTCACACAAAATTTAACAAACATCAGACGACAAGATAACATAAGACATCTCACAAATACAAGACTGACGAAATCCTTCTCCCTGAAATCCACACCCCCATAAGAACTCCTCACCCTTCTAGCATCACCTCTACCCTCCTTGACCCTCGCTGAAATCATATGCCATTGTGCAGACATTTTTATCTGTTGACAACCTGAAGTAGGGCTTTTTGTTTTCTTTTCCCTGCAATAACACTATTCTAATTAACACAATCGAGTTTATCTGAAATTAATAATATCGAAACCAAAAACACGGTTGATCTTTATTAGAAGACGGTCTTTAATAAACGTGTAATAACATGTGTGCCACAACATCTGGCCGCTGTGTTACTTTGCATAGTTGAGTCGCGTTCTGTAACGCCGTGTTCTAAAAAATGATTGTACAATGAAATAAAATGACTTAATTTCTGACATGTTAACGATAGTTGAAGAAAATAAATTTAATTTGGTAATTTGGTACGCGCGTCTCAGGTTCATGTTATTGTTTTGCTTGTGTGCGTGTAAGAAAGCGTCAGTTGTTTCTAATAGTACGGGAGCCATCGACCAGGATTTTCAGCCTTATCTCGACATGAGAATTTCAAATTTTTCGAATTCGAATTATATTCAAATAAAGAAAAAAGTCTTTTAAAGCGGAAGTCTTCAATGTTCGTTTTCAGTGTAATTTGAGAATTTCCGCTCAAAACAATTATGAAAAAATGAAAACGGGCGATTTGAACGTTGCTCGTGGGAGTGAATGAATTTGTAAAATGTAATTTTTTGCGGTTCCCGCGAGGTATCGCGACCCGTCCGTTTCCTTGATTAAATCATTGGTAGGATTTAGACATACGTAAAAAAAATGGAACGTTTTCTGAGTTGTTGATCCCAGAAAATCCATTTTCCGTCGCGTTAGAAAGTCGCAATATAGGTGTTTCGTGTTTTCATGTTCTGTAATTTGTCGAAAACTTGCAAATGTAACTCGGGTGCGTGAATAAACTCATATACACACACATAATCACACTCACACGGAGAAGGGTAAAGAGGGAGGCAAAAAAATGGAACGGACGTTTTCTGAGTTGTTGTTCCCAGAAAATCCATTTTCCGTCTCATTAGAAAGTCGCAATATAGGTGTTTCGTGTTTTCATGTTCTGTAATTTGTCGGAAACTTGCAAATGTAACTCGGGTGCGTGAATAAACTCATATACACACACATAATCACACTCACACGGAGAAGAGTAAAGAGGGAGAAAAAAAAAATGGAACGGACGTTTTCTGAGTTGTTGTTCCCAGAAAATCCATTTTCCGTCTCATTAGAAAGTCGCAATATAGGTGTTTCGTGTTTTCATGTTCTGTAATTTGTCGGAAACTTGCAAATGTAACTCGGGTGCGTGAATAAACTCATATACACACACATAATCACACTCACACGGAGAAGAGTAAAGAGGGAGAAAAAAAAATGGAACGGACGTTTTCTGAGTTGTTGTTCCCAGAAAATCCATTTTCGGTCGCATTAGAAAGTCGCAATATAGGTGTTTCGTGTTTTCATGTTCTGTAATTTGTCGGAAACTTGCAAATGTAACTCGGGTGCGTGAATAAACTCATATACACACACATAATCACACTTACACGGAGAAGGGTAAAGAGGGAGAAAAAAAAATGGAACGGACGTTTTCTGAGTTGTTGTTCCCAGAAAATCCATTTTCGGTCGCATTAGAAAGTCGCAATATAGGTGTTTCGTGTTTTCATGTTCTGTAATTTGTCGGAATCTTGCAAATGTAACTCGGGTGCATGAATGGAGTCATATATATATACATAATCACACTCACACGGAGAGGGGTAAATAGGGAGGAAAAAAAATGGAACGGACGTTTTCTGAGTTGTTGTTCTCAGAAAATCCATTTTCCGTCGCATTAGAAAGTCGCAATATAGGTGTTTCGTGTTTTCATGTTCTGTAATTTGTCGGAAACTTGCAAATGTAACTCGGGTGCATGAATAGACTCATATACACATACATAATCACACTCACACAGGGAAGGGTAAATAGGGAAGAAAAAAATGGAACGGGCGTTTTCTGAGTTGTTGTTCCCAGAAAGTCCATTTTCCGTCGCGTTAGAAAGTCGCAATATAGGTGTTTCGTGTTTTCATGTTCTGTAATTTGTCGGAATCTTGCAAATGTAACTCGGGTGCGTGAATAGACTCATATACACACACATAATCACACTCACACGGAGAAGGGTAAACAGGGAGGAAAAATACAAAGGCAAATTTAACTAGCAGGGGAAAGGAAATTGAAGAGTCAAACGTACCAAACTTCAACCTTTACCACCATGAACTTTTTTCTTATAACAAAGGAACATCTTTTGACCCAAACTTTTATCACACCTCGCCGCTAATAATGAGCTTAAAAAACGATGGTCTTTGAAGGAAAATGTCTAAGAACAAAAGTTGCTTATTTTTTTGCATATTACAAATATTACTTAAAATGTTAAGTCCAAAAATATCTTTTTTATCTTTCTCCCGCGGTCAGTTATCTTCATACCTCTATAGCGCGTGATGACCGAAACACGCCGAGTAAGAGACGACTCCATTTTATTTTGTACAATCGTGCAACACGGAGAATGTCCATTTAGACTTATTTCAGGATGTATCCTGGTCAACTATCTAAACGAGGTTTTAGCCATGTCGCTGTAACTCGGTCAAGCTAATTTAACAACTAATACTACATTTATCAGGTTTCCACAAGACTAAAAATTTCCGTTCTTCACGGATTGGTGTTTGTTTTTATATTTTGAATGAGATTCCATTAAAAACGGACGAGGTGCTATAAAAAAATTATGCGATTTTTATTTTTACTGACGGAAAATGTTTTTCTACCACATCCGCAACGCGCCAGAGCTTTACTTTACATAATAAAGTTTCCTATTTTTCCATTAATCTAAACAGTTTTTATGGATTTGTCCATGTCGCGATGACGCGAAATTTTGGTCGATGGCTCCCATACTATAATTTTCTCTAAGTAAGTATAGTGTATTTAATATTAATAATGTTGTCTTTATTAAGCAACTAGCAATTACAATAAAGTTATAAAAAGATAGTGTACACAAACAAATTGATATATTGCTAGTTAGTTAAGAGGCGAAGTTCAGTTTTTCATAGCTTATTAAGCTACGAAATCCTGCTCTTCTATTTCTACCTAATTGTGCAGCGTGTGCAGCAAGTTAGAACAGGGAAATTAATTGAATACGAGCTGTGCATTGGAAATGTATTTTGAAGATTTAATTACACCGGCATAAAAAAAATTATTTCCAAAGGTGAAATCCTCCTCATCCTTATGTTTTTTGAGCCGCTAATTCCAAATATCACGTCAAAAATATATGTTTTCACTGCTCAATTTTGGGCAAATTGACATTTCATCCCTAAATTCGGGGTTAAATAGCCTATTAAATCTAATAGAACGACACGCGTTGAAATAAAACTTCTAAATCGTTTAAAATGGCCCTAGTCACATACTTCCAACGTTTTATCGTACCACGGAAATGATGGTGGTGTACTCCCCCCCCCCCAAAAAAAAAAAAAAACTACTACTACCCATTGCTATGATTTTTTCATAATACGCTTGTTAGCATGTTAGCACAGATCGGGGTTGTTACAGGGAATATTGAGAAGTCGAGTATCTTTTGACCAGGAGACGCCAAAACAACCCCCCGGGGATTGGAACAACCCCCTCCCTGAATTACAAAACATTCCGAAAATACTGCGAAAGTTCTGAAGAACGGTTTTCTCCAGTTACCGAGGGCGAGTGTTACTCGCCCTCCTCAGTACTTTCGGGGAGGGGGGTCAACTCCCGGGGGTTGTTTTGGGGTCTCGTGGTTAAAAGATACTCGACTTGCTAATATTCCCTGTAATAATCCCGATCTGTCAAGCCCTCACAAGCGTATTATGGAAAAATCAGAACAAGGGGTAGTAGTAGTTTTTTGGGGTAAAAAGTACACCGCCGTCATTTCCGTAGTACGATAGGACGTTAAGAGTATGTGACTAGAGCCATTTTAAACGATTCAGAAGTTTCAACTTTCATTTCAACGCATGTCGTTCTATTAGATTTAATAGCCATTTAACCCCAAATTTAGAGATGAAATGTCAATTTGCGAAAAATTGAGCAGTGAAACTATTTTTGATGTGATATGCGACTCAAAAAACATAAGGATAAGTGTCTTTCACCTTTGGAAAATAAAATTAATTTCTTTTGTGTGTCTGTGTTATTTTTAACAAGAAATTCATATAGTTTTTAATTTTCATTCTTCATAAAATCAAATGCCGTTTGGTCCATATAAGACCATTAGTACGACGATTTTCAGGTCGAAGCCGGTGCCCTGCAAACTTTTTTTTATTTCATTACATAGCATAAACACTAGTTGAAATCAAAAAATAATTTAGTTAGCTGTTTAATTTGGGTTTTGCTGAATTTTGCTCTTTGGAAAATGTACTACAGGTACTAAAACTGAAAAAGATATATCAAGCGTTTCCGAAAATATTTAAAAAATATGTCATCTTTGACGCTCTCAGAAACGGTGAAATTTCGAAAGTCGGATCTAAGATTAAGAAATCGTTCCATAATATTGGAACACATTGTATATTTAACCTCCAGAAATTCCCACATCCTGTTTAAGATATCCATAATCTGATTATATCCACAAGCATTTGGCGCGATGTGTCTCAAAAATGGCATCTGATTTATTAAACCGCCTGACATATCGACAAGTCTGAAGGCATCGTGAATAATGTTCAAAAGTTTTCTAAGCCTCTCATCCTCTGTTTCAAATCTTTGACCAGCCATCATTGCCCATAGTCCATTTAGAACGGAAATATCGAAAGCAGAATGCATGAAAATTGGATTCGAACTACGATTCTTAAAAGTTTCTATGAGGGAACGAGTTTCTTCTTGAATTTTTTCTTCCATTTCTTTTCTTCCAAAACCAAAGTTTCGAAGGTGTTGGAGAGAAAATTTCCTTTGCTTTTTCCAAAATTGACCATCGGAAAAGACTATCCCTGAAAGTAGTGATTAATCAATGTCTCGATATATTTACTAGGACAGTGTAGTAGTTATCGATAATATTATTTCGTACATTTTTACTAACAATCTTTTTCTATTTATCATATAGCCTAGCTGTACGTGCCCGATCCTTGGGGACAATGTTTTTCATAAAGATTAAAGCCTAAGGAAAAACAAAAACAATATTTGCATTTTTTTTAAACGGACGCCATTTTGAAAGTACAACCAGTTTTTTAGGACATTTCTTAAATTGTTCCTTAGGCTCAATCTTTATGAAAAACATTGTCCCCAAGGATCGCGGGGGTGCACGGACAGTTAGGGTGGGCTTCCGTAGTGTTAAGTTTTATATTGAATTTTATATTTTATTTTAAGATATGAATCATTTATCTGGAAAGTGGTAACTCCTATGCAATTATTGTATAGGAACGAAATTGTAGAAAATTTTATGCACTTTATTTTTTGTACAGAAAGTTTTTCTCCATCTTTTTAGTTTTTGTATTAAATGACAAAAACAATATTTGCTATTTTTTTTTAATGGATGCCATTTTGAAAGTGCAGCCAATTTTAATTGTTCCTTGGACTTTAATCTATATGAAGAACATTGTCCTAAAGGATCGGGGGGGGGGGGGGGGGTGCACGGGCACTTAGGGTGGGCTCCCGTAGTAATAGTGTAGTCAATAGAGGTTGAAAATATGCATTATTTCGGAATTATTACGGGAAGCTTCGATTTTCTTAAAACCTTTCGATATCACTTTTACATAGCTTAAAATAAAAAGTTATAAACAGATAATCGTGAGGAAATTGTTTATTAATTATTTAAACAAAAAGAAACTTTTTTTAACAAAATTATTATAAGTTGAAAAATTTTAAAGCAATTTAATTCAAATTAACATACAAGGGGGTTTTTGAGGTCGCTGAAACAGATTATGATGTCAAAAAATCGTAATTCAAATTGTCTGATCCAATATGGCCGACTTCTATCAAGCAATAAAATAATTCAATACACTATTCAATTACAAGCACAATTTAAATTTTCACATAAAAACTTAAAAAGAAGCTGAGAAAAGTGATATCTTACAAAGCATTACAAGATGATCTGTGAAAAAGTGCCCAAAATACTTTTAAAATGCTCTGCGGGCACACACACAGCGCAACGTATGGGGCAAGTGATACGTACTGCTTACTAGTGGAGTAAACATAGTCAAAAAAGAGGCATTGTTTCGGAATAATTTGTAACTGCATAAAAATTCATAAAAACTTTTTAAATGTGTTCTAAATAAGTTTAAATTTAAAGTCTACCGGTTGGTATTGTACGCTAAATCTCTATTTGTTTATTAATAACAAAAAAATTGCAAAATTAGTTGTTAAATGAAATATCCCGAAAATTAATCGAGGAAAAATCATGAAAATCAGGTACTAGGGGTTTTTGGATATGCTGATTACCAATTTGATGTCAGATTTGTAAAATTCAAAATGGCCGACCAAAACGTATTAAGAGTGCGAAATTCTCCATAAAAATGAGCATTAATGGGTTTTTACTGGTTTTCGGATATGCTGATGACGAATCTGATGTCAAATTCATAAAAATTGTGTATAAAAATGTAAAGTGGTTAATATCAATAAATACAATGTACTATAAAAATACTTTTATTAAAAACTACAATGAAAGGAAGTATTTTAACTATAATATATGATACATACGGTTTTTCAATCAAGAATGTAATAAAAAAAAGACTTTATTTATGAACATACAGTGATTGTCCGATAATTAATTTTTAAATAGAAACACGTTGAATGAAAAGGGCAGATAAAACTTTTTAGCATTCTAAATCTTCTGATTGTACTTGCTCCAGTTCGTCGCTTTCATGTAAGTCATTGATGTCTTGGCAGGGAGAACAATTTGTACAACTGTTGCCACTACATGCGGAGCATGCCATAGTGCAAAAAAGATCAGATTTTCTACACCCTCATGCTGATCCGCAAGCTTTCTTGCAGCTACAGAATATCATGTATGTCGTCTGATGCAGGTCGTTGACTCATTGGTATAGGTACTAAATTACCATTGACTTTCTTCCAACCCCAGCTATCTGCATGTAAATGCTTACCCATCCACGTTTGCATCTGCAAATACACTCTTTTACAGTGCTGCAACAAGGCATCTTCTGTGGGTGGTAATGAAGACAGCTTCACACTGTTTATTTTTCCAGAAGTACCTTTCACGAAGCAGTGATACCGAAATGAGTTTAAGTCAGCTACATTTTTGCTTGCACCATACAAAGCCAATACGCACGTAATACCAGACTGCAAAAGAATTTCTGGACTTTGATGATCCTCAGCGAAACTTTCGGCGGCTTTTATTAAATCTACTTGATTTTCAAAATTTCTTAAAAACTTTACTTTGCTCCGGTTGAAAAATGCCAACGTACTGTCACAACCTGTGAAACTGTGAATGAAGAAAATGTGTTTTTGGCAATTTGGAAAGTTTTCTAACAAATTTTTTGAATGGAACCATTTTTCCTCAGTTTTTCCTTTTCTCAACTTTTTAAAATATATACTTTTTTGAGGTGGGCATAAAGCCACAAGAAAAACTAATACATAAATATCTTCAGACACAATAACGGCTTCACGCGGTTGATTGATTGCCGTTGTTACAATCATTCGGTCGGCATCAACATGTGCTTGGAGGACGACCACATTATTGTTAATTAATTTTTTTGTCAATACGTCAATAAACCTCTTTTTATTATTTTCGCCTAAAAATTTGTCTTGAGGAATGGTCAGTAGCATTTCACTATTGTTGGAGAAGTTTTGTTTATAGCTCTACAATTTCTTTCTGCCGATTTAATACTACACGAATCGTACCCATCAAATACAACAATAACGTCAGTACTGAAATTTATTTTTTCGATTCGAATTTGGTAGTTGTTATTATATCTTATTGTATACTTCTCGAATTTTTCAATAATTTACGAAATTTTTTAAAAAATATTGATTTCAAATCAAATACATTAATTTCACAGTATTGTTTATCAACTTAAACGCGCCATAGTAGTCACCATTTAAGCATGTGTAATATTTAGAAGAATTGTTAGTTGTGATAAACTTAATTTTTTATTTAAAACCTTCACAATTGTTCAAAAATCGTGTTTTTACCGATTTTTCGCATTTTACTTCCATATCCAGTGGAAATATAGTAACGATAAAAAATTTTTTTAAAATTTTTATTGTTCAAATAGGCTTAGAATGCCATGAAACGTCGAGATTTTAAGTTTGAGTGAAAAAAAAATTTCTGTCTGTCTGTCTGTAACTTTTTTTGTGCGCACGTTTACTCTGAAACCGTTTGAGATATTGACTTGAAATTTGGTACACATACATGTACTTTAACGAGATCTAGAACTAGATTATATTTTCATCTTGTTCCGTCGAAGGGTTGGGGGGTAAATTGGGGTAAATTTGGGATTAATAGGTAGATCAAGCAGGTAAGGGTCCGTAAAATTGGTATTTATAAAAGAGAAGCTAAGGTTTCAAAAAAAATTTTGGCATTAGCCACCCCCATTACCATTATTAAAAGGGATGAAAAAAAATGTGATTTAGTGTGTGTACAAGAACCAGAAACCTCAAAATATTTTTTTACTTCATCCACCCCCACTGCCCACCCCACTACCGATGTGGGGTATCGTTTTATGGGTTTTTGGTGTAGAGGATTTCAAATATTATTTTATTAAAGTTCCATAAACAATTATTTCCACATACGAAATGTTTTCGTTGTGAGTGACTCGGATAGAAAATCTGGATGTGGAAGTAGTGATTCCTTGGCCCCCGCTTTCAAACTAGCAAATACGCATACGTTCTTAATTAGATATTACACTATTTGTTGTCAAAATATTAGGTTTGCTAAAATGACGTAGGTCTAGCAGCTCTGGGATCTTGGACTATAAGTAAAAGTCTGAATTTCCTAAAATAATTTTTTTAAATTTTTTGCTGAATAGGTATTTTAGATAATCCCTTTAAATGTGCTATCCAAGTTTTTTTTTTTAATAAATTATTCATTTTACAATGATTTTTACTAAATAATCGTTAGTTCATGCAATGGTCCGCTTTCAAGCTACATATGTAATAATTAAAGTACGTAAAAAATTATTTAAAAACATGTACCTAATACTTCGAGGAAATGATACTTTTTCATCTCCTATTGGTTTCATATAATTTGCTTTTTGCAATCTAAAGTTATAGCCACTTACGTACAGCGCGCGCGCTACCGCAAGCCTATTCCAGCGTCAGCGGGCGGTCGGCGCAACGTCACTTTTGACCTTATTAACAAATTTCTACTCGTTTCAATTTAATGCGGAATATACATGTCATATATGTTTCTTTCGTAAAATTTCGAATGGCGCTATCAGTTTTTCGTACAAATAAAATTTGAAAAGTTATTCGCAAAAAACCGTATTTTTGCACTTAAATTGTTAAATAAAAATAGGATGCGTCCCCCTTTTTGGAGGTAGACTTTTCACTACGTTATTCTAGCATACTTGAAGAATATTGGTCACCAAAGTCTACCTGGTTACAAATTTTTCCGAAATGAAAATCTTCGTTTACTCCACTATACCGCGAAGATGCAGTTTTACTTTCAATCTCTTTCTATTATTAAAGCATTAAAATTTGACTCATAGCCCTGTACTACGTGAATATTTTTAATATGTCTTCGATATTTTAAACAGGATAGAAATTGTAGAAACAATCAACATTAAGTCGATTTACCGAAAAAACTTGATTTTTTCAATATTTCGTGAAAAGTATGGGTTTATATATATTCCAAAATCATCAGATTTATTTATTTTGAGGTTCTACCATAAACATATGCTGCACAGGTAGGCTAAATAATTTTTTTTATAAAAGTTATTAACGTTTATTTTACCCATAATTTCACGAATTTTATAGCAAAAAAAATTGTTTTTTATTTTCGTAAAAAAAAGGGGGTTAATTTAATTTTTAAGGTAAATCCCCTTGAAGCAACTTAATGTACACATTTCAAGCTTTAAAAATCGCACCTACAAAAATGTAATAACGCGAGTTAAACCAGAGAAATAGGTGGTTAAAATTAGTTATATATACATATATAAAATTTTATCATCTCAAAATTTTGAAATTTTGGAAGTGTACATCTTCAAAAATAAATTTTTGAGATTTTTTTCACTCATCTGATCTTTTTATACATTACTTCAAGAGTAAAATGTGAAAGACCCAAGTTTTTATCTTCATATTTTTAGAAATGGTAGAGCTTTTACCTATTTCATCGCAAATCACTTTATGTTCCTACTTCATATATGTACTATTCTTACACACATTCATCTTTATATTTGAAAATATAATAATCCAATAGCTGCATGTTTCTTCTTTCATTTAAGCTTTTGTGAGGTCAATTTCATTAATTAGTTCAAAAGTTACAACAAATTTAGTGCAGCGCATCCGAGGCCGCGCGCGGTTCGCGCGCCGTATTACGTGTCTCCGCGTTCCATTCTCGTGCGTCAAACAAAAAAAATCTGGAGCCTACATTTTTGATCGTACAAAAAAACTTCATATACATTTTTGATGTGAAATTTCCCGTACTTTCGAATGGCGCAATTACTTTTTGAAAGAAAAAAAAATATTTTAAGATATATTTGACAAAGACTGGTATTTTGCAAATATCGGGGGTGCACCTATTTGGCCGCCATCTTGAAAGTAAAGGTGCAAATATTTTTTTTAATATATCTTGAAAACTATTACTCTCACAAAAAAAATTGTAGAAAGCTTTTTTGTATGTAATAATATTATCTTTCATTAACAATTTTTCGTTGTAACTTCGACAATTAAGAAGTTAGAAGCAAAAATTAATGAAAATTTATGGGATGAAAAACTATTATTGTTTTTTCTGTTAATTTTATGAAAGAAATGCATCGGCTTTTTTATAGAGCATTTTATAATAAATAATTTGCCCTGCTATATTTTTATATCTTAATTATTTTTAGGGTTTTTTTAGCACTGTAAATGGAGAAGGTCAAAGGTAAGTGAGGCATAGAGGTAGAAAAAAATATATTATTTTTTTATTTCTACCTACATATACCATTTATATTATTATATTTTAGGTTTTTGACATTAACCTATTAATTTATTTTTCATTAATAATATCATCTTATACCGGCACGGTAGCTCAGTCGGTTAAGGCGTATTAAGTGGCGAATATGCTGATCGACTGTCTATCGCGTTCTGGGTTCGAGCCCCAGCCCCGGTGCTGACAACACCGGTAAGTAAGGATGTATGTCTGCGTTTTTCCAAATGTGTAACCCCCTTCCGGACAGCCTTGGCTTTGGATTTGGGGGTTGTCTACTATATGTTGTGTGTTTATTAGGGTGGCCCATCTCTATAGGGGGTGAATTTTTTTGCGTATTTTTTAAGTCTCACCCCACGAAAATATACTATTATACTAGGAATAATTTATGTCAAAGTTTCAGATAAATCGGTGAACGGTAACCCGTGCCGCATTCAGGTAGAAATTTGAAGATAAGATTTTATTACGGTAATACACTTAAATTTTACTTAAAATACAAATATCTACCTCTTTTCTCATAATGTTTTATTGGTGTAATTATTTCCTAGAAATTATTTGTTTTGGAAGTTTGGAAATATAATGCACCTACGGTAGGTTTTTATGTCAGTTTGCAATTGTGTTTTACAGTGGTGACATTATAAGTTCTAGCATATGTTCCTTTTTGAAAAAACATTTAACGATGGCTGATGTTAGATCCTTACGAAAGGATACTTTCATTTACTTAGTTGGACACTATTCGTCACAAATCATTGGCAATAAATTGCCGTCTAATAGACAAGTATTACAAGTGCTCTTTTATAATATTCGTGAAGTGAAGCTAAGTGTACATGAAAGTGCTAAATTAACAATAAAAGAAGTGTCAGTTTTTTGGGATAAAGCTCGCATTCCGACACGTCAGGATTTTCATTGTGTTAAACAACTAGATAAACTTTATGCAGAGTGGAGAATCTTTGGACGATCTTTTCTCATGCAAATGCATTGGAGTTGATGAAAATAGATGAAGATAAGCAGTTTTTAATTAACCAAAGAAAAAAGGGACGTCCTGGATTTATGCATGGTATTGATTACCAACTTGCTTCTCAAGAAAAATCAGCTGAGGAGAAATTACAGAAATTATCCGAACGAATGCAACGAAGTCAACAAGTAAAAGCTAGATTAGAGGAAACAGTCACCTGTCCATCATCAAGTAGTAATTCAGCCGACTCCAACGAAAATGAAGATGAAATAATCGAAGCCCAAGAAGAGTTGTTACAAGACCAGCCTGGCCCGTCACAGCCAAAAAAGAGGAGATTGTATGGAACATGTAACATCATCACACCAAAAATAGCCGCTGCATTTGATGCTTGCAAAATAAGCGACAGGTATGGAGTCCATATTTTGACGGCAGTAGCAGAAGCACTAGGACATGACACCACATCTTTGTCCATCAGCAGAACCACACTTCAGCGCTCTAGACAACGCATCCGCGAAGAAAGAGCTGAAATATTAAAAACTGCCTTCGGTAATTCTGAATTGCCGGCCCCAGTCATCCATTGGGATGGAAAACTTTTACCTTCTCTCACTGGAATGGGAAATATCGATAGACTTGCTATCTTAGTTACTAGTGGAGATATTGAACAACTACTTGGAGTACCAGCTTTGCCCAATTCAACTGGAAGAGAACAGACTGAAGCAGTTTATGATGTGCTTTGTGAATGGAATTTGGACGAAAAGGTAATAGCTTTGTGTTGTGATACAACAGCATCAAATATGGGTTATATAAATGGGGCAGCCACACTATTGCAACAAAAATTAGAAAGAGATATTCTATATTTTCCTTGTAGACATCATATTTTTGAAGTGGTTTTGAGAAGTGTGTTTGACACAAAAATGCCTTCCTCATCTGGTCCAAATGTGCCACTATTTAAACGTTTTAGGGAATTTTGGCCTAAAATAGATCAAAATAAACTAAAAACTGGATTTCAGGTATCAAAAATTAAACACATTTTACAACCAGTTAAAGCCGAAATTGTAAAGTTTCTAAATGCAGCTTTAACTTTGCAACAGCCTCGTGATGATTATAAAGAATTTTTAATGCTTTCTAAACTTTTTGTTGAAGAAGAGCCCACTCACACGACATTCTATCAACCAGGGGCATTTCATCATGCACGTTGGATGGCCAAAGCCATTTACTGCCTAAAAATATTTTTTTTCCAAGATCAGTTCCAACTAACTAAAAAAGAAAAAATAGGTATTGAAGATATATGTCTCTTTATTGTAAAGGTTTATGTAAAGGCCTGGTTTACAGCGTCATTTGCTAGTAAAGCACCGCTTCATGACTTAGACTTTTGTAAAGAACTCATTAATTATCAAAATATTGACAAAGAAATATCTCAAGCCGCAAGTAGGAAAATAGTGAACCTTAATTCAGTAAATGTTGGCTTATCTTTCTTTGATGACGATATTTCAGTTACCACTAAAAGAGAAATGGTTAAAGCTTTGAATAGGAAAGCACCAAATCAAGAGGGTATTAAACGACTTATGATTAGTAACATTACTGACGTTGAAAACAAGGAAATTCAGGACTTCATATGCGAGAACACTAAACAGTTTTTTCAAAAATTAGGTTTGTCTATGGAATTTTTGGAAAATGATCCAACAACATGGAGGGAAAATGAAAGTTATACCCGATGTTTCAATATTGTAAACAAAATTAAAGTTGTAAATGATGCCGCTGAGAGAGGAATCAAACTTATTACTAACTATAATGACATTTTAACAAAAAATGAAGACCAAAAACAGTTTTTACTCCAAGTTATAAATGATTATAAATCACAGTTTCCAAATGTAAAAAAAGAAACCCTGTCGCATGCTTTGGCCTAGTGCAAAAAATATTGTTTTTATTACTATATGTCTTGTAGATTTAGGATAATATTTGGTGCTATGTATGAAAAAAACGTTTCATAATAAAATACACAAAGATAAAACGAGAGTTTTATTTCAAAAACTTCTAGTCTAGTTTTCTTAGACTACGAATTTACAGTAGTATGACACATGTCATAGTCACAACAGGTAATGTCTTTGATATTTGTATGACTTGATTAGTCATTCTAAAGATAAATGTTGCTGATTAAAAAAAAAAACAATGCATCAACCAAAGAATGTAAATAATTCCATTTACTTTTATTATTGCATAATAATGCATTCTGCGGCACCCCTTGCCTTCAATTTGCCTAAATAATATTTTGAGGGGACTGTTTTTTCTTCAAATGGAACCATTTGCAGGGGTGAGAAATAAAAAATTTCGATTTCGAAAAAGATGGGTCACTCTAGTGTTTATGTTAATTAAGTCCCGTAAAAAATTTGGTACTGATTTGTCTAATCAACAGAATGGAATGAAGTAGGTACATATATGAGAGTCAGAGAAAGTTGGGTAGACATCACCATATTCTGGGCCGGGTATTTTAGAAGCCATTTTCCAAAATGGCCGCCACAGATTTTATTTTCCCTGCGACAGTCATATTCATCATTTAGGTGTCTAAATATATGTTTTTAAGGGCAAGGACATAAAGGTAAAACTCCGAACAATGGAAAGGAAAGCAATAGTTCCAACTGTGAAATCAAAGACAACACTAGCTTCCCAAAAAAATAGTATTTCTGCAGCTGATAGAAGTATTCACATAGCTAAAGCAAGAGGAAAAACTATGAAAGATATTTTGCAATATGATCTGTTGCCAACTAGTATGTTGTTAGATAGTAGTGGCTACACAAGTAAACCTGTGAAGACTGAACTAGAGAAGAAACCCGATCAGACGCAATACTATTTTCAACAGCGTGATGTCATGAATACTGCTGTCGTAGTTGATTTTATGTCATAACTCAGAACTAATGATATGCTAACTTTTAAAAATATATTTGATCAATTGTGGACTAATACAAGTAACTACAAGAGAATTAAACGAGTAGACTTTGTGTTTGACAGCTACACTGAGCAGTCACTTAAAGAAGGTAAAAGAGAAAGACGGAGAAATGCTGATCCAGTCGAACTGATAACAATCAAACAGGATACTCTTATTCCTATACAGATGGACATATTCTGGTCTTCATGTAAAAACAAAGAGATGCTCCAATTGTCTGCTGCTACTAGTTTCATTGAAAAGGCAAAAGTGACTAACATCACTACAGTGCTAAGTGGAACCATCACAGGAGACAATGACAGCATCGACAGCAGGGATGCATTAATAGTAATGAACAAAGAAGTTCAAACTTGCTCGAACCCTCGAACATTTGTTGAAGAAGCAGATAGCAGAATTATAATCCATCTCTTCCATGCTGTCCAGTCGAGCATAACATGCCTTATAGTGCTGTCAAATGACACTGATTTAGTTGTTCTCATCCTTCGATATATATTTGAACTATTGTTCACTGCACTTTGCAACGCTGTAATTAAGGCCCACGTACTTACAGGTTGTGATGTCACAAGTCAGATTGGAACAAAACCATCTGCACTAAAAGCATCGCTAGAAACTTTGCTACTTCGATTTGCAGAAGATAATACTCTGAAGAAACACTTGACAAAGCAGAGGAATACCTTGTTCAAGTTTTACATCCACCATCAAAGTGTAAAAAATACGATGAACTTAGTTATTCATTACACAAGCGGAAACGCATATCAGAGCTACCACCCTCATCTCTTTCAATAACAAATGGGCATATCCGAAGATGCTTTTTTGTATTACGGGATTGCTTAAACACAAAGCTATTTTTCTGATACAAGCCTGCAGCTGACAGATTATGGTTGGTGCAAAGATGCAAATGGTGTGCTAAAGCCTGATCTGTGCCTTAACAAAATGCCTTCTGAACTATTAATACAGTGCAGTTGTACAGCATGTGCTACTAGTAGGTGTAAATGTAAATTGCAATATTTGACATGCTCAGAAATGTGGTGAACAATGTAAAAGATACACTGAGAAAAAGGTATGTTAGTTTTACACTCAGTTTTCCATAACAGAGTTTACTTATGTGTCTATAAAAATGTTGTGCAAATATAATTAAATTTTTTAGTGTAAATATCACTTTCCAAATAAAATACTGTATTCCATTTTTGTTCATTTTTTTGTTTAAAATCTAAAATAACAGAGTTTCTTTAATAAAGAGCAGTCAGACAAGTTCACAAACCATCTTAATCGATTCCTTGCCCTTATAAACATATATTTAGAGACCTAAATGATGAGTATGACTGTCGCAGGAGTAGAAAAATATACAAAATAAAATCGGTGTCGGCCATTTTGGAAAATGGCGCCTAAAACACTCGGTCCAGAATATGGTAATGTCTACCCAACTTTTTCTGACTCTTCTATATGTACTTCACTCGCTCGATTCTGTTGGTTAGACAAATCAGTACTAAAATTTTTACGGGACTTCAGTACAGGGCATACACCCTGGTACAGGGACAGGATATGTGGTGTGTTTATGTTTATTTATAATTAATATACAGTGTGTCCTAAGTGTGTTTACACTTGTAAACTTGCTTATTTTTGATTTGCCGAGAAAAGATCATTCTTTATAAAAATTTTTACTTGTCATGTGAGGTCATAAACAGTTGTCAAACTTAAGATAAATTATACAGGGTATTCTAAAAATTAGATAATATGAAAGCGACTTTAAGCAAATTACCTTTTTTACATTTTTATTGAAAACTAAAGTTTTTTCAATTATAAAGAAAAGCTTAAATACGGGGTTTAGTTGCACTCTTGTGAAAGTTTACAAGAGTGAGATACTCCATCCAGGGATACACTGTATATTAATTATAAATAAGACGATATTATTAATGAAAGATACATTAATAAATTAATATAAGAGACATAAAATATAATAATATAAATGGTATGTAGATAGAAATAAAGTGCCGATACTTTTCTTCTACCTATATACCTCACTTACGTTTGACCTTCTTCCTTTGCAGCGCTAAAAAACCCTCAAAAATGATCAAAAACAAAAAAAATAGTGGGTAAAATTGTTTTTCATAAAACAGTCTACCTATAAAAAAGCCTGATGCATTTTTTTCATAAAATTAACAGAAAAAGAATTATTAACAATATTTTTTCATTCCCTATTTTCATTAATTACTTCCACGTCCAGTGGGAGTATAGTAACGACAAAAAAATTTTAAAAAATTTTTATTGTCCAAATAGGCTTAAAATGTCATGAAACGTCGAGATTTTAAGTTTGAGCGAAAAAAAAATTTCTCTCTGTCTGTCGGTCTGTCTGTCTGTCGGTCTGTCTGTCTGTCTGTCTGTAACTTTTTTTTGTGCGCACGTTTGCTCTGAAACCGTTTAAGATATTGACTTGAATTTTGGTACACATATGTACTTTAACAAGATCTAGAACTAGATTATATTTTCATCTTGTTCCGTCGAAGGGTTGGGGGGTAAATTGGGGTAAATTTGGGGTAAATGAGTAAATTAAGCAGGTAGGAGTCCATGAAATTGGTATTTAGTATATACAAGAGAAGCTGAGGTCTCAAAAAAATTTTTGGCATTAGCCACCCCTATTACCACCCCCACCTCCTTATTAAAGGGGATGAAAAAAAAATGTGATTTAGTGCATGTACAGGAATCAGAAACCTCAAAATATTTTTTTACTTCATCCACCCCCCACTACCACCCCCCTATCACCACCCCCACCCCACTACCGATGTGGGGTATCGTTTTATGGGTTTTTGGGGTAGAGGATTTCAAATATTATATTATTAAAGTTCCATAAACAATTATATTCACATACAAAGTTTTTTCGTTGTGAGTGACTCGGATAGAGAATCTGGATGTGGAAGTAGTGATTCTTTAGGCAGCGGTTTTTTTGCTTATAACTTCTTAGTTATCGAAGTTACAACAAAAAGTTGTTGATGAAAGTTATAAGCAACATTATTATCTACAAAAAAGTTATTTACAAATTTTTCGTGGGAGTGGTAGTTTTCAAGATATATTTAAAAGATGGCAACCAAATGGGTGCACCCCCGACGCCGAAAACTAATTTAAACTTATGTTGGACCTCCCCACATAACAAAAAAATTAAATCGCATCCAGCCCAAACTGCATGCAATTGCAACTTTTTTTAACGCCGGATTGAGAGGACTAAATTGTATAACCGGGCCACTTGCACTTGTCTCAAATAATGGATTGTTAAAGAGTTAAAAACTAGTCAATTGAACCGGTTATATCGTTCATCCAACGGGGTTGTTTTATTTTAACATCGAAGAATTTGACTTGCTTTGCCCTTGTCTGATATAGCCGAATCTCGACACTGACCTAAGTCTATTCAAGTGTCGTTGACATATTCTTAGCTTACGTATGCTGTATTTACTTCAGATTTACTGGATAGTTATGAATTATGCTATCAAATCGCATATAGGCTGATTGAATTAAATAACTTACAAATTAATATTTACAAGTACAAAAACATGTATTTTATTTATAGCAAAAAAGTATTGAACAGTGAAATGGTTTGAATTAGCCCAATAAAATTATATATTTATTTAAACAAAATTCGTAACTGTTTTTTACACGTCTTAAAGTAGGTACTTGGCTCTTCAACTTGAGTCTCGGACAATCATTTGTTGCATACTATATTAAAAGTGGGGTAATATGAACCACAATGGGTTTTTCTGCAAATATTTCAAAAATTCAGAAATTGTTTCAACAAAAAAAAAAACAGAAATTCTTAAAATTTATGAAATAGTTATTTGCATATTAAGAACGAAAAGTGTTTAGCATGAATATTGCTGATCGAGGCGTCGCGTCGTCAGCCAAAACCAACTGTCATGCAAAAGCGCACTGTCCCACAGTGGTGTTTTTATTGAAAACAGGCGTCAAAAATCGTTAACCTAGCCAATTTTACTTCCACATCCAGTGGAAGTATAGTAACGACAAAAAAATTTTAAAAAATTTTTATTGTTCAAATAGGCTTAGAATGTCATGAAACGTCGAGATTTCAAGTTTGAGCGAAAAAAAAATTTCTGTCTGTCGGTCTGTCGGTCTGTCTGTCGGTCTGTAACTTTTTTGTGCGCACGTTTACTCTGGAACCGTTTGAGATATTGACTTGAAATTTGGTACACATATGTACTTTAACGAGATCTAGAACTAGATTATATTTTCATCTTGTTCCATCGAAGGGTTGGGGGGTAAATTGGGGTAAATTTGGAGTAAATAGATAAATCAAGCAGGTAAGAGTTCATGAAATTGATATTTAGTATAGACAAGAGAAGCTAAGGTCTCAAAAAAAATTTTGGCATTAGCCACCCCCATTACCACCCCCAGCCCTTTATTAAAGGGGATGAAAAAAAAAGTGATTTAGTGTGTGTATAAGAACCAGAAACCTCAAAATATTTTTTTTACTTTATTCACCCCCCACTCCCACCCCGTCACCACCCCCACTCCACTACCGATGTGGGGTATCGTTTTAGGGGTTTTTGGAGGATTTCAAATATTATATTATTAAAGTTCCATAAACAATTATTTCCAGACATAAAATTTTTTCGTTGTGTGACTTGGATAGAAAATCCGGATGTGGAAGTAGTGATTCCTTGGGCAGCGGTTTTTGATGATAATTTACGAAACTTGGTAGAGTTAAGTAATTGGATATGCTAAATTCAGTTTTGCTACAGAATTTTTTTTTTTTCAATATGGTGGCTTCAGAATTTGGGTCAGAAGAAGCAAAAAAGGTGAAAAATTCAATAAAACAACCCAGCCACAAATAAAAGTCCTGATCCTGGAACTTGACCCGAGTAGTCCAATGTATATTTCGACACTGAATTCGAATCCGATCTCATAAAAGCCCAAACACCATCAAAATTTTGAGCTGGAGCGAAAAAACACCCCTAGAATAGGGTAAAATCGACCCTCATATATGCTGAAATAAGTATATGCAAAAAGTACTCCTAATGTACAATCCTAGGGTTTTCGAGGTTGCTAATTTCAAATTTCATTCTTAGGGTGAAAATCAAGTAAAATGGGGGTTGCAAGGGGTGTAAAAATGAAAATTTGACAAAATACGTAATTTTCATTCTAAACTTATATTTCTAGGGGTTTTTGAAGTTGATGATTTCAAATTTCAGCATGCCAAAAGCCTAGAATTTATTCTTAAGTTGAAAATAGAGTAAATTAGTGGTTGAAATGAAAAGTTGAAAAAACACGCAATTTAGATTCTGAAATTATATTTTTAGGCGTTTTAAAGTTCGAATCTGATCTTAGAAAATTTTGAGCCTTTAACGAATAAACAACCCCAAAATGGGGTAAATCATCCCTGATTTGTGGTAACAATAAATACATGCAAAAAGTAGTTAACAAGCGCAAACGTATTTTATTTAAATATAGATTTTTGGTATATGGCAAAGGATTTTCTACTCTGAATAGATAGAGGAAAACCACCGTAATATAAAAATAAAGTTCATGAGAGTTCATGAAAGTCACTTTAGTTTCTATTCAAAAATTTATAAATCAAAAACTTCCACAATTTCCATATTTTATGGTACCTAATCATGTATTTTATTTTTATATAAGAGTAGTTTTTACACTCATATGTACTTTGATAAAAGAGGTGAACTTTAAGTTACTCTAATTCTACATAATTCCAAACTTTCAAATCTTCATTTTTTGTCATTTTTAGCATTTATATACTCTACGATGGTATGGTGGTGTATATTCTTTGCAAGAACGGGGGTATTTTTTAGCCTAATCTAAGAGTAGTTGTTCCGCCATTATTTAGGAACATGAATGCTAAATATAAAACATAACCCTCTCCTTTGTTTTGATATTTTTTACCATTCATTCACATCGATTTATAAATCCTCTAATGTGGGTTAGTTTTGCCTCGTTTTAGGGTGGCTTTCTTCTATTTTGCTTAACCACCTCAGAGGAGAAAATCCTTTGCCATATACCAAAAATCTATGTTTAATACAATACGTTTGCCGTTGTTAACTACTTTTTGCATGTATTTATTGTTACCACAAATCAGGGATGATTTACCCTATTTTGGGGTTGTTTATTTTCGCTAAAGGCTCAAAATTTTCTGAGATCAGATTTGAACTTTAAAACGCCTAAAAATATAATTTCAGAATCTAAATTACGTATTTTTTCAACTTTTTATTTCTACGCCCCTTTCAACCACTAATTTACTCTATTTTCAACTTAAGAATAAATTCTAGGCTTTTGGCATGCTGAAATTTGAAATCAGCAACCTCAAAAACCCCTAGATTTATACTCTTGGAATGAAAATTACGTATTTTGTCAAATTTTCATTTTTCACCCCTTTCAGTCCCTGTTTTACTCGATTTTCACCCTAAGAATACATTTTTGGCTTCTGGCATGTTGAAATTTGAAATCATCAACCTCAAAAACTCTTAGAAATATAAGTTTAGAATGAAAATTACGTATTTTGCCAAATTTTCATTTTTACATCCCTTTCAACCACTGTTTTATTCGATTTTCACCCTGATACTGAAATTTGAAATCATCAACATCAAAAACCATTAGAAATATAAGTTTAGAATGAAAATTACGTGTTTTGTCAAATTTTATTTATTTATTTTTATTTATTTAGATCTTTATTTCCAACAGGTTACACCCATTTACAGGAAACACATGGTAACATCAAATATGATAAATTAATGTATAAGACAAACTGTAACACATTAACTGACTGACATAGTAAATAAACTAATAACATAAGATAGCACAGTATGAGAGAACAAAAAACAAAAATAAAAAAAAGAAAGGCTAATTTGGGCTAATTTACAAGACCAGTAGAACTTATCGAAAAAACATGACATTCTTTTAGGAATTGTTGTCAATCAGAACCTGTCGAATATAAGTCAAGGAATTGGTATTAATATCGCATACCTCTGAAATAGCATTAAAATTATTGGACATTAGAGATAATGGCGATCTACATAAAACGTTTGTCCTAGCATTATCGCTATAGAAAGTTGGAAAATATCGAGCCGCTAGTCTAGGTGTAAAAAATTTGACCCTGTTTAGTAGATTAATGCAATCAATATTATTATGCAACAGATTATATAAGAATGATATAGAGATCAGGATTCTCCTTTTAGATTTTAGAGATATAAGTTGATGCTGGTTAAGTAGTAATGAGTATTCAATCCCCATTTCCGGATAAGTACCACTGATCTTGTAAGATAAATATTTTAAAAATTTTCTCTGTACTGATTCTATTGCATTGATATGGCATTGATATAATGGACACCATATCAGTGCGCCATATTCTAATCTGGACCTGACATAGGCAAAAAACACTAGCTTTAATGACAAAGGATTATGAAAATGTCTGCAGTTTCTTATAACAAATCCTAACATTATATTAGCCGTTAACACTATATTATTTACATGTGTAATGAAATTGAACTTTTGATCGAAGAATATGCCGAGATCTTTGATTTCAAGGGATCTGGTGATGACAATATCGTTAATTTGGTATTGATAATCAATATGTTCGATTTTTTTAGTGAATGATGTTATGGAGCATTTAGATATGTTTAAGTGCAACTTATTACTATTGCACCACTGGGATATCTTATTGATACAGTTTTGTATAACTAGGCAGTCTTGATGCGTGGATATTGTATTAAAAATCTTCAAATTATCCGCATAGAAAAGTTTTGGAATGTTTACTATCTAAGCTAGGTTATCTATAAATATGAGAAACGATAGCGGACCTAAGTTTGACCTCTGAGGGACTCCAAATGAGGGGGTAATATAATGTGAAGTCCTTCATATTCAACAAATTGCCTTCTATCTAGTAGATAGGATTTTAATAGGGTTAAAAAGCTGCTAGAGACGCCAATGTTCTCTAGTCTGGAGATAAGCACGTTATGATCAATTTGATCGAATGCCTTTTGGAAGTCCATATATACTACGTCGACTTGCAGCTGTTTGTCCAGTGCCTCTGAGATGTATTGAGAGAAGCATGCTAAATTTGTGCTACAAGAACGCTTTCCGATAAAGCCATGTTGGTCTAATGAAATTACATTTTTAGTAGAGTTATAAATGACATTATACAATATGATTTCGAGAAGTTTGGAAAAGTTACATAGAATGGATATAGCTCTGTAGTTTTGCAGTATAGATGGATCACCTTTTTTTAATATTGGACATATGCGTGCAATTTTCCATAATTCTGGGAACCTTGAAGTGTTGATGATAAGATTAAATAGATATATTAGTGGATCCGCTAATGCATGAATGCAATCTTTAACTATAAAACTAGGTATGCCATCAACACCTGAAGTTAGTTTGTTTTTTAATTACTTCAACGTCCAGTGGAAGTATAGTAACGACAAAAAAATTTTTAAAAATTTTTATTGTCCAAATAGGCTTAAAATGTCATGAAACGTCGAGATTTTAAGTTTGAGCGAAAAAAAAAATTCTTTCTGTCTGTCGGTCTGTCTGTCTGTCGGTCTGTCTGTCTGTCGGTCTGTCGGTCTGTCTGTCTGTAACTTTTTTTTGTGCGCACGTTTACTCTGGAACCGTTTAAGATATTGACTTGAAATTTGGTACACATATGTACTTTGACGAGATCTAGAACTAGATTATATTTTCATCTTGTTCCGTCGAAGGGTTGGGGGGTAAATTGGGGTAAATTTGGGGTAAATAGGTCAATCAAGCAGGTAAGAGTCCATAAAATTGGTATTTAGTATATACAAGAGAAGCTAAGGTCTCAAAAAAATTTTTGGCGTTAGCCACCCCCATTACCACCCCCACCCCCTTATTAAAGGGGATGAAAAAAAATTGTGATTTAGTGTATGTATAGGAACCAGAAACCTCAAAATATTTTTTTACTTCATCCACCCCCCACTATCACCCCCCTATCACCACCCCCCACCTCACTACCGATGTGGGGTATCGTTTTATGGGTTTTTGGGGTAGAGGATTTCAAATATTATATTATTAAAGTTCCATAAACAATTATTTTCACATACAAAGTTTTTTCGTTGTGAGTGACTTGGATAGAGAATCTGGATGTGGAAGTAGTGATTCCTTGGGCAACGGTTTTTATTTTTTATAAAGGTCCAAAATGCAGACAGCTCGGTCAAGATATAATTTTCTGTCTCACTAACATATAACTCATATGCGGTTTCGATTTCAGTTTTGACAATAGCTCTCAACAATATGAATTGATTTCGATAGTACTCAGTTTTATACTTCTTATAATTTTTATGTGCCCTTTCTTTTTTCCGAATGTTGGATATTAACTCATTAGAGAACCATTGCGGGTAATAACGTTTACGATTTAATTTTAGAGGAACTGTTAGAGTAAATATATTATTTAGCTCGTTGTTTATGTATTGAGTTGTGAGATTAACATCTTTGATCTCATGTATATTGGACCAGTCCAATTCTGAAATTAATTCATACATTAGCGGAAAGTTGGCTATTCGGAAGTTAAAAGTTTTTTCAAAGCTATTAATGGGAAAGTTCTTATAGTGCTGTTCAGATACCCTGAAATCAAAGGTAAGTGTAGGATGATAAGCATCTTCTCCTAAGAGAGCATCCAAGTTATGTGATACATTACAAGGGATGTTAGACATTATCAAGTCTAAGGTGCGATTATTACAGTTCTTTCTGTTATTAAATTGATGCAAGTGTAAAATTTCCAGAAAATTGTTCAAGAGTTTTGATTTGCTATGATTAGAATCAGAATTAAAGAAAGGGACATTGAAGTCACCAACTATGACGATTCTTGTATTGGCGATGATATCGAGTAATGCTAATCTATCTATAAAAGTCTCAAAATGTTCATAGGAGACCGATGGAGGAATATAAATTACAAATAAATAAACTACATAATAGTTAAGCACTAATTTACAACCAACGATATCGATTAATGGAACTAGGTTAGATAACATGATAAGATCAAATTTCACACATTGTAGGTGATTTTTTATGGCCAATAAAACTCCGCCACCTCTTGTTGTATTTGTTTCACTAAAGTTTCTATCACAGCGAAAGACCATGTAAGTATTGGGAATAATTTCAGCATTATACAGATTAGAGGTTTCAGTCAGACAAATGATGTCTATGTTGCATGACAAAATGGCGTTATAGAATTCCACAGTTTTTGTATTTAGGCCTCGGACGTTCTGGTAGTAACAACATACACTGGATGGACAATTGTAGGTTGCACTTGTGTCTACATATCTTGGTCTAAAAAACTGGTTGGTTGTTTAGGGTCTGGAGATTCTTGCATGTTCTTCAAAAAATTTTGAGTTTTACACCCCTTTCAACCCCCATTTTACTAGATTTTCACCCCAAGAATGAAGTATACGCTATTTTTTTCTACGTTGCAGCAAAATTGGCAAAAAGATACTGATTTTCCTATTAGTTTATTATTAAATCTCAAAGCCACTCCTGGAAGTATTTAAATAGGAAATTTGGTTTCTCTGTATTTTCGACGTAAATAAAATATATCTAGATTTGCAGAAACCATTTTCGAGTTTGGCAGTAGTTAAAAATGACAAAATATATCACTTTTTTCACTGTTTGTGTTATAACTCGAAAGCGTGTAAATATAAAAGTGTAGAATACTTTCTTTTTCTCTATTTTATAATGAAAAAGAAAATGAGTACCCGCTGACTTTTAACGACTAATGCAACATGAGATACTGCGGTTTGAAGTTAGCGCAAAAAATGCAAAAAATTACAGAAAAACTACTTCTTACATGTTGGCTTTACAAACTGAAGTCTAAAGGTACAAAATCGCTATTTTTTTTACTTTTTCGATAATCTCCCATTTTTTTGTAAAAAATTAACAAAACAACGATGTACAATTACAAAAATGTTTTAATATATTATTAATTATAAACTATATGACTTTTTTTTGCTACTTTATAATATTCAATCGTTATATCTGATTCCTCCTATACTTAAAATGTGAGATTCGTGGATTAGCTTTGTTACAGAAAAAAAATTTTCTTTAGTTGCAAATTTGGCCAAGGGCCTGGTGTAAAATGTCGTTGGAATTATAATAGTCTACAAATATATTGGGCCCATAAAAAGGGCCCTAAAAATATCAACGTCGGTGCTATTATAATGCTGAGAAGAGTACTATAGAGCAGTACTGGTCCCTTGAGATAAATCAGAAAAAGGCAAAAAGTTCTGCGACCGCACCGCAAGATATCCCCCCCCCCCGTTGTCGAGGGCGGGGAACACGATGGTAACAATATTTTCCAACCTACCCTCCAACTACTACTCCTAAACCGATTTTTCGATGCTAGCTTATCGGATAAAATAGGTAAATATTTACCACAGGTGACCTAACCCACCCCGGGGGTTGAAACTACCCCCACCCCCAATAACTAAGCGCCACGAAAACAACGAAAATCATCTTGAAAGCGGTATACTCTCGTTTTCGAGTACGGGAAACACGATGGTGACAATATTTCCCAACATATACTTCACCCACTACCCCTAAACCTGAAAAACCACCCCCGTTTCCGATTTTTCGATGCTAGACTTGTGGGGGCTTATCGGATAGGATTTTTTCCCATCAATTCGAATAAAATAAGTAAACCTGGATCAGATGAGACCCAACCAACCTGGGGGCTCAAGCGCCTTTACACTAAGTGAACTTTTCCTTTAGCGGTTTGTAGGGAATTAATTGAGATGAGTCATTGGTATATATTAGATATTTTTGTTTTTTCATTGATTATGTGTAAAAATATTCTTGTTTCTATTCATTCAATGACAATGCAATTTTTATTCTATGCTAATCTAATATATAAAAATCTCGTGTCAATCACAGTGTTTGTTATCGAACTCCTCCGAAACGGCTTGACCGATTTTTATGAAATTTTTGGTGTATATTTGGTAGGTCTGAGAATAGGTCGTAGGCTATTTTTTATACTCCTAGGTGATTGAAATTTGGACATGCATGTTATCCTGCACACTTGTTTAAAATAAAGATCTACAGCTCTGATGTCTGCGAATATTGCAATGTCACAGGTGACCTGGATCACATATTCTTTGAAAGTACAAGACACGCAGAAGCAATTGATACATTATATAACAATATAATAAAATATGGCAACATCCCTACACCGTTCAATATATTATATCTGTTGTCCTTAAATAAAAAGAAAATTTTTGACTATCTTATGGATTTCTTGGAAGAGACAAAAATTAGTTATAGGTTAGCTTTGTTTCCTTTGTTCTTCACCTTGTGTTATAAAAACCCTCCTAACCGTGGTCTTATTTTGTATGTTAGAAAAATGCCCTGAAAGACCCCTGGGCGAGAAGTTTGTGACCTATGTACATCCTTTGTTTTGTTTCTGACAGTATGTCTAACTATTTCAAGAATGTGCCATTGGCCGAAAATAAAGTGTTAGTATGCAACAATAATGAGGAAACCTTCTACAACAGCAGCTCTTCAGATATAATTGAAATGATTGGTATTTGCAATCATGAAGAAGCCGATTCCAGAATATTTGTTCATTCCCTAAACTGTTTACAAAATAATTTTTAAAAAATCCTTATAAAAACTGTCGACACTGATGTTATTATTCTTCCCATTTTTTACCAATACCAGCATCAAGAGCAAGACATCTGGATAGAGTTTGATATAGGAAAAAATTTGCAATACGTATCTTGCATGGAAATAAGTAACAATTTGAAGGATAAATGTTTAGGTCTTCCCTTCTTCCACGCTTTTACTGGGTGCGATGTGACATCGGCCTTCTTCGGGAAAGGAAAAAGAAAGTGTTGGGAAGCATGGGAAGCTTTTCTAGATATTACAGACACCTTCAAAGAGCTGAAATTTCATCCCAAACAACCTAGCGCAGAACAAATGCATATGTTGGAAAAATTTGTCATATTTCTGTATGATAAACATTCAGAGGCTCAAAGTCTGGACGTTTGTCGAATGGAATTATTTACTAAAAAAAAATAGGTCTATAGAAAATCTTCCCCCCACATTAAATGCACTTTCATTGTACGTTAAAAGGTGCATTTATCAGGGTGGTTTTGTTTGGGGCCAATTAACCATAGGAAACGTTGCATTACCGTGTCCGTCCCAATGGGGGTGGACAACTATTAATAACGAAAAATTAAGGAAGGAAGTTTTAATCATTTGCAATTGCAAAATTTGTGGTAAAAAATGTAAGTGTTTTTTAAAAAAATTAAAATGTACACAATTATGTACATGTAAGGAATGTTGCAATTAGCGCTGTGTTACCTTTCTCGCATTTGTTTATTTATTTAGTTAAAATATTTTTCTTTTGTTTATTGAGTTGAGAGTTTATTGATCGTTTACACTGTTTTCATTTTTATTTTTATTAAAAAACATTTAACCGGTTAACCCAGTCTACTGCTTTATTTCTAAATCGACCTTCCTCTCTCCCTCCACTATCAGAAGCCAAATAATTTAAAAAAAAGTAAAATTTCACATTCTCGATTGGTGGAAACCAGAAATCATTTTTTTTCTTTTTCAAGACTGTACGTATTATTTAAATAATATCATGGACTTTTGAAACAATAATAGACAGCAGAAATTGTTTTAAATTTCGACTCTTGGTAAATTTTTATTTGTTGGGCCGTTTAGGAGTAATAAGATAAAATGTAACATTACTGAATAACCCCCTCCCATATTTATTGTAGTAAGACAAAAGTTACCATTTTTTAATCAATTAAAAAATATCTGCTTGATGTAAAAGTTTATTTTCTTTCTTTTGAGATTTTTTTTTATTATTAAACGCTGTTGCAATTAATTCTACCGAATGCAAATAAATCCCTACGCCACTGTACGCATTATTTAAACAGATATCACTCACTTTTCATATATCATTCGATAGAAAACATCAGAAGTTTATTTTTTAACTCTTGGTAAATTTTTATTTATTAGGCCGTTTAGGAGTAATAAGCAAAAATGTGACACTACAGAGTAGCCCCCTCAAATATTTTTTGTAATGGGAGAGAAGAATATAATTTTTGATCAGCCAAAGAATGTAGTCATATGTAAAATTTTATTTTCTTTCGATTGGCGCAAACCGTAAGTCATTATCTCTTATCGTTTTCGAGGAAAAAAATAAAATATACAACTGTGCGAGCCACTCCTTTAAGCAGGGGGTGGGGGTGCCTCCGCGGGTTATCGAGGTGGGTCTGCCCCTAAATCTTTTAATTTTGACTTACTCTAGGTGTCCTTAAAGAGATTTGCTTTTACTCAGAAGGGGAAGGATCAACCACCGTAGGAGCTTAGCTAATATGGCAAAACAACGTTTGCCGGGTCAGCTAGTCTTCTTCTAATATATAAAAATCTCGTGTCACAGTGTTTGTTATCGAACTCCTCCGAAACGGCTTGACCGATTTTTATGAAATTTTTGGTGTATATTTGGTAGGTCTGAGAATAGGTCGTAGGCTATTTTTTATACCCCTAGGTGATAAGGGTGGCCCTATCCAGAAATTTTATTTTTGTTTTTTGGACAAAAATTTATAATTTATATGGCAAAACAACGTTTGCCGGGTCAGCTAGTATTAATATAATATTATAATAATATTATATATTTTATAGGTCATCGATGTCAAATATTAGATTATTAAAGTTCCATAAACAATTATTTCCACATAGTTGAGTGCAAATATAGCACCAAATCGTTGTGGGATTTACTACCTACCCTCCAACCACTACCCCTAAACCGATTTTTCGATGCTAGCTTATCGGATAAAATAAGTAAATATTTACCACAGGTGACCTAACCCACCCCCGGGGGTTGAAACTACCCCCATCCCCAATAACTAAATGCCACGAAAACAATGGAAATCATCTGGAAAGCGGCATACACCGTTTTCCGTTTTCGAGGGCGGGGAATAAAATGGTGACAATATTTCCCGACCTACCCTTCACCCACTACCTCTAAACCTAAAAAAACCACTGCCTTTTCCGATTTTCTAGTGCTAGGCTTGCGAGAGCTCGCCGGGTCGGTTTTTTTTCTAGTCAATTCGAATAAAATAGGTAAATATTGACCACAGGTGACCTAACCCACCCCCGCCCGGGGGTTGAAACTACCCCACCCCCAATAATGAAATGCCATGACAACAATGATAATAAGCTCTTATATTTTATTAAAAACCGCTGCCCAAGAAATCCCTACTTCCACATCCAGATTTTCTATCCAAGTTTCCCACAACGAAAAAAAATTTGGTGCTATATTTGCACTCACTATGTGGAAATAATTGTTTATGGAACTCTAATAATCTAATATTTGACATCGTTGACCTATAAAATATATAATATTAGATTAATATTAGCATAGAATAAAAATTGCATTTTCACTGAATGAATAAAAACAAGAATATTTTTACGTATAATCAATGAAAAAACAAAAATATCTAATATATACCAATGACTCGTCTCAATTAATTCCCTACAAACTACTAAAGGAAAAGTTCACTTAGTGTAAAGGCTGCTTGAGCCCCCAGGTTGGTTGGGTCTCGTCTGATCCAGGTTTACTTATTTTATTCGAATTGATGAGAAGAAATCCTGTCCGACAAGCCCTCGCAAGTCTAGCACCGAATAATCGGAAACGAGGGTGGTTTTTCAGGTTTAGGGGTAATGGGTGAAGTATATGTCGGGAAATATTGTCACCATCATGTTTCATCCCGTCCTCGAAAACGGGAGTATACCGCTTTCAAGATGATTTTCGTTGTTTTCGTGGCATTTAGTTATTGGGGGTGCAGGTAGTTTCGACCTTCGGGGGTCGATTAGGTCACCTGTGGTAAATATGTATTTATTTCATTCGAATTGACTAACAAAAAAAACCTATACAAGCCCTCGCAAGCCTAGCACTGGAATATCAGAAAAGGGGGATTTTTAGGCTTAGAGGTACTGGGTGAAGGGTAGGTTGGAAAATATTATCACCAACGTATTCCTTGCTCACGAAAACGCTTTCCAGCTGATTTTCGTTGTTTTCGTGGCACTTCGTTATTGGGGGGTGGGAGTAGTTTTAACCCCCGGGAGTGGGTTAGGCCACCTGTGATCAATATTTACCCTGAAAGTTTAGAGAATACGCCATCAAATTTTCACTAAGCGAGGAACTTTTTTGTTTTTGAAAATTTTGTGTAACATGCTATGAAGAAAATGAAGTCACTAGACTAAAAAAGTTTTTAGAAAAAAAATATTTTCATTATTAGCAATAGTTTGCTAGTTACAAATTTTTTAGTATGGAGAAATTGTCGAAGCGTACGCGCGCGGCACTTAAGAATAATGATTATGTATTGTGTGCAACGGAACTTTTCATTATTATTTTTTTTATGTTTAGGACTGTTTTATCACGTTTTAGGATCTGAAAGGATAACTTATTTTTTCCAGTAGCGCATTAAGGACTAAGGTTGAAGGCAAAAAGGAATTAAAAATCTTAAATAGAGTATCTGGGATAAAAATGCATTGCATTGGGATCTCGGAAACGGTAAAAAATAATATTATAGTAAATGGGAAAAAAAGTTGCGCAACTAGGGGCTAATAAAATTCCATAAACAGAAGTTTAGGAAAAGTAATAATTTTGGAGTGTTTTGATAAAAAGTAAACTATCGAGTTTTCCTTTTTTTGCGTTATTATTGGAGCTAAATAGAGTTTCTTAAAGCACTTTTTTTTTAACGTGGCAATCTTAATATTTGTATCCGACATTTCCTGTGTCAGAGTCCCTATCCGAAACTCCCACGCATTGCATTTTTACCCTAGATCCACACAATAATTGAGTAAACGTGTTATTTTCGTCTAAATTAGGTAACCAAAAAGAAAAAAATATCCGAAATTAAGTCTCTTTTAATTTCCTAATTATAGAAACCCTGTTTCCATGGCTTGTGCGCAAGTTTATCGTTCTCCTCTATTACTACGCCACATAAAATCCACTCCATTTTACAATGAAACTTAGATTGCTTTTTTATCTTGAATATTTTTTTAGCAGATAATCCACGCACAATTCGCACAATGACCATACGTTCTACAATATAATACAAGTGGTAATAAGGGAAAGAATATCGTTACACAGTTTACTTCCACATCTAGTGTAAGTATAGTATCGACAAAAATATTTTTGAAAATTTTTATTGTCCAAATGGGCTTAGAATGTCATGAAACGTCGAGATTTTAAGTTTGAGCAAAAAAAATTCTGTCTGTCGGTCTGTTTGTAACTTTTTTTGTGCGCACGATTACTCCGGAACCGTTTAAGATATTGACTTGAAATTTGGTACACGTACCTATGTATTTTAACGAGATCTGCAACTAGATTATTCCGTTAAAGGGTTGGGGGGTAAATGAGGTAAATAGGCAAATCAAGCAAGTAAGATTCCATAAAATTGATATTTAGTATATATAAGAGAAGCTAAGGTCTCAAAATTTTTTTGGCATTAACCACCCCCATTACCAACTCCCACCCCATTATTCAAGGGGGCGAAAAAAATAAAATTGTCATTTAGTGTGTGTACAAGAACCAAAGGCCTCAACTTTTTTTTTACTTTATCCACTACTACTACCAGCCCCACTACCGATGTGGCATATCGTTTTATAGGTTTTTGGGGTAGACGATTTAAAATATTTTATTATTAAAGTTCCATAAACAATTATTTCCACATTCAAATTTTTTTCGTTATAAGAGACTTGGATAGAAGATCTGGATGTGGAAGTAGTGATTCCTTGGGCAGCGGTTTTATAATTTGACCGACGAAAACGAATAACCTTGATCGTACACCGCCCTGAGACTAGTTAGTTTTAGTTGACGCGGGCGTATTAATACTCAATCTCTGCAATTCGCGCGCTCCAAAAAAATCACTGTACCTAAACTATCAATAAGAATTATGCTATCAAAAACTTTTTTGGTATTTTGGCTTTATTTTCTTCGCAACATGTTATACAAAATTTCCAAAAACAAAAAGTTTGTAGCTTAGTAAAAATTTGACTGCGTGTTTTCTGAACTTTCAAGGTTATCTAAGTTTTTAACATGCTTAAAAATGTTTTAATTAACAATACTATACACAAATAGAAGCGCTTAAGTGTGTGTTTTATAACAAAAAAAAGTTCATGTGGATATCTCCATTCGTTTTTGAGATATGGCATTAGATGTTCAAAAAAACATGATTTAAAAAAAAAAACAAAATTTCACACCTTTTTTAAAAATAACAATGTCCGTGACCACTAAAAAATGTCGTATTTCATGATTTCTAATGAACATCCATCTACTTAACGAAATGGTATATGTCTTAGTTTGTTCTAAGATTAAAATAAAAACTCGAGAAGGAAGCGACTTTTCCCCTGTTTTTTACTCCACTATAGATAAATTCAAAGAACGGGGAGATTCGCGTAAGTACATCACAAAAGTTAGGAATCTTAGTTAAAAGAGGCATGTTTCCGTTTCTTTCTTGTCTTAATCATGCTAGAACATACTTTACATAAGATGTTTTATCTATTAAGTAATACATTATATTTATTATTTAATATAGTGTAGAAAAATAAAACATACCCCGGTCTCCCCTTATATTAGCTCGATCGGCAGCATTGAGTTTTTTATGAGCAGTATAAAAATGGAGTGAAGTATACGTTAAAATTGGTTGTTAGGTATTTTAATACAGTCAATCTGTCATTTGACCCGTGAATAATTTCTACAAGAGATTTTCTTTTTTTATACTATAAAGGGGGTTACCCGAATCATTAATTCAAATTTTCCACAAAAATATCCAATCCGCTAAGACCGCCATGTTGAGAAAATTATATTAAAAATTGGTTTTTCCAAATATTATAATTTGCCGTTAATTCTATTCTGAAATTAGCTATTAATATTGTAGCAAATGAAAAAACTACAACTTATATTTAAATAATTTTTCTCTATTATTAATGCTTTACGATTTACAGCCGTGAGAATCGTGAAAATGTGCTTCGCTGCAGAGTATTGCAATTATCTTGGTTTCCGTTATTCCTACGTAATAATTAGTTATTTTTTTAAATTACCTAAAACTGTTCAAGAAACCGTCTTCTACGGTCAATTGTCTAAACATTACAGCAGCTCGAAGTTTAAAAGTTTCTTCAATTTCGGAAAAATGTCTGCCCCGTTGTACCGACGACGTTATTAGTACTCATTATTAATTTTCCATAATCAACAAAATTGACTCACCATAGTGTTATTTTGCGAGTTTTCACTGATCTGTCTATATAACATTTTTCTCTATTGCTAAATTTACGATTTAAACTCTAATTCCAGGATAGAACTAACGGGAAATGAGATAATCGGAATAAAACCAATTTTGACAATCATTTTTCCAACATGACGTTCGTAGCGGACACGATATTTTTGTGGAAACCTTGAATTAATGATCGGGACAATCCCCTCTATAGCATAAAAAAGGAAAACCTCTTTTAGGAATTATTCACGGGTAACTCTCCCCCCCCCCTCCCCCCGTTTTTTGCTCTACAGACTGTATTATCTTAAGCTGATACTTAATAATCCATTTCTTACGTAAAATCCACCGCTTTTTAATAAAAAAAACAACACTCGAAAAAAACTTCTTCGAAAAGAGAGAAAAAATGTGGCACCTTAAAAAATTGCTGTGATATGAAATGTGTATATGGAGATTTCAAAATTCTCTAAAAAGGAGTCTGACATTAAAGCTTAAAAAGTCAAAACGAAGAATGTTTTCTTTCACTGTGTAGAAGCTAAATTAAGATTCCATTAAAAAGGATGAAGCAAGTTTTTTGAATAGGTCACTAAAAATTATTTCACTTACTTCACTTCTGTACAGTGGCGCAGCCAGAAAATTCATTTGGGGGGGGGGGGAATAAAAGCGGCCTCCTCAGAGGTTGAGGAAAACTTTTCAGAAAATGGTTGAAAACGGATGTGTATAGATTCCTCTACTAGATAATATTGGCATTAATTACAAAATATTAATTTCAAGACATATTCGGATACTGCTTTCAGTCCCTTCAAATTAGTCAAAAATTGCTGTTTATGGAAAATCTTCCCACAGTTATGAGACCTGTAAGAAGTGAAGTATTTGGATTGTCTAATCATGATTTTCACCAGTTCTAAAAAAGGGTGGTATACATATGTATGAATTTTAGCGTTTTTTCGTCTTTTTCTCTATTTTGAGGAAAAACTATGCATTTTGGTGAAAAATATCAAGGGAGCAAAGTTGTAGAGCATAAAATTTCCTTATAAGTTCTGCCTCTACCATGCCCGCTCGAATTCCGCTTAGTTTTGCCGTTAGAGGGCACCAAAAAAATATATGGACTTTTGCGCCTTTTTTTAGATTTTGAGCCAAAATTATGCATTTTTATGAAAAATTACGTGAGATCAAAGTTGTAGAACATAAAATACTTATATTTTTATGAAAAAAAAAAAAAAAAAAAACTAGAACTAAAAATGCATAATTTTGGCTCAAAATCAAAAAAAAGGCGCAAAAGTCTATATGTATATTTATTTCTTTCGCGCCCTCTAGCAGCGAAACTAAGCGGAATTCGAAAAAAAAGTAGAGACAGAATTTGTACTACTACTTTGCTCTCTTGATATTTTTCATCAAAATGCATAGTTTTTCCTCAATATAGAGAAAAAGACGAAAAAACGCTAAAATTCATATATATATGTATATATTTCTCAAAAACCAGGGTAGTTTTTAGAACTGCGGGGGGTAAAAATCATGTTTAGACAACCCAAATACTTAACTTTATACAGGTCTCATAACTGTGGGAAAATTTTCTTAAATATTTCCTAATTTGAAGGGACTATTTGTACTAATAGTGATTATGCTTGCCCCCCCCCCCCTGGCTGCGCGCCTGCTTCTGTATTGTAACTCTTTTGTATTTGTTCTAAAAAATTTAATATTTTTTTAATGTTTATTATCATTTTTACCTTTTTACTACTTTGGCCAACGATATAATATCGTTGTGACAAATTCTAACAGAAAGTAAGATTCAGTTTTTCAAAGCAAAATTAAAGTCACCTATGTAATTACTGATGTTTTTGTAACCGGGAGGCTCCCAAATATTTTTGAAATTGTTTTGTTATCAAACTCAGTTGTTAATTCTGGCAGCATTAAAAGTGTGCCAAATAAACAAATTACATGGTTAAATACGTTATTGGGGTATTTTTAAATCCGGTATTGAAAATTGCAAAAATCCATGTACAGGGTGTTATTTTTAGGCAAATGCCAAAAGAAAAAAATGAGCCCGTTCCTGATATTTCTTTTCGTTTGCGGTATTGAAGTGTGAAGACCTCTATTAGTGAAACATGTCTACTAAATTTGGTTCAATTTGATGAAGTCAATCAAAAAATATGTCCGATAGAAATTTTGGCGAAAAATCGAAAACGGACTGTATGTCAGAAGCGAAGGCACTAGGGATATAATAAAGGCCATTTTGAAATCGTCTTAGAGTACTGTACTCATCACTAGCGTATGGCCAGTCACTCACGAAACACCCTGGATAATCCATTTCTTACGTAAAATCCACCGCTTTTTAATAAAAAAAACAACACTACAAAAAAACTTCTTCGAAAAGAGAGAAAAAAATGTGGCACCTTAAAAAAAATTGTATCTAGGTCAATGATAATACATTAACAAAAAAATAATAATTTTAAATGTTTTCTACAAGCTTTAAGAATTTTTTGCTGAAAACAATATTTTTCGATATATTTACAAAAAATCATTTTGGTCCATAGCAAAGCAATATATGATTCCTCGAGCTGATTGATTTCTTGGAGAACACATACTTTAAAGTGCGTTTACACGCTATACTTAATTATTATATAGAAATAGTAAACTAATGGAATTACATCGTCGTGCCGGTGAAGAAAAAAAAACCGCTACCCAAGGAATCACTACTTCCACATCCAGATTTTCTATCCAATTCACTCACAACGAAAAAAATTTGTATGTGGAAATAATTGTTTATGGAACTTTAATAATATAATATCTGAAATCCCCTACCCCAAAAACACATAAAACGATACTGCACATCGGTAGTGGGGTGGGGGTGATGATAGGGGGTGGTAGTGGAGGTAAAAAAATATTTTGTACACACACTAAATCACAATATTTTTTCATCCCCTTTAATAATGGGGTGGGGGTGGTAATGCCAAATTTTTTTTTGAGACCTTAACTTCTCTTGTATATACTAAATACCAATTTTATGGACTTTTACCTGCTTGATTTACCTATTTACCCCCAATTTACCCCAATTTACCCCCCAACCCTTCGACTGAACAAGATCAAAATATAATTTAGTTCCATATCTCGTTAAAGTACATATGTGTACCAAATTTCAAGTCAATATCTCAAACGGTTCCAGAGTAAACGTGCGCACAAAAAAAGTTACAGACAGACCGACAGAAATTTCTTTTTTCGCTCAAACTTAAAATCTCGACGTTTCATGACATTCTAAACCTATTTGAATAATAAACCATTTTTTAAATTTTTTTTGTCGTTACCATACATCCACTGGATGTGGAAGTAAAATCAGTTACAAATATTGTTCCTTCTTAGGCGAATTATCTGCTATTACTTCCACATCCAGTGGAAGTGTAGTAACGTAAAAAAAAATTTTTTATTGTTCAAATAGGCTTAGAATGTCATGAAACGTCGAGATTTTAAATTTGAACAAAAAAAAAATATTCTGTCTGTCGTTCTGTCGGTCTATCTGTCTATAACTTTTTTTGTGCGCACGATTACTCTGGAACCGTTTAAGATATTGACTTGAAATTTGGTACACGCATGAATTTTAACGAGATCTGGAACTAGATTATATTTGATCTCATTCCGTTGAAGTATTAGGGGATAAAATTGGGGTAAATAGATAAATAGAGCAAGTAAGAGTCCATAAAAGTGGTATTTAGTATATATAAGAGAAGCTAAGGTCTCAAAAAATTTGTTGATATTAGCCGCCCCCACCCCATTATTAAAGGGGATGAAAAAATAAAATTGTGATTTAGTGTGTATACAAGAACCAAAGGCCTCAAATTTTTATTTTTTACTTCATCCGCCCCCACTACCACCACCACCCCCACTACTACCGACGTGGCATATCGTTTTATGGGTTTTTGGGGTGGCGATTTCAAATATTATATTATTAAAGTTCCATAAACATTATTTCCACATACAAAATTTTTTTCGTTGTGAGAGACTTGGATAGAAAATCTGGATGTGGAAGTAGTGATTCCTTGGACAGCGGTTTTTTTTTATTGTATTAAATGAAAATAACCTAATAATTGTATAATTCACCTTACCAACTACTTCTATTTTTCATAAAAACGTGTTATTCACATGCTACTGGACTTCGTAATTCTTTATAATTTAATGCACTGTCATCATACCAACATTATCTACAATGTACAGGAGATAATATTGACAGTTGTGATTTGTGTGTTATTTGACATAAACTTACCTAGTCGTTTTCCAAAGGTTCGCAATCTAAAGAAAAATCCATCAGGCCTTCCATCAAAATCCTCCCTATTTAAGACTTCTTTAACTGCTTCTGCTCCAAAAACAGTTACAACCAAATTTCTTCCTAATTTTAAACCCACAATATCTCCGTATCGTTCTGATAGTTCTTTCCAAACTAAATGGTGATAACCAAGTACCTTTAACCGTTTCCTATAGTAAGCATAGTTTCCAATCACGGGTAATATCTTTGGTCCTGTTAAAATATTAATCTATGTATACTGTATATTTCTGATTGTGAAAAAAACGTGTTTAGATTTTATCGCAGAGTTTTCGACATTACTAAATAAAAGAAAATGTATACATGTATATTGTATATATCTGTCAGTAGATAATTTAACTTGGAAACTACTAAAACCTCACAGGTACCAGGACCCTATCTATTTCAAAAAGTGACCTACTTTGAGACACAAATTGGGTCTAATTTAAATTAAATTAAACACTACACGCAATACAACCTCCTTTGGGGCTATACAACAAGTAGGTTTGCAAAAATAGGCAATTATTAATCCCATCTTGTAACAGTTTATAACGTTTGTGAAACCCTCCCTTAAGCGAACGTTCGTTTGCATATTGCATATCCCCCCACAAAAAAAAAATTGCTTCCCATGAAATAACGAAAATAAAATGTTAATATAGCAATTTTAGAGTCCGACTTATTTTTTGTCAGAACGTTCACTAACCATGACTGGTAAAGCTCACAAGAGCGCTCAGCAAACTCAATTAATATGAAAATTGGCTGCCCACATAGGGCTCTATGTGCCGGCTGTCGGAGAAGGTCTTAAATAGACCAATCTAGATAAGCACGAATAAGAGTACTGTGTACTGTGCTTTCAACCTTCAATTATTGTTCCTATCTGCCCTTTCCAGATCCTTTTTGTTGCTACGCTACGCTGATGAGGAACAATAATTCCGAAACACGTGTCCGTAGCTGCTTCGTGTTTCCACTTTGGGGTGTAAGGCGCTATTTTCCTCACTATTAAATAATCTATAATCCTAATATATGCATTTATCAAGATATTTGGTAAAAATTCATAATTATGCAAAATCAACCAAATTTTTCAAAAAAAGTGATTTTCAAACATATGTATATAAAAGCTAAACGGCAAACTCTGAATCCATTATGACTATTTTACTTCCACATCCAATATAGTAACGACAAAAACATTTTTGAACATTTTTATTGTTCAAATAGGCTTAGAATGTCATGAGACGTCGAGATTTTAAGTTTGAGCGAAAAAAAAAATTCTGTCTGTCGGTCTCTGTTGGTCTGTCTGTAACTTTTTTTGTGCGCACGTTTACTCTGGAACCGTTTAAGATATTGACTTGAAATTTGGTACACATATGTACTTTAACGAGATCTGAAACTAGATTATATTTTCATCTTGTTCCGTCGAAGGGTGGGGGGGGTAATTTGGGATAAATACGTAAATCAAGCAGGTAAAAGTTCATAAAATTGGTATTTAGTATATACAAGAGAAACTAAGGTCTCAAAAAAATTTTTGGCATTAGCCACCCCCATTACCACCCCCACCCCATTATTAAAGGGGATGAAAAAAATGTGATTTAGTGTATGTACAAGAACCAGAAACCTCAAAATATTTTTTTACTTCATCCACCCCCACTACCACCCCCCCTGTCACCACCCCCACCCCACTACCGATGTGGGGTGTCGTTTTATGGATTTTTGGGGTAGAGGATTTCAAATATTATGTTATTAAAGTTCCATAAACAATTATTTCCACATATAAAATTTTTTCGTTGTGAGTGACTTGGATATAAAATCTGGATGTGGAAGTAGTGATTCCTTGGGCAGCGGTTTTTCCAATAATGTTTGTCGGCCTGTCCGTATTTGCGATAACTCAAATGTTCACCGAGAAAATTTATCAAATGCGATATAAATTATACCTATTTATATCAGGTTTCCTATTACATTAATGTATCATTGATAAAAACATTGTGTGCAATTGCCAACGTCCGAATACACGTTTCATTATTTATTTATAATCACAACGTGATTTGAAAAAAATCGTATTAAAAAGAATAAAATATATAAATTGTTGAAAATATTTCATGAATTTTTAACATTTCAGTTGTTAAATATCTACCATAATTAAATAATATTACGTTAAAATGAATATCTAGAATAGAATATGTAATTTGATATATGTTCAAAAAAATTATATTAATGTGTTTAAAGCGAGTATACACCTCATGACAAAATATAGTAAGAAAAACAGTACGTTCTAAATACGTTTGCTTTATACAAGATTAAATATTGTCTAACTTATATTATTGTCTATGTCTATTGCCTAATATTCAAATAATACTTAATTTTCTGATATCGAGAACAAGTAAAATTTTATTTTCGTCTATTATTCTTTTGCATTAAACAATCTAGGTCTTACCAGGTGGATATTTTTTTGGTTTCATCATATCTAACAGCAAGACAAATAAAGTTAAAGTGGTCACCAAACAAAATAAGATGAATATCATTTTAACGAGCTTATTCACTGAGTGATCATGAAGAACTGCCCTTTCTACCTATCTAAGCGCTATTTAACATCTCGGATTGGGTCCAGAATCAAGTAAAAAAGAAGAACTGTGACCTTTTAGCCTCATTCTAAAAATAGAAAAAATACTATTTAGCTTATAAGTTAGAGATTTGAAAGATTACGATTAGGTACGTACTTGAAAAATATCGACTGTTTTCAACAAACAATACTGCAGAATAATATATGCTTGGTACGATCCAAACATGTATTTTGTACTCTCACTGCATGACTGAGTTTGACAAATAGAATCTTTTATTGTATTAGATACTCAACGTGTAATAAGTATGTATTTGAATACTTTAGTCAGTTATTTTCCAAAAACAATGAATTATAATTACTTTACACTAAGTACCATTTTAATTGTAACATATTAAGTTTTGTAATATTCTGTTATCATTTTGATGCAATTTTATATCCTTAAAATCTGTCCTCCTCAGCACAGGCACCATTAACAGATATTATTTAAAAACAAAACAAAAATAAAAAATAATGAAATAAACCTTCGCGCGTCGTCACACAGTGGTCTGAATCGAGGAAAGTTGTTTAAAAAATGTCTAGAGAACGCAAATCTCAACCAAATTCCAACTTTTTTTTTAAATAACGGTCGGGAAAGTTCAAACAAATCGTCGGAGTTCGTTTCCCCAAGGGATAATTTCAATTTTTATGTATCTTAATTTAAAATATTAGAAAATGGTATTTTTGAATAAACAGCAATAGACTTACTAATAACCAACCAAAATGTACAATTTTTAAACGATTTTATTCAAAATTTCAAATTTATTATGGATGGATCTGAGGGTCACTAATGTTTAATAAAAATATAACAAATTGGCTATATCGAAGATGGCGGATTCAATATGGCTATCCGAAATTTTAAATATAATTAATAATATAATTAATTATTGATTTTAAATGCGATTTTAATTCAAACTGTAATGTTTACAAACTAAATATGCTCCTAGACGTAAAATTTAAAATATTAATAGAAACCATATATAATCAAAAAAATAATGTACAATCGTAAAAAGCATTTATAATCTACAAGCTAAAAATTAGAAATTTAAAAATAAAAGTTGAAATGTCCTCAAATTTAATATAACCTTACATAACCTAATAGACAATATCGAAAAGTAGCAGAATGACATTAATTAATTTTGGTTATTAGTCAATTGCTGTTTATTCACAAATATCATTATCTAATATTTTAAATTGAGATACATAAAAATTGAAATTATTTTTCGGGAAACGGGCTCTGACGATTTGTTCGAAATTTCTCGACCTTTATTAAAAAAAAAAAAGTTTAAATTTGGTAGAGATTTGCGCTCTCTAACCATTTTTGAAACAACTTACTAGTCAACCATCCTAAGTTGGCAAGTAGCCGCATAGAAAGAGAAGAAATATCGTCACTGTTGGACATAGACAAACAAGCTTCTTAAGCTAGCTAGCTTAAGAAGCTTAAAAATCTTGCTTCTCTCTGTCCAACAGTGACGATATTTCTTCTCTCTCTGCGCGGCTACTTGCCAACTTAGGATGGTTGACTGGTACCTACGTGCGTCGCCCAGTTACTTGAACTTGTTTACCTAATCTCGATATTGAATTCGGTTAAAAATACTTTTGAATTCGTTATTTGCTCATTTTTACATTACCTCATTGTCGATATTGACTAGTAATAAGGTTCAATTACTTGGGCGGCGGCGGCGGCGCACAGTAGGGCAAATAGCTCATTTTTTGGACAAATGATAATTCCCAAGCCTGGAATTAATGAAACAATTTTTTTTTTTTTTAACTATTCGTTATAAAATTGCCTTTAATTCTATCGAGCCCGAATTTTGAAATTTCAAAATTAAAGATGGCTAATCCAATATCGCGGACATACATTTTATCAAAAGATTGTTTAAAATTATAAAAAACCATTACTTGGGGGTTTTTTTGGTTTCTAATCTCATTTCTGATCCCCGAATTTTGCGATTCAAAAAACCAAGATAACGGATCCAATATGGCGGCTATAATATTTTTTTAAATGAAATGTACATGCACTAACTGTTAAAAATTGTTACTTAGGATTTTTAAGGGTTTCTGATCGAGAATCTGAAATCTAAATTACGTAATATCGTAATCCAAAATGGCGAATCCAATATGGCGGCCATAATATTTTTTTAATTGACATGTAAATGCGCAAATTTTTAAAAATTGTTACTTGGGGGTTTTAGAGATTGCTGATCATGAGTCCAAATTACGTAATGTCGAAATCGAAAGATGTCGGATCCAATATGGCGGCCATAATATTTTTTAAATGAGATGTACATGCGCAAATTGATAAAAATTGTTACTTAGGGCTTTTAAGGGTTTCTCACCATAAAGATGAAGTCTAAATTATGTAATATCGTAATCCAATATGGCGGATTCAATATGGCGGATCCAATATGGCGGCCATAATATTTTTTTAAATGAAATGTACATACGCAAATTACTAAAAATTAGGTTTAAAGATGTCAACATTTTTGATTGGTTATCTCATTTTTTTATAAGATGGCATATTCGAATCTGCCATCTTAGAATTCGAAATTACGAATGCGTAGTCAGTAATCGCAAAAACCTGCAAGTAACAATTTTTAACTATTTTCGCATGTACATCATAATTTTTAAAAAATGTATGGCAGCCATATTGAATTTAATTTTCTGGTTTGCAAAATATCGAAATTTTAATATCCGAAACGAGATTAGCAAACTGCGAAACCCCCGAAAAACAATTTTTAACAGTTTCCTTCTTGATTTGTCATTCTTTTTTAACTTACGGACACCATATTGGATCCGCCATCTTGGATTTCGATATTACGTAATTTGGACTTCAGATTCATGATCAGCAATGTCTAAAACCTCTAAGTAACAATTTCTAACAATTTGCGCATTTACATGTCAATTAAAAAAATATTAAGGCCGCCATATTGGATTCGCCATTTTGGATTACGATATTACGTAATTTAGATTTCAGATTCTCGATCAGAAACCCTTAAAAGTCCTAAGTAACAATTTTTAACAGTTTGTGCATATACATTTCATTTAAAAAAATATTATAGCCGCCATATTGGATCCGCTATCTTGGTTTTTTGAATCGCAAAATTCGGGGATCAGAAATGAGATTAGAAACCAAAAAAACCCCCCAAGTAACAATTTTTTATAATTTTAAACAATCTTTTGATAAAATTTTAATTTACTTTCAAAATTTATGTCCGCGATATTGGATTAGCCATCTTGGTAAAATTTTGTTTTTTGGAGGAGAGAAGTTCAATTTTTTTTTTATTTGTTTCATCACCGTTTTTACTCACCTCTTTATTTACCTTCCATCGTTTTGTACTTTTAAGCCTTAACGCTAAGTTCGTTATCAGAGAATCCTGAAATCTCCATGCATATATATTTTCTGTAAATTTGCAAGACTATTGCAATTATGACAGCCATATTGGAACTACTGTTTTGAATTCTGAATTTCTAAGATCAGATTTGGTAACAGTTACTCCGAAGATACCTAACTACCAATTTTAATGCAATGCTGACGAAATTTTACACGGCACCTTCGCCATTTGCAACTAAAAACATCGTGTTTCCAATTTTTGCTTACCTTACACTAGTATAGTACAGTCAATCTGTCATTTGACCCATGAATGCTTCCTACAAGAAATTTTTTGTTTGTATGATGTAGATAGGGGGTTGCTACTATCATTAATTAATGTTTTCCACAAAAATATCGTTGCCGTTAATACAGCCATGTCGAAAAAATGACGGGCAAAATAGCTTTAACATTAGGCTCGTTATCAGAGAATCCTGAAATCACTATGTACCAATTTCATGTAAATCTGCCAAAATATTGCATTTATCGAGGCCATATCGTTTTCGTCATTTTGAATTATCAACTTTTGACATGCAGATTCATTATCAGCTACTTTACTTCTAAAATATCTACCTAACTACTAATTTTAATGCAATTCCGACGGAATTTGAATTTGTTATCACTTTAATGGCCGTTGGAATTAATAAAAATAAGGTGATTTTCAAGAAGTTTTATCTCCAAAAGATTTTATTGCATAGAATGCATCTTTTAGGTATAAAAACTTGAAAAATCATATTCCGTATGCACGCAGAGATGGGGAAAGTACCTAAAAATCCATAATTATGCAAAAAAGTGCATTTTTTGCTGTTTTTGTGCATTTTTCAAGGGTTTTTCAAAGATGTTCATTTGAGATTCATAAAAATTTGAGAAAAATGGTTTGTTTTAGTATTATACAAGCCTTAAGTAACATATTGGGTCATTTAAAACCCTTTATGGGCCGATTGTAGCCATTAAACGCATCCTAAAGTGCATAATTTGCATCCGTTTAAAAAAAATTTAATAATTGCTCTAAAATTAATAAAATATCGTCCAAATTTTATACTCGGGGGTTTTCGAGGTCACTAATTACGGATTTGAAGAGAAGATCGGAAAATTGAAAATGGCTGACTGATAATGGCGCGAAATTCAATTTTAAAAGTACATTTTTTTCTTTTTTTTTTTCACATAAAATGTATACAAAGCAAATAAAAAAATTAATTTACGTCTTTTTTTAACTAAATTTTCAATTTTTATTTTTTTTTGCAGTTCGATTAACATTATATTATACCTTCTTACATCTCGTATATTCAATTACTTCCACATCCAGTGGAAGTATAGTAACGACAAAAAAAATTCTAAAAATTTTTATTGTTCAAATAGGCTTAGAATGTCACGAAACGTCGAGATTAAGCGAAAAAAAAAATTCTGTCTGTCGGTCTGTCTGTCGGTCGGTCTGTCTGTCTGTAACTTTTTTTGTGCGCACGTTTACTCTGGAACCGTTTGAGATATTGACTTGAAATTTGGTACACATATGTACTTTAACGAGATCTAGAACTAGATTATATTTTCATCTTGTTCCATCGAAGGGTTGGGGGGTAAATTGGGGTAAATTTGGGGAAAATAGGTAAATCAAGCAGGTAAGAGTCCATAAAATTGGTATTTAGTATATACAAGAGAAGCTAAGGTCTCAAAAAAAATTTTGGCATTAGCCACCCCCCTTATCACCCCCACCCCATTATTAAAGGGGATGAAAAAAAATTGTGATTTAGTGTGTGTACAAGAACCAGAAACCTCAAAATGTTTTTTACTTCATCCACCCCCACTACCACCCCTTATCACCACCCCCACCCCGCTACCGATGTGGGGTATCGTTTTATGGGTTTTTGGGTTTTTGGGGTAGAGGATTTCAAATATTATATTATTAAAGTTCCATAAACAATTATTTCCACATACAAAAATTTTTTCGTTGTGAGTGACTTGGAAAAGAATCTGGATGTGGAAGTAGTGATTCCTTGGGCAGCGGTTTTTTTTATTTACCAATAGCCTACTTTTTGAGATGATTAACATTTGCACCTACACAACTTTAAATATGAATTCAACTCTTAATTCGCAAAAAATGGGAAGTTTCAAAAAAATAATTTTATATTCCTGAAATTTGGTATAGAGGTATAGAATTGCATTCTAAATAACTTTTCTTAGTGGAATTTTTTCATATTTTGAAAAATAAAGGTACTTTATTAGTGGTGATTTTTACAACTTTGCTTATAAAGCACCCTGTAGAACACCAAATCAAGTCATTTTTGGCATACTTTAGTTTTACAGTAAGCAGGACTCAATCCCCAAATACCATTCCAAAATTCCAAAATTTTTGGTCCATTACACCTCTTGTTACATCTATCCTGGGACACACTGTATATACGTTTTTTCGTGTTTTTTTTTTCATTTAGACATATATATCCCGAAAAGTACGCGTTTTCAAGACTAAACGGACATAGGTAAACATGTTCAGAATGAGACTTCCTACAAAAAAGGTTCCATACATTTTTCCGATTATCACACTGGCTTTTCCGGAAAAGCGACTTGAAAATTATTTCGTGTATTTTTTATTTTAAATGCAAATATCTCGAAAAGTGAGCGATTTTAGGGCCAAATGAACATAAGTAAACTTGTTCAGCATGAGATTTCCTGCAAAAAAGCTCCTATACATTTTTCCGATTATCCCATTGGTTTTTCCGGAAAAGCTTCTTGAAGAATATATATATTTTCTATTTCGTGTTTTTTTTAATTTTGACGTATATATCTCTCAAATATATAGAAACTTTTTTGTAGGAAATCACATTCTGAACAAGTTTAGTAATGTTCATTAGTCCTAAAAATGCGTACTTTCCGAGATATATATGTCTAAATGAAAAAAAAAAAAAACGAAAAAGCAAGTATATATATTCTTCAAGAAGCTTTTCCGGAAAAACCAATGGGATAATCGAAAAATGTATATGAGCTTTTTTTGTAGAAAATCTCATTCTAAATAAGTTTATTTATGTTCATTTAGCCCTAAAATCGCGTCCTTTTCGAGATATTTGCATTCAAAATAAAAAAAAACACGAAAAAACAGATATATTTTTCAAGTCGCTTTTCCGGAAAAACCAATGTATATATCTCAAAAATCATGTCTTTTTTGTCTGTGCATAAGCAAAAAATTGTTCTAAAAGTTGAGTACTTACTTACTATATATGCAAAGAAACTGCTGTCCAAAATCTTTCTTTAAAACGGCGTTTTTTTTCCTAATTTGAGTGGACTAATTATAAAGATTATAAAAGATAAAGGCAAGTAAAATGACAAACTTACTTTTAAACGCATATACTCGGTCCGCACAATCAGAGGATGTAAAAAAATGTTAATAGGAACTTTTCTTATTATTTTTGTGTGTAGAATCAACCAACAGCACCAACGTAGATATAATACTTGATTGTATTTAGCCATTAAATAAATTTAACTTCACTTGTGCATTGTGATTTAATTTACTGAAAACCAAATTGTCGCTACTCTGAAAACAAAAAACATAACTGAAAACCGAAAATGGTGTACGTTAGGTAACCGTAACCGAAGCGAATTCAGGATTCTCTGAGAAAATTTAAAAATTCAAAATCATGGATATGTTCTTTTACTGTGTAATAACTAAGTAAAAAGTATACTAAATAAAAAGGGTGAAAATATGTTTTTAAAAAGAACCGTCTTTCCAAAAAAGCCGCTAAAAATTATGAAATGAAATTTCACCGTGCCCAGTTAATTGAGCGTTATTACCTAATATCGATATTGAGTTTAGCGTAAAAATGAACAAACAACAAATTCAAACTTATTTTTAACCAACTTTAATTAATATGAATATTAGGTTATAATGATTCAATTAACTGGGCGGCGCGATGCACGATGGTGAAATTTAATATCATAATTTTCAGCGACCTTTTTTGAAGCAGGTTCAATTTTATATTATTTTTTTTTATATCATAGAATCAAATACCATATGTCACCCTAGCATTATAAAAAACAGATAATTTGATTCAAATTCGACTTGTTTGGGGCGATATTCTGTTACATAACGTTTTGATTGTATAAAAATTAACTCAACAGAAACATGAATATATTTTTGTGCTGATGCAGCCACCCCCTGATTATGAAACTAATTGAGAAGCTGGCTATAATCCCTAGGTACAAAAGTAACCTGTGGTAAAGAAGCCCTCAAGAACGATTTTTCTTTGCAAAATGTAAACTGCGAACGTTATTGTTGATGTTAGCCATCATAAGATGAAAACAAGCTAAAAACGTACTTTTCGCCAATTTACTGAGCTTTTTATGTATAATTGTTACACATTCTATACGATACTCTTCGCAGTTTTCTTGTACATATTGTTAGTTTTTGGACATCCTAAATTTTGCGATACCATCTTTGTTGAGAAAAAAATCTTATGAAAAAAAAATATCCAACCTGTGTGGGATTCGAACACGGGACCTTTGGATTGCCAAATGTTAGTTTTTGGACATCCTAAATTTTGTGATACCACCTTTGTTGTGAAAAAAATTATATGAAAAAAAAAATGAAAAAAAATAACCAACCCGTGGGGATTCAAACACGGGACCTTTGGATTGCAACGCAAAGCAACAATACAATACAATCAAACTTTATTATTATTATATATTACAATATATCCCAGACACCCGTGTCCGAATACTGTCAGACAGCGCAGCTCCGTGACAGTTGAATGACAGGACGGAGCGGACTCTGGTCAACTTCAAAAAATAAAACTTTGACCTGAACTCCTTTCACCATGGGGCAAATTAAAAAAGATATTAACAGATATTTCCAAAAAAAATGGATTATAAAACTTAATATTAACTGGAAGTAAAGCGCACTGTTTTAAATTATGATACCTATGCTAATACGGGAAAAAGAACCAAACCAAAAAACCCGCTTCAGATAATGGTGGTTACTGAACGAAGCGGATGCCAAGCCGCTTAATGTATAGTTTAAAATGTTAACAAATCTGGAGGTTAAGATAAAATAAAGATTATAATTAGGAAGAATAATTTAGAACAATGGTAAAGAAACGAAAAGAGGACAGAACAGAAAATAAGGAATGAATGTTATCGTTAATGAAGGATTAAAACGAAAATATGGGGCTAGACAGGTTGCCTAAAAATAGGCAACGCCTGGTATGGCAAGGTGTGTTTTATTCTAAAGGGGGAATTATGTTCTCTGATCTGGGTAATGTTGTTTGTTAGCGGACTATCACCCAGTTTAAAAGTATAGAATTTTTGAGAGATTTGTTGGATGTAATCCGCTAGTGGTGTTATGTCGTGGCAACGTGCATATAATTCTCTGAGGGAGGTATATCTTGAAGAATTTGAAATGAGGCGCATAAACTTGGGCTCCAACACTTTTAGTTTCTTTAGAGTCGTGACCGATGCACTGCACAACACCGGTGCCGCGTATGTTAGGGCCGGCCTCACTACAACAGTGTAAACCAATTTTTTATTTTGTCGACTTAGTCTGCTATTTTTGGCCAGGAGCGGGTACAGACTCCTGGACATAGAATAGACTTTTCGTATAGTTTCGTTCATATGTTTGTTGAATGCCAGTCGTTGGTCCAGATGTACTTCCAAATACTTCACGCAGTTTCTAGTTGGAATTTGGTTTCCCCTGGCCGAAATAGGTGTTAAAATTTTATTTTCAGTGAACCTGCGCGTGAAGACTATCGCTTCCCACTTTTCAACGTTTACCCGAATCTTCCACCGATCATAGAACGCCACGGCACGGACCATGTGGGCTTTCAGTAACATATTTGCCGCTTGAGCGTTGTGACTATGTGCATACATGGCAGTGTCATCAGCGTATTTGGCCAGTTTAGTATTAGGGAAAACTGGAAAGTCAGAAACGTACAGGTTATCCAATTTAGGCGCGAGAACCGACCCTTGCGGAACGCCCGCCCGAATGTCTCGCAGTGTTGACAGTTTGTTGTTCACTCGCACTTGTAGCGATCTGCCCGTCAGATACGAGTGAATCAGTTTCGTTACATATCGCGGAAAATTATATGTGTGCATTTTATATAGTAGACCCGGAATCCAGACCGTGTCGAAAGCCGCTGCGCCACCACCTATTGCTACGAAAATTGATTGTCTGTGATATATATCTTTCAACAATTATACATATTTCAATTCGTATTTCTATGAAATATATAATTAGTAAAATTCATAAACAAAAAAAAATAAATTATGAAAATAATATTTCGCAAGATTTCCATTTTAGTACAAGTGACAAAAATTAAGAGATTTTTTTTTTAAATAAATAATTAATAACTTTTTTATTTACTGATCGATTTTCTTCAAAAACAATAGGGTTCTTCCTCTAGCTAACACTAACTGACTTTCCAAATTTCAATACAATCGGACTTTTCTTTCTTAAGTTATCGTGCTTACAAGAAACGTGACGGACGGACGGACAGGCGGACAGACGGACATTTTGAAAGTTGTTCAGAATTCGTTTACTAACACAAGGGTATGAAAATTTTTTCTCTACGAGTGATATTTACGATTTTAGAAATGTGCCGATCAAATACAATATACTCTTCGTTTTTGCGAAGAGTATAATAAGCCTTAGCTATAGTTACCTACAATCGTATAGGGCACATAAAAAAGACCATAAAAACAGGCCATCAAAATATCAATGTCGACGGTATTACATGCTGTCAAGGTAGTACAGAGCCGTACAAATGTTTGCGTATTAGAATGAACAAAATAATACTAGAAATGTACAAATCGTGTTTTCGGTAGAAACTTAATGATGCTTCTGTTAAATAAAAAAATCTTACTCTGTTTTGCGTCAAGATAGGAATATCTTATGCATTGGTGGACGCATTGCCCGTCGTGACTGCCAGATAAATTCAAAGTACGGCGCTGTTTCTCTGTTAACTCTGATATTGACGCAGACAATAAACTCCGCGCCATTCTAGTTAGAGGCAATTCGCGTAACTACATCACAACAGTTAGAAATCTTAATTAAAAGGGGGGTGTTTCAATTTATTTCTTATCTTAATCATACCAAAACATACTTTACATAAGAGTAATGATGTTTTATCTAGTAAGTAATACATATATATTTATTATTTAATATAGTGTGGAAAAATATAGCATGCCGCGGTCTCCCCTTATATTAGCTCGGCCAGCCCCTTTGAGTTTGTATGTGCAGTATAAGAATGGAATGAACTATACTATTTAATTCTATAGCCACTGTAGCCACAGAAGAAATGTTATTTCTTCTCTGCTATGGCCAGGGTCGTGGGGGAATTTTTTTTTGAAAATTGATGAGAAAAAATTTTTTGGTAAGCGAAGACCGGGCCCCCAAAACAAGCCCGGGCCCGGGGGAATCACCCTCGCACCCCCCCTTGCGCCAAGATTGGCTATAGCCCTGTGCTGATGGTAGATGACTTCTCTTCTGAGATGACACATCTTTTTCGTTTATCAAGGTACCAATATACAGAAGCTAGATAATTTCATATTAAATTAAAAAAAAGTGTGAATGACTGAATTTAAATAAATGATTTAAGTATTTTCAATATATTTTTTGCATTAAAATGCTAGGAATCCTGTCATGTAATTCAATACTTCGTCAGTATTAGCTAGAAGAGTAGTTGTTTTGATTGGTTCTCCAATAATGAATGTTTTAAAGCATTTACCTATCTATATAGTATATTAACGTGCCCAGATTAGGGCGACAATATACAGAAAGTGGGTAATTTTATAATAAATAAAAAAGTGTGTAAGTTGTTATTTTCAAATAATATTTTACTAAAAACTATGAAGTTTGAAAAAAAAAATTGCCAAAATCTCTGGCGCGCCACCGCTACGCTCCCCCTCGGAAGCCAACGGACCCCTGCGCTTAATAATTGATGAGCGGGGGAAGGGGGGGGGGATTTGAAAAAGTTTTTTAAGATCTCTGGCGGGTCCCCACTACGGGCCCCTCGGAAGCCCGGGCCCCTAAACTCGGTACCCAATGGACCCCCCCCCCCCCATACGGGGGTATAGTTGCACTGTATACTTACCTTGACGTGTTCAATTTATATACAGACCAAAATAAAAATACTTATTCAGATTATACAGTATATAACTAGAGGTTTTAACTTCGGAATAATGTCATATGAATCAGATTTCGTTCATTTTTGGCAACTTAACAGTAAATACATCCATGAAAAGTTTCTATATTATGCAGAGGCTTGCTAATTTATGTGGGGTGGATGCCACTCCTTTTCAGGGGGAGGCACCTAAAACACAATGAAAACATTGGAGCTGAAGGAGAATCATATGTTGAGAAGAAAAACTTTTCTTATAAATTCATAGTATTTATGCTTTGCTTACCTTTTTTTGCTCCCATATATTACACACCTAATAAACTATTGTTTAATTAACTCTACCTTCCCCACTGCATGGAAACAAGCCCGAGTAATACCTATACCAAAAATTACAAATCCTACATGTTTAAATAATTTAAGACCAATTAGTATTTTACCAACATTTTCAAAATTATTAGAAAAAATTATGGAAATACAAATGCGTGGGCACCTAAAAAATAATCAGGTATTACCATTATATCAATCTGGATTTAGGCAAGGCCACAGCTGCAGTACTGCATTGTTGCACATCACCGATGATATCATAGAAGCATGTGATAAAAATAAATTGACAGTTTTAATTCTATTAGATTACACCAAAGCATTCGATACCATCAATCACAAAATGTTGATATCTACTTTGCATTTCATAGGTTTCACTGAAGGTGCGACTAAATTATTAGAGAATTATTTAAAAAATAGATCTCAGTTGGTAATGTACCGAGGAGAATCATCAGATATGTTAACCGTTAGAACAGGCGTGCCGCAGGGGTCTATTTTGGGTCCGTTACTTTTTATAATCTACTCGTCCAATTTTTCATCCGCTTTTCTATCATGTAAACAACACTATTATGCAGATGACACGCAGTTGTATCTGTCTTTTGATGCGAGTGAAAGTAAACAGGCAATCTCTGCTATAAACTATGACCTTAGCTGTTTACTCGACTTTTCAGATAAGATGTGTCTTCAACTTAATTCTAGCAAATCAGCTGTAATTGTATTTGGAAGAAAAGCGGTGAGAACAAAATTCGTTTCCGACTTTAGGGACAGTATAACAGTAAAAGATGAGCCTATTCTGTTTCAAAATGTCGCAAAAAATTTGGGACTCCTCATGGACCAAGAATTGAGATTTACACCACATATTAATAAATGTTTACAAAAAGCTTACTCAAATTTAAAATTGATTTATCAAAATAGATATATATTGAACACAAACTCTAAATCTGTGCTCTGTGAATCTCTGGTATTGTCACAGTTGAATTACTGTGATACAATATATGGAACCTGTCTAAATGCTGTGGATAGTAATCGTATTCAAAAACTTCAGAATGCCTGCTTGCGGTTAGTTTTTGGTATAAGGAAGTATGATCATATTAGCCACACACTGAAGTTAAATAATTGGCTTAACATGAAAAATAGGCGATATTTACACTCTGCTTGTCAGTACTTCAATATATTAATTAGTAAAAGTCCGCCATATCTATATTCTAAAATACGTTTTCGGACCGATGTCCACAATTTAAATATTAGATTTAAGGGCACCCTTACTCCTCCTGCTCATCACTCACAATTATTTAAGAGGTCATATTCTTACAACATTACTAAGTGTCTTAATGAATTACCCCATGAATTAAAAACTAAAAGTTTAGCTGGTTTTAAAAAATATTTATTTGAACTTATTATGAACAGCCAGTGATTTCACAAGAAATATTAATATAACATGTACATATGGTATAACGAAAAATATTTTAGATATGTGAATAATCAAATTTTTGTTTCTCGCATTGTACCGTACTTAGGATTCATTTATTCTGTAAGCATAGGTTATCAATTGAATTTTGTTATCTTTAGGCTATATTGTTTGGGTTAGGTGTAAGAACAGAGTGCCATTAGGCACTACTGAACCTCGCCCAATAAAGTTGTCTGCATTTTGAACTGTTAATTTTGTTAATAAAGTCCTTTATTATTATTATTATTATTATTATGTTAATAACTTCTTGAAAATTGGGATTTTAGCTTGAAAAAGCAGGTACCTACCTATTTCAAAACGATTTTCGTTAAATAATTCGAAAAGTATTACATTGAGCGAAAACATGCTAGAGACAAATAAGAGATAAATGAATTTTGTTTTATTTCTTCTTTCCGTAGAATTTCGGAGATCTGGAAGAATAAAGATGGCATCCGAACGTTTATAAGACGAAGTATTTAAATTAAATGTTAAATATCTCAGAAACTATGGCACTTAGGCAAAAAATACTAACAATAAAAATGAAAGACTATTAATTAGGCTTTCAAGTGATTTTTTGATTTTTTTATTATTTCTATAGCATGAAAAACAAAAACAATGTGCGTCTTCACGTTTTTTTTAATAAAAACGTCGCATTTTTTTTTAATGTAAGCAGGCCCCCCCGTATGAGGGTATATATAGGATGACCTAGACGTTCAAATTTTCTCGTCCGTTTACAGCACTTGCTTTAGAAAAAAAAATCCATTTCCCATACAGCACACCAAATAACGATTACGATGTGTTCGCATTGTGACGATGTATCCTAGATGCAGACACAAGGTTACACAATTCTACAATGTAAATGTGCTACGTTTACACATTGTATGCACAAAGGTTAAACGTCCGCCTCACATTGTAGCTACAGTATACCATTTACATATACACAAATAATTTGATCCACAGTGTGTTATCGGATGCACAATCACTGACTTCCTAATGTCTCAGACGAATGCTAGACGTTAATTTGACGTCTTTTTCAAGTTATATTTGGTAATCCCCACAGGTTTTCAGTAAAAGGAACATATAAAACTACATACTAGTTAGTAAGTCTACTTGATAAAAATAAAGTAATTAATGCATAAATACGTTTTGTCCTATGAATTTGTTTGTTAGCCATCCGTATATTTTATTATTTTATTTACATTAACATATCTAATATTGTTTACCATCACTCCAATTTTTCCTCACAAGGGTTGCCTGCTGCTTATTAAGTTATTAAATTCATTTTTACTTACCTTTGCCAATTGCGGTGGGTAGGGGTCGAACCTACATGTCTCTGTTGTCCTTATTACAGTACTGACGCTTCTACCAACTGAGCTATCTTAGTGACCGTTATTTCGGATGCTAAAAGCAATATTTATGGTGATGTGTATGAAGTCTTTATTATGTGAAATTGAATTTCTAGCCTTATTTAAAATATATGAAAATCTTCCAGGTTCTCTTTTTTTTTTTTGTTTTTTTACGTGTTCCCAAACCTGAATTTTTCGAGTTACTAGTATTTTTATTTATTTATAATTATTAAGAAAAACTTATTTAATTTAATTAAACTGTCACCAGTGTCACCTGAGAAGTACGAGTATTGTTGAACAACGTAATTATTGCATTAATTCAGTGGCGGTTCGTTAAAAAAAAATGTTTTGCCCAGATCTCGAAATTGAAGAGCAGAGAGGGAGAAATCCGAAAAAAAATTTTCCTCATCTCAAATTTGATGAGCGGTGGGGGAAAGTCAGGAGTCAACTATTTTAAGAATTTAAGTTTTAAGTCGAAGTACTTATACTAACCTGGGAAACGTGTTGGAGAAAAAACGGTCAGGTATAATATATATTCTACAACATAAATAGAATATTTAATGGTCTAAAACAGACCTAAAATTGAAAAGAAGTATATTCGTACATCGGTTTTATAAGCAATTATTACATTGAAAAAAAGAACTAAAAGATTTTTCGCAATTATTTTAACAAAAAAAAAAAAGACAGAGTGGGCACGGATCGAACCACGGACCTTTTGACTCGCCGCTTAATGTTTAACTCACTCAACCACTGACTTCTGTTTGAATATTTGCTTAAAGACTTTTCTAGTAGAACACGCAACGGCTAGATTTTGCTTTTTAATGCATTTTAATCTAATCTTTCTTATTATTAATAGAACTCGATATCTTTAAACCTGCCGAATCTTTGCAAACTCTTTCGAATATAAATTATTTTGGATATTGTTAAAAAACAAAAATGCCTGCTATATGTGTGGCTATGACCACGCTTTGCGCGCGCACACTGACACTGTTCCATGCTCGAATAGTCGAATGTAGACACGACAAGACACAACTAAAAAGTGTATATATAGTTATTTGTATCATGTGTATATATCGCACTTTTATGTGGTGTATGCAGTAGGCACAAGTATTATATAAAGCATCACACATACATATGACTCAAACCTTGTAGGCATCTTCTACGGACGTCAAATTTCAACATTCTAATGATCCTTCTTTACGTTATATAAAAATGTTTAGAATCTTGAGTGCATACGGTGTATACAATTATTAAACATTGTATCACATAATTCTGTCAATATAAACATAAGTGTATCTCATATGTGTACGTCAGTACTACTTTAACAATTAGATCCACCTTAACATATTTTGTTTCTCATGTGTATATCTTGTAGAGACGTAATTACAATTGGATTGCTGTTTGGGTTTAAGCTATAAAGGAATTTTCGAAAAAATATAAAATTTTTGTCCCTTTGCAAATATCTCAATAAATATTAGTTTTAGCGAAAAAATGGTAAATACCAAAAGTAAAGCTTATAAACTGAGAACTGAGAATGAATTTATATAATAAAAATGGCAGAAACTACAGTCCTGAGAATTATAACGAAAATTCGACCCCTCACAAATCCACTTCATAATCCTTCAAACGAATTACTTTACAGCAAAACAAATATTTAGCCTATTCTCGAGAAATTAAAAGAGCTATCCTTAAAATTTGCCAATCGTCATCATAATATGGAAATAATGCAACATATGTTTATTACCAGACCAAGACATCAATCCTCCAAGTTCAAGTTTCCTGAAAAAACCATTCAAGAAATATTAATTACATTGTCTGAAAATCCTTAATATTGTTTAAATTTAAGTATCCAATGTAAACATTTTTTTTTTACTATACTGTATGTATTTATAATTAGTACAATAGCTTTGTAAATGACTTATTTGTTATAAAAAAGACAGGCTGAAGGACCTCGGTTGATGGCCTTTTGATATGTATGTATGTGTTATGTATATATCAATAAAAAGCTTATATTATTATTATTATTATTATTTTTTTTTTTTTTGGTAGCCCACTGCCGGACAGGACTTCCGTGGCTTCCGACACCTCACGGTAGCCGCACTGGCAAATTCCTTACGGCCACTCTCCACGACCTGTGGAGTTAGTGGCTGTAAATACCTAAATCGTATGCCCTAAGTAGACGAAGGCACCCCAAGATAACCGTCTTCTGCATCTGGCCTGCTAACCATTCTGCCGAATTCTGACAGGCCGGTATGATCTTCAATTCTGAGAGCAACAAAGGTGTGGCAATCAGTTCACTTGCTGGGTAAATATAAGTCACACACCAGAAGCTTAAGTAACCAAGAAGGGGAATGAAAAACAAAATATATTAGAATAACAATTTTTATCAAAAAATATAACATGTTTATTTAAAAATGTTAATTTAAAAACAACTTATTGGAATATATACATATATATATAAAAATTTTATTATTGAATTTTAACCCTGCTATAAATTGGTGACCCCCGACTGGAATACGAATTTGGTACAAAAAATATGCAGACATTATTATTTTTCTAACAATGGGAATTTAAAGTACGACGAGGTCAACAAAGCAGCGAAATTAAAAGGAAATCTTAATAATTATAAAGCAAAAGTTAAACGACAGCACAAAATAAAAAATCAAGCAAGAAATCTCTCTTAAAATTCTGGAAGATTGAAACTACAACTAGGCCTGATATTAGGGATTGCATTACCGGTTAACCGGTTAACCGGTTAACCGGTTATTAGGACAAAAAACACATGACGATAATTACCGGTAATTTTAATTTTTTTACCGGTTATTTCGGTAAATTCTGAACTTACGATATGTCACGTATTCAACGTTTCTATTTATGTCACTGACTAGTATTCACTAAATACAGAGTGACTGTCCCAACACCGAGCACTTTTAACAATAAATAAATAATATTATAAAAAGTAAACTCCAAACACCAAGCCCTAAGAAATACAAGAGAGACATTGACAATATCTTACGACAGAAAATTGAATATTTCACTGCCGCGAATATCCGTGGAATACATTTAGAAGTATGTTATTACCAATTCTTATTAACTTATCGACCCACCAATATCGATTGAGGAGGGGCATTTTCAGCTGGTGGTATTCTATGCACAAATATCAGACGACTAACATATATAGCTTTGAAAAACTAACCCTTTTAACAGGCTATTTTTAAAAAATATTGTATTTTTAGATTAGGTATTCAGTAAATGCCCCATTTGAGTTTATGTTTATAATTTTTGTTATTTAAGTAGATATTTTTGTTATTTACAGAATAATTAGTTATTTAAATTTATTTCATTTATATTTTTTCTTTTTGATAAATTAACTCCTATATAAAAAAGTCACATTTTTGTCACTTTGACAGCGATAAAAAAGGTGCATCGTTTTTTATCACCGATAAAAATGCCTGTTCCTCAAAAGCAGAGTACACCTAGTAGTCGCACGTCACTTTGAAATCTGTACTGTCAGCTATAATTTTTAAGTATTGTGGAAACTATACTGTACGATATGAGTCGTTTTGGGAAAATTATAATTATTTTTAATAAATTATTGTTGTTCGTTCACATTCATATTCTGTCGTTAATTTATCTTGCCAAAAAATACTCGAGCTTTTCTTTTATGAATAAATTTCTTTTTAACTCAAAATTTCGCCAATCAGTAATTTTGCTCGAAAAACTGACATTTGACAAAATCATTCGACCTCCGGTCTCGCGATTTTTTCATGTCAGTTCTTCTTATAAAATCACTGATTGGCAAAATTATTTCATTACAAAGAGAAATTTATCCCATAAAAAAAAGCTCTTGTGATTTTACTGTTGATAAAAAAACTTTTGTTTGTTCATTATATCACATATAAGTACGTATATAAAAATGTTTTTTGTTAAATTTAGATAATTTTGTATATGGAAAAAGACAATTGTCATTTTCGCCACCCTAATCATCCATTCTAAAAATTACCGGTAAATACCGGTTAACCGGTTATTTACATTTTTATTTACCGATTTGCCGGTTATTAAAACTTCCGGTAAATTGCAATCCCTACCTGATATTCCGCATGAGTCCAGATTCAGATTCGTAGACTTGGAACAATATTCTCCTAAATCAAAACTAGATGGCGAAGAGGCAAAACTTTATTATCAGATACTTCATCGAACACAAAGAGAACTTTTCATTTAAAGAAAATTAAAATTTCATATTCTGACAAGTTTATTTGATGTGACGTTTCTCACCTTGGCAGTTCTCGATCTGGTGGAACAGATTTTGGAGGCTTTTGAGGGTCGGGAACATATGTGCACTGTATTTTGCGACTTAAGTAAAGCGTTTGACTGTGTCTCACACGAAATACTGCTGGAAAAGTTAAATAGATATAAGTTTTGTCAAAATAGTGTTACATTATTAAGATCGTATTTAACCGATAGATATCAAACCATAAGAATAAATAATGAATATTCTAATAAAACTAAAATACTGCATGGGGTGCCCCAAGGCTCAGTACTTGGGCCCCTTCTCTTTTTAATCTATATAAACGATTTTCCAAACTCCAACGAACACTCTAGAGACATACTTTTTGCAGACGACACAACTATCTCGGTTCAAAATACGAATATTGAACAACTTTCAGCAGTGACATGTGAGGTGGAGTCAAGGGCAGAGCAGTGGTTCAAAGCAAATAAGCTCACATTAAATCGTGATAAGACAGTGCACATGATCTTTTCACTGCATGATAAAGAAGGGCACAGAGTTCACGACCCCCAAGACTCGACTAAGTTCTTGGGAGTGTACTTAGACAATAAATTGACATGGCATGTGCATATTGAAAATCTATCAAAAAAATTATCAAAAAATATATACATCTTGAGAAATCTAGCAAATGAAGTAGGTAATGAGGCTTTAAAAAATGCATACTTTGCACTATGCCACTCTCTGCTTTCCTACGCTGTGTTAGTATGGGGGCAAGCGTCAAACTGGCCTAGAATTTTTGCTCTGCAAAGACGAGCAATACGCATAGTATCAGGCTTAAATTATAGGGAGAACTGTAGAGAACAGTTTCGCGAATTAAACATACTTACATTACCATCAATATATATATATATGAATTGCTTCTGTATGCTAGAAGGAGTTTATATACTCAAGATGTAAACAGAGAACGTGACTATCATTATAATACAAGGCAAAAAGATACGTTAATAATACCTTATGTAAGACTAACAAAAAGTCAGAAAGGAATACAAGTTCTAGCCCCCAAATTTAGCAATAAACTACCACCCGATATTAAAAACTTACCAGATCTTGAATTTAAAAAAAAAATAAAGTCCATTTTAATTGAGAAAACTTTTTATTCATATGACGAATTTCTGTCATATAATTTCAATATGTGAAAAAAATGCCTGTTTGTTAATCTCTAAGTTGGTTCTATACTTTTATGTGTTATGAGGTGATATTTATGTAGATATATATTTGTTTGTTTATATGTGTATGTACATATTGTTAGTTTCTATTGTAATTACTGACTTGTGCAAATACTATTTTGTATATGGCATCAATAAATGATTTGATTTGATTTGATTTGACCCTAAACTTCGTCCTTATGTTCCTATCATTTATAGACGGACAATTTTTGATATATTTCATGGTTTATCTCACCCTGGTATCAAAGCGACTAGAACATTAGTTTCTACACATTATTTTTGGCCTAAAATGACCTCAGATTGTAATCTCTGGGCAAAAACTTGTATTAGTTGTCAAACTAATAAAGTGACAAGACATACGAGGAGCCCGATTACTGACTTCGATATACCTAAAGGACGATTCGATCACATACATATAGATTTAATAGGACCATTACCTCCTTCTAAAGGTTGTTCTTATATTCTCACTGTGATCGAACGTTTTACTAGATGGCCCGAGGCTTATCCACTGCAGGATATTACTGCGGAAACTGTAGCGCGTACGTTATTTCAGAATTATGTTTGTCGATTCGGTGTCCCTGTCACAGTGACAACCGACCAAGGCATTCAATTTGAATCAAAACTGTTCAAAGAATTTTCAAAATTTTTGGGATTTCATAGGATTCGTACGACGCCATATCATCCTTCCTCGAATGGAATGATTGAACGGTTTAATAAATCTCTTAAAACTGCTCTGAGAGCTAGGACTTCTACACCACATTGGGTAGATGAACTTCCTATCATACTATTAGCTCTCAGAACTATCCCTAAAGACGATTTGCAATGTTCTTCCGCAGAACTCGTTTTTGGTCAAACATTACAAATACCTGGTGAATTTTTTATTAAATCATATACTTGTCCGGATATTCCTTATTTTATTAGTAAATTACGTACTTCATTTAATAATTTAACGTTCATTCCACCAGTTCACCATGTTAATTACAAATCATTTGTCAGCCCAGACATCTCGAATTGTAGTTTTGTTTTCGTTCGGAAAGAACGATTTAAAAAATATTTTACTCCGCTGTATGATGGACCTTTTAAAGTGTTGTCCCGTACAGATAAATTGGTTACTTTTGTTAAAGGAACTAAAGCCGTCACGGTAAACATTGACAGGATTAAACCAGCATATTTATTATCTGACAAATGTGATGTCACACCACCTTTGATTAAGAAAGTTCGTTTTGCTATTGACGAATTGAATGACTGACTGATCTTTTTCTTAGCGGGGGAGTAGTGTGGCGATCAGTTCACTTGCTGGGTAAATATAAGTCACACACCAGAAGCTTAAGTAACCAAGGAGGGGAATGAAAAACAAAATATATTAGAATAACAATTTTTATCAAAAAATATAACATGTTTATTTAAAAATGTTAATTTAAAAACAACTTATTGGAATATATACATATATATATAAAAATTTTATTATTGAATTTTAACCCTGCTATAAAAGGCTTCATCCCTCCGAGTACGCCGATTATTAGAACGACCATCTTGACCGATGAGTAGTCTGGGTACAGCACTTGGAGCTTATTACACAGGCCCACAAAAAAAAAGTTGTCTGCGCCGCGGTATTGACCATACCTATCCCTTGTATTTTGACCCGCTGAACACGAATCTGACCTTAGTTTTTCCCCTATACGTCAGGTTTTTTTTTTAAAGCAAAAAAGTCTAATATTTATATATTTATTTGCTATTAAAAGAAAAACCTGACGTGCTGGTGAAAAATTAAGATCAGATTCGTGTTCAGCAGCTTAAAATACAAGGGATAGATGTGGTCAGTACCCCCGCGCAGATGACTTTTTTTTGTGGGATTGCGCCACACTGAGTGTGGCACAGTGGCAACCAAAAAAAGTGGTCTGCGTGGGGGTACTGACCACACCTATCCTTTGTATTTTGAGCCGCTGAACACGAATCTGACCTTAGTTTTTCCCCTACACGTCCGGTTTTTTTTTAACAGCAAAAAAAGTCATGTTGAATCGTGATATATATATATTTATTTTCTGTTAAAAAAAACCTGACGTATAGGGGAAAACTAAGGTTAGATTCGTATTCAGCAGCACAAAATGCAAGGGATAGGTATGGTCAGTACCCCGGCGCAGACAACTTTTTTTTTGTGGGCCTGTGTTATTATTATTATTATTATTATTATTATTATTATTATTATTATTAAAAAAGATATTAGCACTCTTAGGAATATTGCTAATGACTGACATCATTGCACGATGGGCAAAGAAGAAAATTTGCTTTCTCGCTGCAAGTGACAAAATGGAACTTAATTGGTGGGTAGCTTTCCATAGTATGTCCAAATGTTGTAGATTTTTAAAATGTGAAATTTCTACTTCACCGAAACTTGGAAAGTGCCAGGTGCAATAAGGTGTCATGATTTTTTGGTAGAATGATTATTTTATCTTCTACTATGTTAAAGTAATGTGGCTCATTTATTGATCCATTTAGCATGCATAATTAATTGTTGCATCGACTAAAGTTATTTCCTCCAAGAGAGAAAAATTCCAGTTGAAATACATTTAGCTAAAAATATCAATCCAAGTTCTTTCTCTGTTCTTAGAATTGGAATAACAAATCTGTCACTATTTTGTTTCAAATAACTTCAATTCTCAATGTGGATTAAAAAAGAACATAGTATACTGATACAGCTGTGGCTTCTGTTACTGGTCATTTGATTAAGGCTCAGAATAAGGGATTGGCGAGCATGTTCGTGTTGCTGGTACGATTAATCACAAGCTAATATCCTGTTCCAAACTTAAATATTTTGGTTTCGATTATTTTTGTTTCACTTATCAATCATTCATATTTGCATGGTAGAATGCAAAAAATTTCAATAAAGAAGTTTCTTAATGTACAACCTCGGAGAATCAATCTGTGTCAAAAATCGGAAAATTTGACAAAGAAAAACTTTCGCCTAAAAAGACCCTATGGCAAAACTGATCAAATTTCTGGCATCAGCAAGGAAATTAACCATAAAATGATTTTTTCATGTCCAGTTGGCAAAATATTAAGTGGCAAAATAGAAAAAGTGGCAAAGGTGTGTACCTCTAAATGGAATTTTCATGCAAAAATGGCGAAAAGTACCAAAGCTGGCTTATCATAAAAATAATTTGAATCCATCCGACGACTTGATCATGGGACATACCAAAGGGTCATCAGAAAAAGATAGTTTCATGCCTCAAGACGGATCTTCTTATAGCGAAAATAAGGGAAAAAAATTTACTGCCATAAAACGCATTTTCAGTTGACAAGTTCCTGTGAATGATATAATCACTATGGGAAATATAAAACTAGCCATGGGCGCATCAAAATTATAGCAAAATAGTTTTATATTTGTACCGTCAGTCCAAGTCAAAGTGCTCTCGTGTACTTCTAGGAAGTAGTTAATCTTTTTGTGCCAAGTCGATTGCTACTACATATTCTCCATTAGGCAATCCAAACCACGTGACATCCAATATGGCGTCTGAAGGAGTCGAGGGCAAACATTCATTTTCATTTGTGAAACGTTTGTGTTTTTCTGTTGGCTTGGCTGCGTTTCCGGAATTTAGTAAAAAATAAACCTGTGTTTGCCAACGACGCCAAATTTTGACAGGTCGTTGGATTCCCTAATTGTATGGTGATTGAGATAAACGTCCTCTAAAGGAGGCGTCCGCCTTTGCCATGTTTAGTAGGCAGATTCTTACATATTGATGAATTTACTGAACATTTTTGGATTAAACAAATAAATGGTATTATTTGAACTCTTGCATTTTAGCGTAACCTATCTAAGCTTCTGTGTGATAGGTCGGCAACTGAATGAAGGAGGAACTCGAAGGGCCCACACGTTCAGAACATCAGATCACAGAAGCTGGAGAGAAACTTTAAAATAGTAATTAGGATATCCAGAAGTGATGTCTATAAACAATGTTAGATATAAATGCATCTTAAAAAGGCAGAGATCTTGAAGTAGAAGAGTAGTTAGCCATTCACGGTAGATACGAACTTATACCCTACTCGTCTGTTACTGGACCACGGTCCTAGGTAGTGTCCCTTCTACATTCTCAGGTGCACCGCAGTGTTCAATTTTAAGCCTTACGCTCTTTACTATTTATACCTCAGACATTTTATACTCTGTAAATGTAATAAAGTTCAAACGTAAGTTGATGACTCTCAGATTTACCTTCATTTTGTTGTAAATGATCATATCGAAGTCATGCTAATGCCATCATCTCTGAATTGCAAACTATCAAATGACTTTGTGAGGAACATGATTTAAAAATAAATTAAAGTAAATCTATTTGGAAATAGAAAAAGAAAAACTTTTAAAGAGCATGTAAAAAATTACTAGAAAAATCTATCTATCTATCTCTCAAATTAATAAACTCCACTCGTAATATTCTAAATCTTAAACTAAAATATCTGGACCAAGTCTTGATAACTTTAAGGAAAATCTAATGCAAAGATGGGTAAAGGAAACTTTCCATATGAAAGTTTCCGATAAGAAGTTTTGATAAAAATGAAAGTTTCCAATAAATTATTTGAATATTCCAAAAGTTTCCAAAGGAAATTTTCTCGAAATTTTGCAAATATTCAAGTATTTTATTGAAAATTTCACACCTCTACTTTTTAACCAATAAGATACCTTAATTTTGACTAGTTGCCATGGCAATTAAAAAAATTTCCGGAATTTTTTCGAGGCGCCACGATATTTAAGTGAAAATTTTTTGACAGTTGAAAAGGTAAACATATGATCTACAACCATTAATGTAGATATACCTGTGAATAATGCAAAATTTCTGAATTAACATTATTATTTATTATTCGCTATAAAGTTCCATTAAACAGAAAACACAAATTTGTTAAATTATTATGCATTAACAATTTATAATTCAAAAAACGTAGGATGTACAAACATAGTAAGATTTAAATGTTGCTTGAATTCTAACCCATCCTCTCTTCTTAATGGTGAATAGGAAGGTGACGAATTAATTAGATGTCTGTGTTTTAAGACATATGTAATATTTTGAAACAATTTTATTCAAATCTCTTTTACGCAAAAGGCCATATTTACTTGACATCTGCAGCAGACTTTCTTAGATTTTCGTAAACAAACCATTCGACTCTAACGCTTCCTGATCGCAATCTTCCATTAAATTCGTTAAATATATTAATCTTGGATGACATATTTGCGCTTGACTCAACTCTTTGCAGTATTTACATAAATTGTACTTTTCAAAGCATTCCATTTTTCTCAAATTGTTTAACGCAAATGCTTACAAGAAATGTTTTACATAAAAATATCTTTGTTTGCTGGTTTACTATACAGTAACTTAATGTAATTTACCAATATAAACCTCATCTGTCAAAAGCATGGCCGCCTATATCACGGCCACCTACTGCAACAAACCATGTTAATATTATATTTTTTAAATTAGAAGTGTTGTGGATTACTTTAACAAAATAGTATATTGTGTATTTAGGTGTGAAAGCAATACATTCCCGGACGACGAAGCAAATTGTTGGCCGAGGCGCCAGCCGAGGCCTACAAGCATCGAAGTCCGGGAATGTGCTTTCACACCGAAGTACACATACTATTTTTTCTGAAATCACCATCAATATTATTATAAATTAAGGAATATGTATTAATGCATAACATTTCTTCATTATAATCTAACTGCTTACTAATAAATGCAATTATAATGTGAGATAGTTTATCTGCGTGTATTTATTTACTGTCTAAAATATACATGAAAAACCGTACAGGAATGTTACTTTCCCGGCCTAGGCCGGGAAAGTAACATTCCCGTACGGTTTTGTTGATCCGTTGCTTGGCAACGGATCTTTTCCGGTCTGTTTTGTGATAATCTCTTAGCAATGGACTAAAATACTGAAATTGTTCATTTTTCGATCTGAAATCACACCGAAAATGTAGACATTGCCAATCGATTTCAGAAAAAATACATTTCTACCACCTTTAGTAACCTAAAATTATGAAAGGGCGATAGACTGAACTAATACCCATCTGAGTTTTAGCATTTGGTGTAACTAAAGTTGGTAATTTTTTTTTTTTATTTAACGAAATATGGTGGATATAAGCAAAATAATAACGAAATAAATTTAATTATTATAGGTTTTATTAATATTAAAAACACAATTATTATAAATGTTTGTGGGCTGGCTTGAATTGGTGGGTTGAATCTGGGTACTTTCTGTTTTATTTTGCATTGTGCTCTGATCATTATTAAACTTGCTAGTACTTGATGAAATTCTCCTCATGGATTCAATCATCTGATGATGATGTTCAACGTCCAATTGTAAGTAAGGTTTGATTGACTGACTATTACTGTGTCCAGTAATTTTAATGAGCTGTTGTTCACCAACTCCTTCCTTGGCCAATTTCGAAACAGCTGTTGCTCTTGCAGAATGATTAGTTATTTTTACTTTTTTAGTGTCAATTTCTATATCAGAGGCTGCTGATTTAAACCATGAAGATACAATGTTCTTACCAACTGGGCTATTCTTGTACCATCCTTTCGAATTGGGTTGACTCCAGTATGGGTTTGGTGTTAAGAATAATCTGTCGGTCTGAATAAGATTTCCCCTTTTTTCCATCAACTTCTTAAACACACGAACTGGACACATTTGTGGATTATCGAAATTTGTAATCAACCATTTACTATCCGACAGTTTTTTAGAACCACCTTGTGTGGTTTTGGAGAATATTGGATTATATTCTATCCGACCTTTTGGGTTTCCGAAATTATCAGTTTCTTCTTTGAAGTATTGGATACACGCAGAATATCCTTCCCCTCCTCTCCATGCCAGCTCATGTGAAACTATGTGAAAAAATTTACGCTGCAATCCATCTGGAGTATTTTCATCCTACATTTCAATAATTTTTTTGTATTCGTCGCTGGTTAAGGCTGAAGCACTCACTTTTCTTTTTAATGGGTCTCTCTGTAATTTTTTGCGCTTGGCATCGCATGCAGCTCTGGCGGTCGCAAATTCCACATCAGAAAACGGATTAAATTTTATTTTATATTTTTCGTAATAAATTTCTTGTAACTGCTGAGCAGTAGAGTTCCACATCACTTTGACCACACTTTCCTTATATCAAAATTTTTCTTTTTCATATTAAATGCGTAGTCCTCCAGTATAGTAGCCACCTGTACTACACTCATACACTCATGAATATTATACAACTTTTCGTCACAAAATTCAACAAACTGTTTCCATACACTTGATTTTGATTTTCGGGTGTTATCTGGTGTTATATTTTGAATTACTTGTCTAATTACTTGTTGATTTTCTTTACCAAATCGCGACATTTCGCTATACACTTATTAAACTCAACGACAGACCTTTTAAACTAGTAATTATTAAGCTTTGTGACAGAACCGGTTAAACAAAAATGACAAATCAACATAATATGTCAAAAACAACAATACCCTGGCCAACTTGACAAGCAGTGAAATTAATTTAAAATGTCAGGTTGGATTAATAATTTTTTTCCAAATTATGGTGTTAAGTGGTGTGAAATTTTCTTACCGAATACCACGCAAGCTTAAATTATTCCGGGAAATTTTCTTTCGGGCACAAATATTTTAAGAAAATTATTAATTTTCAAAATGTTCGTGCCCTCAAGAAAATTTTCGGAAATAATTTAAGCTCTTGTGATGATGATTATAAGTGAAAACTTTAATTTTTATCAAAATTTCGTTCTGGGAACTTTTAAATGGAATGTCTGTTTCCTTTACCCATCTCTGGCAAAAAGTTCAAAAGTCTTGTCGCCGACTTATTTATAGGTCAAGCACATTTATCATATTTTGGGGGCCTTGATGGCATATGTTTTGAAATCCGCAAATCTACACTTTCATGCAAAAAAAAGTATAGTGACATTTCATTCTCAAAACCTATTCCAATGGTATTATAGGCTGAAGTACTCTAATTGGCCTTTCAGATCTCCTGGTGCGAAAACGGTCCTGGGATCGAGTTATGATAATGGTAACTTTTGATCAGCTTCATTAAAACTACAAAATGGTGCGCTTTCAGCCAAATCTGCAGAACCCCATTTCCCATAAGAAAATAAAGAAAAGTACAGGGTCTTTTACGATGCCACATGATAAGACAGCTTTGTTTAGAAGTTTTAAAGTTTAAAGCATATAATATCAATGAATTTAAGTATATAAATCTTATTTATAGTTGAAGTAATCTTAATAGTGAGCCGTTACGAGGGGCGAGAGTGTTTACTCCACTTTTACATTAAGTGAGAGAGAAGATACGAGCCATTCGATGTTGGCATCTGACGTGGCGTGTAGCAGTAAACCTTTAGACTGTTATTTTTGATCCAGGACCGCAGTTAGAGAGACAGCGCAGTTGAGCTGATAGTGTTGGTATAGTAGTAGCAGTATAATTGGATAATTACCTTATATTTCTTTATTTGGTAATGTGTTTTTGAAAACAATTTTAGTAAGTTTTGTTACCAGTTCATAGCGGTGCTTTGGGGATACTGTAAGTGTAATATTATAAAAAGTAAACGAGCGAACAATATAGTTAAATCCATCTCTGCATTCAACGTCGCTCTAATAGAAAAATATTAAGTAGGTAACAAATTTTTATTTATTCTCAATGAGTCAGTATGGTTATGATTCATATTTTCTGACTTCTTCATAATTCCTTGTGATTTCTCTCATATATGATACTCAGTTTTTTTCATACTAAGGCCTGGTACCTCTAATAGCACACGATGTCCGCCGGACGTCCGTTTTATGTCCATTTAATGTACTGACGTCCATGGACATAAACTGGACGCCTACCGGACGTTTATCATCGGATTTACTTTGAAATTGTAATGAATGGACGTCCTCTGTATGTCTATTTTATGTACGGGAAGTATGTACATTTTATGTCCATATAGGGACAGGAGATTTACGTCCTTTTCGTGTCCGTTGATTTAAATATTATATTTTTGCAATAAATGATAATATCTCCAATACCGCTTTCTCTCCAACACGTTTCCGAAATATGTATACATACCAGCAAATAGCACACTTAACGTCCTTCGGCAAGTACGCACATTTTAGGTCCCTATAGGGACAGCAGCAGGAAGGACATCTATTTAATATAAAAACAAAAAAACGTTAACAAAACCGGTTTTTCAATTTTACAATGTTTTTGTTTACATTTGACCGTTATTTCTGTAAAATTTGTAGTTTATTTTTTATAGTAATTTGTAATTTATCATTAATAATTTAATTTTAATCTTTTTTGTAAATTATTAATGATATTATTTGATACTAAATATTTATCAAACATTCAAATACCTTCTACAATTTGAAATAAATAGTTGTATTAGTCAACTGTACAGTCTTTAAGTAAACACTAATAAGCCAAGTTGGTGGCCGAGTGAGAGAACATCGAGTTACAAATTACGAGATCGATGGTTCGATCCCTGCTCATTCCGATTTTTTTTTCTAAATAATTAGAATGTACAAATATTGTCCCAAGTTGTGACATTTGTACGTCCTTCGGCTGCCCATCGGATGTACTTTGGATCAAAAACGAACGTCCATCGGATGTGCTGTATGTCCATCGAGGACGTCCTTCAGATGTCCACAGGACAATTTTGTGCTATTAGGAGCTTTCATCCCCAGTTAAGTCTATTCTATAGATAGATCCCATGGAAACAATTATTGGCACAATTGTATCCAAGGAAATTATCTGGAGAAGACACAACTGGAGATGAAAGTACCATGCCTAAGTAATGTATTTTGCTGTAATAAAGCCGATTTATTATTATTACTGATAGACTGCTAGATGCATTTAAAAGTTTAGAAATTCCAAAACGTGAAAGGTAGTATGGATTGTAACAAAGGGCCTATCTCAGATAGTTTATTTTATTGGTATATGATCGTCGACCTACGACAGTTTAGGTAGAGACCGAATCTAACCAGATCGGTTGAGTTAATGTTTATGGTTCACTAAACCATGACATTTATTTGATGTAAATATATATTGTTAGATTTACTTTTAGTTAACTCTTGATGATGCCAACATGGTTAGTGAAATGCGCGTTAAGCACTTACTATATGTACTTGACATGATGAAAAAATAAATGGAAGACACCGCAGACCGGTGGCGTGAATTTCAAGAAAAGGCCAACAAAAATTAGCGAGCTCCTTGCCCAAACTTGATGGAAATTGTTCATTTGGATGTCATTTTTTCAAAAACAACATGGCAGACAATTCTATGTAGCCATTTTAATGTTATCCGCATGACTATTTGCCTCACATTATAAGAACCAATGAAATAGCAATATTTTGAAACTTTGGACCAATCAAAACAAACGTTTAGCAAAAATTGCATTCCAAGTGAAAATTTTACATAAAATTACAGCAAAAATTTCACTGGACTTGACAGTTAACACGTCAGTTGAATCAATATAAAAATCGAAGATTTTTCTTTCCTTTTTTTTTCTGTGAATATAGCAGGCTAAGGGCCGGTTTTATAGGTAAAGATTAAACCAAAGTTCAACTAGAAGTTGAAACTGAAGTTTTACTGGAGGTTTAAACTTTAGATTTTAGTGTTCGCTAAAATGCCGTTTTATAGGTTTTTGTCAAGATCGTCAGTTCTATCGTTATTTTGTTAGTTGGTAGCATAGTGACAAATTGGCGATTGATATCATTTTCATTACTGGTACTTTGAGTTTTTGCAATGAGTGACAAAAGATCTTTAAATTTTAACGTCAGTGAAATCAAACTATTGATTCAGTTACTTGGAAGGATCAAGCAAATGCCTGGATTGCACTTGGGAAAGATTTTAATAACGCAAATGGTTTTATCAAACTCCTAAAAAATCTAAGATGTAAATATAAAATCCTAAAAAAAAATACAATTTGCCACCGAAAAGTCAAAGTTAAATGTGGACTAATATGTTCTAATACTATATGCACACATTCTTTAGATATTCGAAATCGATCTATAAATTCTTTGTTATTCCATATCTGTAAATGACCAGGTTTCTCTCAGAATTTTCATTCACGAAGAGGTGCTTCTATTATATTTATAACACCATCTTCATCGTTTGATAAAATGTCCTCAAAAATATCGAAAATATCCATTTTCTTTAAAGAATATATAATAGGTACTTATTTCTAGGTTAAGTTGAAATTTGGAGTTTCATCTTTCAAAATATTGCTAATTAATCAACGTAAGCATGCATAAACCTAAATTTGGCATTTACACTTAAGACTGGCAGTTCTGGCAGATATAAAACGTACTTTTTGACAAGACCTAAGTTAAACGGAACCTATAAAACCGGACCTTATAGAAGCAAAACGAACATAATCAATTACCTACTTTTTGAATATTTTGGGTTTTTCAAAAAAATTTAAAAAAATTTAAACTCGATTTTTTAAAATAAATCCGTTTAGAAATTGTGTCACAAATGAAAGTATACCCAGCCTTTTTTGTATTGCCAAGGCTTTATAATAAATAAACATATTGGTGTGGAGCCATTTTATAATCTACAATAATTGCATTTTTCACTGTAATAATTTAAATTGGTAATTCTTCTTCTCTCTGCTTCTTGTTCTATGTTTTGTTCTGGAAATAGTTTATAGTTTAATTTTTATAAGATGACACTATCGGCAATAAAACGCCAGACGAAGAAAAATGCATATCTCAATTCTTGAGCAAGAGCAAGACAAGAAATGAAACCACGTGTATCTACAAACTTAGGGGTGGAGCTGCAATCGTTCTCTGTTCGAATAGACACGAGAAAAGGTGAGATATGCATTTTTCTTCGTCTGGCGTTTTATTGCCGATAGTGTCATCTTATAAAAATTAAACTTTAATAAATATATTTCGTACATTAAAAATATTCAAAGCATATTGCCTTTAAGAAACCACATTAGTTCATTTTGATGTGATTTGACTGAAAAAGTACTCTCGACTGCATCTCGGGCACTTTTGTCAAATCAAAATGAACTCAAGCAGTTTCTTGGCAACACGTTTTCATGTGCTGAATTTTCGATAATTTTTAATGCACTTAATATATTGCTACACAAAATTTCATTAAAAAATCTAATAACAATATACATTGATGGAAGACAATTTCTTTTATTTATCCCTTCAAGAAAATCCTTTCTTGAAAAACTACGAAGTCCCAGTGCTTGAAATGAAAAATTTTAATTTGGTTTTGTTAAAAAAAGAAAAAAATTGTCTTCGATCAATATACATTGTTAATTAGACATATTAATGAACCCATCCTTTTTGAGCACTCAAATTTTGAAATTTTGATGTGAATAACATAACATTAAATGTCGGGCTCTTAGAATGTAGCATTCAGCATAGTGGTTTTAGTGTTATGGAAACTATTTCGTCAGTGTCACAACGAAGATTTCAACCCTCTCTAGTTGTATTTTGCAATATTTCTGATCTTTCTTACTGAATGTAACAATTTTTTCAAGACAATGAAAAAGGGTGAAAATAAACAACAATTTAATTTGACGGTGATTTATTTCTACAAACAAGTCACTTTGATCCACATAAATTATATTTACAATCTTTCAATCACACTGCTTAAATAAGTGTACGTATTTTATATATAAATATATTCATATATCTCATGATTATATAAGCTCTGGGCCTTATGCGTGTCACACGGCAAGATACTTGAAATAAATAAGTAGACTCCGTGATACCAGCGCAATGGGACTCGCACAGCGGCCCCTCTGCGAGGAGACTTTATGGTTCTTTTATGCAAACATATCAATAAATCACAATTTAACAATATTAATTTTAAAATATGTACAAATGTCACAAAGCAAACCGTACTTTTAAATTTACTACTTAAAAATAATTTAGTACGTTCCACAACTTACAAAATTGTGATTTTATAACTAATTAAAATTTTGATAGTGTAATGTCAATTTTTACTAATAAACAGTTTAATACACATTATGTAGTTTCTAAGCACCATACTTTACACTTAATTGAGCGATTTAAATTCAGAAAAACAACGTAATCACCAATTTATTAATTAAGAAAACATTTCATGTAAAAGTTGAAGTGTTTTCAAAACTATTAATCTGTGGCTTCTTAGATTGTTTTTCTTCAACTTTTGTGATGTATAATTTGTACAAGGTTCATACAGTTTGAACAACGCGGTATCCGCATTTATTTATTTTGTCACAGTATGACTCATAAAAATTATATATCACTATTACTAAAGTACACATTCTTTTACAAAAATAAAATTTTTTCATGACTCTACTTACCAATATACAATCTGTTGTAGTTTTTAAAGGAGAATTAGGTAATACTATTGACTAAATAACGTGATGTAAAAAAATAATTTTCCGGTTTTTAAAATTTGGTTTATTAACTTTCAACCAACAGTACATACAATTATTAATTACTTTACATATGTACACACTTCTAATATCACAACTTTATAACAATAATGACTGTAAGATTTAACGTACGGTTCAATGGTAATGTTAAATTTCTATATAAAATACACAATTTCGATGTACTCTTCATCCCTTCTACAACAGTAATAATAAAAAAATAAAGTATATACTTATTTAGCAGAGGGACAAGCAGGTCTGATTTGTTTGCGTAAAATGACCATCGAGGTAACCTGCATAATAAACAATGAGTAGAATTTACCACTTTAACTGATAACAACAACACAAAAAATAGACCACAGTACCTTGCTCGCAAATAGTATTAACATTCATAATATATATATAACATAATAATATATAATAAACTTAAACTTAATATCTAATAATAAACTGTATTTATAATCTATAATTACATAATATTACAGCTGTTAGTTAGTCCATCACCACGGTTAAGCTACACGTACTACAGTTATTAACACGTTTTAGTGCAGTGCACATTCACACAAATTTGCTTTCATCACAAGCTAAAAATGCTAGACTAATCTAGGATGCCCTTGAATCCCTCGGGAGCACATTATGGAATGTGTGTCATAAAAAACTCAAATCAACGTAACATAAATAAACAACGAAATTGTGGAGCAGGGTGCTGTGGCCAGTCTCTATCTTATTATAAAAATATGTGGTTGCGGCGCAGCCAGGCCGCCCCTAGCTCTTTGTACTTCATAAAGGCATCAATGTCAACAACTACTATGAGATTTCCAATAACCTATGTACAGTGTAAGCCGGTATTGCACACAGATATGGTAACGAGAAGAGGGAGCGGACGGCCGTTATTTCCGTTTGGCGTGTAGCATCTCCATCAGGAGGGTCTGCGTGGGAGCACTGCCACTGCAATGCTTATGATACAGGTGTTCTTCGCCTCGTGCAGCTAGACTGTGAATTTCGGGCAAAAGCTGCTGCATCTTGTTGAATTTATCCTAAAAATCAAAATTTTTGTTTTAATTCCATACCAAAATTCTACACAGAAATGAATTAAGAGCTCACAATTCAATATATGTGAGGCAGAAAGCAAAAAGGGACCTCTTGTCGGCAAATTCCAGTTTTTAGTTATTGATATTAAATGAATTAAGCTTTAATTCCGAACAATTTGGTGCAAAAATCATATCTCTATGTTTTTTTTTGTTTAAGTTACTAGTGCGTTTATGAAAAGAGACCTCTTGTCGGTCCCATGTTATTTCTCCATAAGCGACAAGAGGTACCTTTTCTAGGGCTGAACATCGACTGCTTTATCGATTATTTTAAGTGTCTCATCCAATTATATCGGTTTTGTAATCGATTACAACTTGTAAAGGTAATAAATCGCAAAAATCCGAAAATCGATTATTTTGACCCAAACCACTAATTCGACTGTACTGAAAAATTGACATCGCCGACAAGAGGTCCCTTTTTGCTTTCCGCCTCACATATTGTAATTGGCAATTGGGTTGTTGCACTAAGTTAAAATTTTAATAGAATATCTGTGTTTAACAATAACATTTCTTCATAAAAAATCATTGGAAAAATGTAAAAGTTGAAGATAAAGTCTTCTAATATTACAATATCAATTTTAAGATTACATGCGTTTAAAACGGAGGTGACAACATAACGGCAGTCTGCAGAGAAGTTATAAACTGTTGATAGCGACGGAGAAAAAAGAGAATAACGTCAAATGAATTTGACATTATATTTAATAAGTTTGTTCAAAAACCTCGCACTATATGCACCAGTGCACTTCAACTTATGTATAGTCTCACTCTATCTCCTTCTATTATCTACACTGGTGCAGTAGTTCAGACCAGGGTGTATTAAATAGGTAGTAGTAGATGGCGCGAGCAATAAGGTCCAACAATTACCTGGGTACGTGTATCGTATAACTAACATAACCTCAAATTTTAAGGTTTTTTCGTTTATTCTCATTTTTAATGTTTGTATAGGCATTTTTAGCTTGGGGCCATACTGGCTCCAAGCAAATATTTAAAAATTCTCGCAAATAATTTTTCAATATTGTTGATTAATAAAAATAGACTACTAATTATAGGTTAGATTCCTAACCTGCAAAAAGTGTCTTATTTTATTGTGACAAACTATTTAAAACTTCATACACATTACGTTGAAATTGATTTTGGTTGAAAGTACAGGAACCAGGCAGAAATTTTAGTAATAGCTACGTAATACTTGTAAATCTTAAGAAATATATATTTTTGAGGTTATCTGTGGCGACACGTGCAATGCTGCGTGTAGTGTTGCATATATTCTTTCGGTGTTTTAATTTAGCTACTTAATGTCAGATGTCACTAGACTCTTGCTTCACTAAACAAGAAACAAAAGGCCGGGAATGTATGCAACACTGTATGCACGTATGCACAGAACCAGTAAAATTATCTATCTATGTGTAAGTAATGAGAGAACTTATTGCCTGCCATCTATTACATTATGTTCAAAGTAAGCACTTATGAAGCCACTGTGAGGGTTGTCGTCGCATCACCTATTTAATACACCTTGGTTCAGACTGTGTGAACAAACCTAATGTCAAATTCAATTGACGTTTCTTGGTTATATTTCGGTTTATTTTAGCGGCATAAAGTTATGGACAAATCTAAGTTTAAGTGGTGTTTTGTGCCATACTGTGTAAATTATACCACCAATTCAACGAAAAAACTATTCTTCGGTGTTCCAGTCATGAATGGTGAACGTAAAAATGAATGGTTAATTGTTTTTATAATATTTATAATCAAAACTATAGCTGTAACGTACCTCGCGGCTTTTGCACCTCTAACCTCTATAGAAGGTACAATATCAGAATTGGCTTTTATAAATCCTGCCTGTCATTTTGAAAGAAAAATACCAAACGCTAAAAACTTATAATTAAATGTCAAATTCAATTTTGACATTTGAGGTTATTTTCTTTATTGCCAACAATGTCAACTTGTTTCTCTTCTTCTGTTCTGCATATAATTTCACATCTAACTGCCTTTATGATGTCACTTCCATTTTCGTGGTACATTCAAATAGTCCAACTTTAATAATTTTTTTAAATATGTTAGCTTAGAATTTTTCTTTCAGATTAAACATATAACTAAATTAACGTCTCCACTACCATATTTCACCATTTTTGAAAATTCATCAAGAACCCAATTATGACGAAGCTGTGCGAAAAACAACTTCTCTAAACATATAGAATCACAAATTGCAGCATAAGTGGGCGGTTACGCATAGATTCCTTCCAAACGCATGCTGGGATAGAGAAGGCGGAAGTGCGTGTACTCTGTATATCGATTCCTCTTAAAAAATGTATAGTGCTCTCTCACTTAAACTATATGTGTTTCTTACACAAAGTTGTCGAATAGAAAAGATAAGATAAGATGATTTATTAGTGTCATTTATACAAATAGTATTTACACAAGTCAAGACATAATAAGAAGTATAGAATACAATAAAATTTGTAAGTTCCCAAATGGATAAAATTATTAAAATACAAAATAAATATATGTAGAATAAGTAAACAAATTATTAGTTAATATGAATAGAAGGGACATGAAACATTCCCAATTTGAGACAGAAAAGTTTAACAAATTGAAATAATACAGTGATTGTTAAACAAGTCACTATATTTAAAAAAAAAACAGGAGTGTCACCACGATTTTGTAGCTCTCCTGTTTTTTCAAAATATAGTGACTTGTTTAACAAAGTAAAACAGTGTATTATTTCAGATTGTTATAATGTCATCAAAGCAACAGATACTTCGATAAAATTCTAGAAAAGTAGATGGATGTGCTGTATATTAGGTGAAGGGCTAATTGTGAATAATATTGGGACTGAACCAATCTTTATTACTAGAATTAGGAGAGAGGTACCAACTTTGACAATTAGCTGAAGTTTTGTAAGCAATAAGGTAATGAATTGGAGGGTATCTTCTGAATCTTCATGTTCAGATCATCAGCATATTTTGTCCAATATAGAAGTCTGTCGAAGACCCGTAAGAGGTGTACAGACTATTGTACAAGCAATCTCTCGAGTCACTTCGGTCTGTTCTCACCACGATCAGAAACAGTGATGAAATAGAAATTGAGGCAGAATGGATTTAGAGTGGATTTGTTTCAGCATATCACGAAAACTATCTACTAAAGTCCAAAAAAGACAATAAAGTGACACTGGTGGAATAAAAAATTAGATAATATTAGAAAAGACGATTAGCACCTAATCGAGCTAATTTTTCTGGTGACTGGGAGCAATATAAATCTGCATTAACAAACTATAAAAAAAAAATCAGAAAAGCAAACGTGGAATCTTGCAGGAAGTTCTGTGAAAGTATTACTGATTCACCTGGCAGTACTAGGATTGACAAAATCATTTCCATAGAGAATTTGGTGTGGTGAGCCGACCAGATGGCTCATTTACCGAATCTGGTAAGGAAACTCTCTTATACCGAATCACTTCCCCGAGAGTTTGACTCTGGATAACAAACAACTATCACCCTCGGGAGGACAACACAAACAACCTTACGAAAATGACTGGTTGGTGGCTAAAAAGTTGTCACAGCCTCAGTGATTAAGTGGGCTATGAAAGCTTTCCTCTCATTCAAATTGCCCGGTGAAGATGGAATTTTTCCAGTTCTGTTACAAAACAGACTGGAAACACTACGTTCCTCATCAAAGCTAGTCTGGTATGAAATTAAATGTCATCCAGTTGGGTGGCGATTATTAAAGTGAATTAGACAGAACCAGATCCTAAATCTAAGCGATTTAGGCCCATTAACCTGATAATTTCTGTTGAAAGTCTGGAGAAGGTGCTAGACGAATATTGAATTATCTTCTCAATTTCTAAAATATAACAAAACGAAGGACCACCTATTTGAGCTAACAGGAAAGCATGTGTGACCTACCTTGTAATGCCTTACTTTTTGCATGAAAGTGTCCCGGACGCCAAGGTTGTGTCGGCGGTACATTGTTCACAAGGTCGAGGAGCTCTAGAGCTGGGTTCTAGCTAATTGGCCGGATAATTGTATCGCACACCATATATTTAGATATAGGGAACTAAATCTGGATTGATTGATTTAAGCTTGCTAAACTTAGCAGTTCACAATGTTGATTACATGACCACACACAATGAGTTTTCAAGACAAACTGAGACTAGATTCACAATCTCTCTCTCTAGGAAGCTGGTTTTGGCGGCAAGGCATTCCACTGGTCGATGCTTGTCATGCCCAAATAAAGTGGCACATTTTCCTTTTTAAATTTCTATTTCGCGAACACGAAACAAATATATCAGAGGAACATTCTGAGCATTTATCCTCTCAATGTCTAACAGTATGCAAATCAACAGAACTAGCCCTCAATGAGCTAGTCGGGGAAAAGGAGATTGTGATGGCGCTACTTCTCGACATTGAGAGAGCATTCAACAATACAGCGGAAAACGGTCAGTTTTAGGGCCACAAGAGAGTGCCCATAAGGAAGGGTTTTCGTCCCTTCTGTGGCCACTACTTGTGGATAATCTGCTGGCCATTCTTTTGGGAAGCCGAGTTTCAGGCATATGTCGACAAGCTAGTCATTCTGGTTAGATCAAAATCTGAAGTACTTTCTAATACCCTTCAAGAGATATTAGGTGCAGTTAACATTTGGTATGAAAAGGAACAAAAAACAGTTCAATTCGTATGAAACTCTTCGTCTTCTAAATCGTAAAACAAAGAAGTGTTTGATGTAATAAAGACATGGCATTCGTCTTCTCTACAAGAACTACAAATATTAGTTTGGTTTTCTACTAAAGGCTGCAGGTAACAATATGGGACGGATAAGTAATTCTCACGCTGATTAAATTTGGTTGGCTAAAGGCTTATTGAATACTCTGTTAGTTAAACCCTATTAGGCAACAGACACCATGCACGCACAATTCTCCCAAGCGCAAGCTTAACATTCGACAGTGCTGTACTTCTCTATCTTCATCATTCAGCTGCATTAAAATAAATGGAACGAGGTACATAGGTAAATGATGGAGGTGATGGAGGTCGCATCTGCCCGCCAATAATGTAACAGGAAAGGATTCACTGTTGACACTTTTTCATAGATCAACCTTTTATGACAGTAAGAGTTTAAAAAGGAGGCTGGATAACTTAGAACCACCTTCCTTATAGTGTGAAACTATTTCATTTACAGATGAAATGAAATTACACCAGATAAATCACTTAACTGGAATCTTCAGTTGCAAAAGGTAGTCTACTAAGCAAGATTGTCCTTAGGTAAGTCAAATAATTTATGGAAAATCTTAGGCACTTGGTTGCATATGTCTCCATAGTTTGGTCAAATGACCAAACCAAAATCTCCAAATTGAAACAAGCATGTCTTGCAATAGCTGGTGCAATAAGTACCACACCATCAGCTGATCTGTAAATTCTTCTGGATTTACCCCCTTTCCCATTTACCTGGAGAGAGAGGCCAGCTGTGCATAAACTCCAACAAGCGGTGGTTACTATGTCGCAGTCTAGTATCATGGAACGAAACAGGCTGTTAGATGACACAGACAGTCACAACATCCTGGGAATGCCTTCAGATATGATGTGAACTGGCCCGACTTGCGAAAGGCAGAAGCTCTAACCTGATTGAGAAGAAAAAACAAATTAGCCCTGGTCTTGGATACCTCTTATCTAGGCCTGCAGCTTCGAAATTTATAGAACCAGAACCAGCACTTGGCATATCCTCAAATACTGTCCAACAAAATTACCTTGGCCTGGGCTGAGAGAAAAATACTTCAGTATTTGCAGGAACCACCAGGTTTAAATCATTTAAAGGAAGACTACATATCCTTTGAAATCAAGAACTAAAAAATTATTAGAGTTAATAAAATCATCAAAAATGCTAAATCCCGTCTGTGTTTAGAGGAGGATGAAATGATAGAACACTTTCTATGTACCTATTCCTTTTCAGAAAGGAGTCACTATTCTCACTATTTTAACCGAAGATTTGACAATAATAATGAATGGTGCTAACAGAGTGAGGTACAAAATCTATGGAGAGATGGAACTGTCAATAAGAACTATTTTCATTAAGAAAAAATACGGATCCTTTGTAAACATACAGGAATATAAAATTTGCTGAATTACATTTTTAGTAGCAAAACTTTCTGGCCAACAAATATTCACTTGGGTAATAGTATAAACTAATCATTTGTGTCGATTTCTAATTCTAATGGTTTTACCTATCTTTTGACTTGTTTAAAATCAGTGATCAATATATGCATAAAATTTTAAACACTTATTATTATTGCTTTGAGGTACTTTTGTTAAGTAACCGGCATACTGTTTCAGATCTTTCAATAAATAACTATAGCAATATCGGTGAGTATACTACCACCAAAAATAGTTTGTTATAGGGATGCACCGGGTACCCGGTAAATACTCGGTATGCCGGGTACCCGGCCCCTTTTAAGGGAAACCCGGTTTCGCCGGATAACAAAACAGTACCCGACCGGGTACCGGGTACTAAACACTCATTATTTAATATTATTTGCAATGTCAGAAATTAATTAAAATTAGTTATCACTAATCACCGGCGATGTGTGTCAAGCTTGTCAGCTGCCGATATGACTAATAAAGTTAGGTTATGTCACTTTTCACATGATACGATTCCTCGGTGAATACCCGGTACCCGGTCAATACCCGACACCCGGTACCCGGCCTAATGATACCCGGTACCCGGCGTTTATAAAAACAACTACCCGGCGCATCCCTAGTTTGTTACTTGAAAAATTTTGATTGCTCGCAAAATTTGAACAATTTGATATTTTTTCAGAACTAAAAATAATGCAGATTCAGCATCGCTTAAAAAAAACGATCTCAACTTCCCTATCATGAAAAGGCAAGACTTAAACTAATTTCTATTAAGAGTGAGCAAGCTGACAAGATCAATAACTTTTATGCATATTCAGTGCTAGCAACTACTATAGCTATATGTCTAGTTTGCAATCCATACTTTTTTTGATGCAAAATTTGCTTATTAGAAAGATCTTTCATTTGGGGCATTACTTCCTGCTCCCCGCTGATCTAATCGTCTTGCCTACTCTGAAGCTGTCATACAATATCAGGTTTTTATTTTTATGTAGTTACACAAACTAATAAAATTTTATTGGAATGCGATGTTTATTTTAAATAAAAATGCAAGTGTCTACCACCTTCTCTAAACACTTCTCAGCCTTCTTTTTAACACATTCTTTGTTCATGGCACATTAATAGACAGGTAGATAGATATGTCATGTCATATGTCAAGCGATCATATGAATACTACGATTTCAGGCCTTCAGTTAAATCAGTCCGCCTTCAGCTAAATCAGTCATAACTTTATGCGTCTTGGTCCTTTGGGCCCTAATTTTGGCAGGAACTTTCTGCAGGCAATTATTAAAAGTGTTCTGTGAACTAATTACATAAAATAAAATATGATGTTAGGATCCGGGGTACTTTTTTTTTAATCTCGAAGAAAATGTTAATGAAATCAGAAACGTTTTGCAAAAGAATTCTACATGGATAGTCGACATCATGGACGATATGGAAATGATACTTTCTTTAAAAAAGTGTGGCATGTGCCAACTGATACATCAGTCACCTGGATCAGATCGTATTGTGACAATATTATAATCAAAAGCATTGCATAATTCATTCCTAAATTCTGTAAACAGTTCTCATGAAATAGTTATTGTTCATCAACCTCAAGCATAAAAGTTTTGCAGTCTTTTGAAAACAGCATTAGAAAATTCTAAATGTGCCCTCTGGCAGTAACAGTGACAGTTTAAATATAATACTTCAATCCAAATCCTACAATTTTACTTGCACTGGCTTGATGTCATTTTTTTTAATGCCCTTATGTATTTGTTCCATCTAAGATGTTTCTCAAATTAAACATTTGAAATTCAAAATAGAAATGACATTTTCCCACTTCTACCTTTTTAAGTGGCATTTGTTGACGTATCTCAGTGCAAAAGGACAAAATGTACTTTTATGCCCTGGGGCAAAAAGTTAAGTAATAAGGAAGTTAAACAAGTAAAATATCACTTATATACATACATGTATGTATAAACAAGCTAAAAACATACTCTTTGTCGGTGTGTTAAACTTTTTATATAATTTTTAAACAACTTAGTTGGTGAAACAATTGTCAATGCAAAAAAAAAAAAAGATTAGATACAACCATGTTTCGAACCCGCGACCCTTGAATTGCGAGTATTCATAATATTTAGCTAGCCTAAAATCGTATTTTGATAAATGAATATTATATTATTATGAAACGTAAATTAGTAAAATTTATAAATAAACAATAATAGGAAATAACATTTTGCAATATTTCCTAGCCATAAAAATTAATAAAACAATTTTTTAAAGTTTAAATGATTAATAACTTTTTTTATTTACTGATCGATTTTGTTAAAAAAAAATAGGGTTCTTCCTCTAATTAACACCAACTTATACTGTCTAAATTTCAATACAATCGGACTTTTCTTTCTTAAATTATTATCATGCCTACTAGACGGACGGACATCTTGAAAGTTGTTTAGAATTCGTTCACTAACACAATGATATGAAATTTTTTCTCTACGAGCGATATTTACGGTTTTAGAAACGTGCCAATCAAATGCAATATACTCTTCGTTTTCGTATCTGCGAGGAGTATAATAATAATATTATATTGTTCTTTCGATTTTTCTGGCACCAACGAAGCACGTATTTTTGGCTGCCTCCTGAATGTCGATAAGTACATATTTTTATTGCAAAAAATTCACGTAAATAACTCGAACAGCAGAAATTATTATGAAGTTATGAATTTGACAACTTACTGACAGTAACAATATCAACTAGAAAGTGTTCATAGCAAACACACTCCAATTAGAGTCTAAGCCAACTAATAAATGAGTTTGACAAATCTTGAAATAATTTTGAATGAATTTTCCTAAAAATTGTAATATTACAAGTAGTACGAAAAACGTATATGCACCTCGGCTTGTATCAGGTCTTGAACACTTGCAAATCTCAGTACGGGCTTTGGTTTGCAACAGTGTTCTCGACCACTAAAAAATACTTACAAACCTTGGTACATAAATAACAATTCTGTTATTTAGTTCTAAATTTTATTTCTAATTGCATAGATTGAACAAATAAAATTAAACAATAATGAACGTTTTCAGTGACAAGAAAGCTCTCGGGCGAACATAGAGGCCTCTTGACTATACATGTATTAGAGATGACCATCTGGGGAAACTTAACGATCTCATCCCATCTTCTAGTGGCTTGTATATCAACTTATACGCATAAGTTATGTAATTTAAGGCGAGGATTTGGTAGTGGATATACCATCCTTTGGAGGGGATGTAAACAGCAGTCAGAAGAAAAGAGATTTGGTAAAATATCCAGCTTGGTAGCTTATCTCCTAGCGGCGGAAATAGGCCAACATTAAATAAATAAATTTAAAAAAAAGACATGATAGCTCAATCTGGATTTGAATATTAATACTCATTGGCAAAAAAATATAAAATATGTGTATATTAATAGTTATTACCAAATAAAAATATCTTATAGAATCTAGAATTTTTTCTTAAATAAGGGAAACAAACAAATTTATTGAATTGCTAAAGGATTGATAACAAACAATCATAACCTAAAATTAAGTTACTTGTAGTAAACCAACGTTAACCAAAGTAGTTGTTGAGATTACTGGATATTATTTGATATTTGCTTTCTTGCATCAATGCTTTGCAAAATAATAAACCTGCATTGATGATTCCCAAATTTTTAAATCCATATTTACCTGTACTTGTTGGTAACACGTCACCGTATATTCGAGTAAAGCTTGCTGGACTTGTTCAAAACCTTCTTGTACATGTTTCCTATTTGTAATGCCTCGAACATCTAAAAAGTAAAAATATCTTCACTATTTTTCTAAAAACTATTCTTTGATTTTAATTTATGAATACTAGTAACAGTGGTAACTGATGTTATAACAGATGTACTTATAACCAAATCAATAATTTAACGCATAATGACAATCAATTATGAGGTCTAACATCGAGATGCTTGCTTGGTTCATTAATAAAAATTAAATTTCCAACACCCATATATAAAGTTACAATTTAATAACTGAAATCATTTTATTAATAAGAATGGATCAAATTTAATCACTAGTGCACAGTTGTGTTCCCTAGTCAAGATAATTGGGAATGCGATAATAGGCATCTTCTGAAGTCGGAGGTCTGGAAACGCAGATGGAATCTGGTGCTGGCATACAAACTAAAGGCTCATATATCGATGCAATTTAGCAAATACTTGTGTTTTCAAGCAGTATATATCATTCTGCCACTTTTAATGGCTTTTGAATTGAATAAAGTGAGCTCTAAGCTGATCTGAACTGTCAGAATATGGGTGTCCTGATATAGTGGCATAGAGGGCAATGAAGGAGCAGACTGTTTGATGGGAGGAGTAGAAACTTCGTTCAGTGGTTCTAAGCCTTTTGTTTGTAAGAAATCTGATTCAATCAGATGTGCAAAACTGGCACAGTTCTACAACTATTGTTCAAGCTCCTGGAATGGAGTAATCCAAACTCCATGCAAAGGGACCTTCACTAGTCCACTGCAAAGTTGCTGCTTGGGCTTGACAGGGAACGAATGGATGGACAGTAGGTCTGATAACAGGACACTCAAGTAGTGGCGAATCTAGGGGGAGGAGGGCTATGGGGCTGCAACCCCTCCCAGAAACTGATTTTTTTTTGTAAAATCACGTTTATTTTGAAAATTAAAGTATTTTGTTACATTTAGTAATCATTAATAAATAATATTTGACACTATTTTATGAAAAATCACCAGTATTTGCAGGAACTAAGTTCTATAATCTACTCCCAACCTATATGAAAAGAATTAACATCTCTCCAATTTAAAATAGAACTAAAAAAATGTTTACTCAGTAAGCGTTTCTACACTATTAATGTTCACAGAGGCACTAAATGGCTTAGATACACTATGAGCCATCATATTTTCATTTTACTCTTATTAATTTGTTACCCAATCATTTTATGTCGCGGGTTTTAAAAAATGTTAGTCAGAGTGTAATATTTTTATCCTATGTTGTGCCTCATATTTTAATCTGTGTATTTTTTTTATACCCATGTACTGTTGACTTGTCTTATCCACTGTAACCAGTGGCCCAAAAGATTGATAAATTTTGATTTGATTTGATTTGAAACTACCCCCTAATACGATATTAATTGAAGAGGCTTCATTGGTTAGTGTCCATTGACTTTTAAGCCGTTGATTTTGAATTCGACGTCTGATGTCTAAGTACGTTATTTTTTCTTATTTGTGAACCACCTTTAACAGCTACCACCCGCATATACCACCGTACTCAATAGGAGTCTGTTAATTCGATGTTTGTTACTGTGAACCTCCTTGCCGTTAATTACTGAGCTTTGAACCATGTTTATCACATCTTACCACCCAAAGTACCACCGAATATATAATAAATCTAGCACTAATGTAAACTCATTGAGTGAACTCTCATAAAGGACCCCGCACACCATATAGGGAATTTCTGCCTCCAGTCAAATTTAGTCTAACCCAGGTAAAAATGTTCTTTTGTACCCTCTGAACAACTGTTCAATTGCAGCCAGGTCCGAAAAGATCTTCGTTTTGAGATATGGAGTCCTAAAGATCGTACCAAATCCGAAATCGTGTGAAACGCCCAAAGTTACCTTGTCGTAATGACTAAATTCTGTTGATGTTTCCATAGAAATCAATAGTAAAACAACGAAATATTAAGTTTTATTTCACACTTTTTAATTTATTTTTCACTTGTCATTAATGACATTGTTTTGATTAATTGAAACTGTTAAATAAATGTCATTTTAGGATATGGCATTTACAAAAAATTATTTAAGGTTACAAAAAGCGAGCTGTGTATCATCTCAAGCTTATATTAACATCCCAATAAAACGATCATAAATACTTTTTGAGAAACTAGTATTAACACATACAATAGGGGTTTTCATTATTTTCATGAGCTAATTATCAATAAAACAAAACAGTTCATCCTGGACACTCTTAGTAAGAAAGTCGCGCTGAATTCACAGTTTGAGGTTGGTTCGCAGTGAAAAAGAATTTCCTACTATCCAAGAACAAGTGTGTTATTTTTTTTAAAATATTGGCATTTTTTGAGTACGTGGACACGAATTACTGATCGAAATTGTTTAGGTAAGATTACCATAGAAAATTCCATAATCAAATAAAAATCAATGGACCTGATTAAATTGCTCATTTAATGGGCATTTAAAATAAAGAACATGATACACTCTGAAAGTTCATATAAAAAAAGAACAATTCTAATCCTAGGAAGCTTGTAGAACAATAATTCATCATAAGCGAAGAAGACCCACGGTGTCATTAACACGAGTAAGAAATATGATGTTATTGAAGAATTAATTATGCAGTTCTAAATTTCCATAAAATCAAAGCCAACTTTAATTTAATTTTTTTCAATTTTAAAACATATTTGGAACCATCTTTAGAGCTCCATATCTCAAAGCGAAAACCTTTTCGGACCTGGCTGCATTTGAACATTTATTCAGGGGGTTCAAAAGAACATTTTTATGAGGGTTAGATTAAATTTGACTGGAGGCAGAAATCCCCTATATGGTGTGCAGGGTCCTTTGTAATACTGATTAAATATAGTGAATATCTCAATAATAACTATGTCAAAGAAGCTCATTTATCAGAAAAGAATATCTACAGAGCACTCGTGCTCAGCATTACCCAGGATCAACGAACTGAAACGAACAAAAATTTTCTTCTGACTTTATATAACTTATCCGAACATATTATTTGTTATTTTTATTTTCCACTACAGTAAGAAAATAATGATTTTTCTAATAATGTCCGTCCGTCTATATGTTCTATTCAGAAATAAATCAAATTTCTAGTAGTAAGACGTGACATTTTCGGTAATGTAGGACTACCACCAGAAATGGTACTTTCCTTAGATTTATATTTTATGGAATTCTTCAGAAAGTAACGATTTTAGTTCTTCTATGAGTAAAAATGATTAAAAGAAATATATTTCGATACATTTCATTTAAAATACGTTATGATTAGCAAAGTACTTGTATAATAAATTTAGCTAGTTATGTGCAGGCTACATCAAACAGGTAAGGTATTTTAAATATTATTAAGGCTTTCCTTTAAATTTCGAATTATTGTCATTTGTTGACACTATTACCTTATGACAAATAGACTACATTAAAAGCACATTACTGTAACCACAAATTTCTAAAGTAATATCATTAGAACTTTAATTATTAACAATAATGTATAATTACCTGGATTAAGCAACAGTAAGAATTTAATACAAATGTAATCGCTAACATCAAACTTCAATTCTTGCAATTTAGCTGTGATGTCATTGAAGTGGTCTGCTAAACTGGGAACACCGAGAAGTCCTAAACTAAGCAGGTCAAACTTCTGTCCATTGTGTAGGGTGGTCTCATCGGGAAGGTTATTGTGCATACGTTGATGCATATGATCCAAAACCAACATATCCGACCATGAGTGCTGCAGGAGTTTCATTTGGTCATCCACCTGAAAATAAACTCTAATTAGACACCCAACAATTGGAATATTTGATTTGGTCAGTTACGTGTACAATTTGAGGCCGGAGATATTCACTGACGATGGGTATGATGATGACTGATGATGACCCTGATTTAACCATTTTAACCTCCAATATTAGTGAGGTTGACAGTAGCAAACTACAGAACATAATTATTAATGATAATTCATCATGTGGAGAGAAACAACAAAAATGTATCTAGCTATTCACATGATTTAAAGTTCAATGAAATTAAATCGACGCTCTCCATATACTAATAAAGCTTGGTTAATTTGAGATGCAATACAATAAAATAAGAACTTCAGTTACCGAGTAGATATGAAATATAAAAACTCCTAAAGGATGGCAACAGAGATGGGTAAAGGAAACTTTCCAATGAAAGTTCCCAGGGAATTTCCGGAATGAAGCTTTGATTAAAATCAGAGATGGATGAAGGAAAATTTCCATGTGAAAGTCCCCGGAATGAAGTTTTGATGAAAATGAAAGTTTCCAATAAATTATTTGAATATTCCAAAAGTTTCCAAAGGAAACTTTCCCGGAATTTTGGAAACTTTCAAATATTCAAATATTTTATGGGAAACTTTCATTTTGATCAAAATTTCGTTCTGGAAACTTTCAAATGGAATTTTTCCTTTACCCATCTCTGGATACTGACGATTAACAGGGAGCGAAGAATGGGGTAATTTAACTTTCTTTATTAAAAAACATTATTTTGGGTATTTGGCAGATAACTTTCAAAGAAACCATTCGATATTTGCATATACTATTGATATTTATCTGCTAAATACCCAAAATAATGTTTTTTAATAATAGTGTAATCAGAAATAAAAGATATTTATTTTTAACTCTCTTCGTCTATACATTGGTCTATACTAATTCACAAAGATGGTTTATATGTAGGAGGTACTCTCCGGAACTGCTGGATGGATGTTAAGAAAACCTCAACTGTTTAGATTTTGAGAATGTCAGATTATGTATCATCATGCTATATAAGGACTAACCAATGATGCTCGCAGCGGAGCTATGCCAAAGACAGAGTACGGCAGAACCGAGCCAAATAAAAATAATAACAAGCTAAAAACGTATTCTTCGCCTGTTCACTGAACTTTTTATATAATTGTTACACATTCTATAATAGGATACTCTTCGCAGTTTTTTTGTAAATAATGTTAGTTTTAGACATTTTTAATTTTATAGTACGAACTTAGTTGGTAAAATAAAGTAAAAATTTTAAAAAAACTATACCATACCCCATTTGGGTTTCGAACCCGGGACCTTTGGATTCCGAGTCAAAAGCGTATGAACTACATCACCACCTTACACGTAAAAAAATGTAAATTTTCACATTATTTCACATTATAAGACACGAGCTAAAATGATACAAAAACATAAAAATCCAAAAAAAAAATTCTTTCAAATTTAAATCATTAATAACATTTTTATTTACCGATCGATTTTGTTCAAAAACAATAGGGTTCTTCCTCTAGCTAACACTAATTTACTGTCCAAATTTCAGTACAATCGGATTTTTCTTTCTATAGTAATCGTGCTTACAAGAAACGTGACGGATGGACAGACAGACATTTTGAAAGTTTGTTCAGAATTCGTTCACTAACACAATGATATGAAATTTTTTTGTCTGCGAGCGATATTTACAGTTTTACAAATGTGCGGATCAAATGCAATATACTCTTCGTTTTCGTACTTGCGAAGAGTATAAGTGTAGCTTCATTTAAAAAATGATTAGGTTCTATGTTATTCTTAATTAAATCATTTTAATACAAAATCAATAAAAAACAGACTCGTTTTGTCCAAAAGTATGCATCTTTCATCCGATTTGTTAATTTTTATTTACCTCAATCAGTCCCAACACAATTCTTCTTTATCAAGCAACCAGTGGCGGCTGGGGATATTTCAATATTTTTTTTCTCGTCTTTGGCGCATGAGACCCATACCAAATATGGGAAATAATATCTAGAAAGGCACTTCTCTAAGGACTCCTCAAAAATTTTGAAAAAGCAGTTTTCGAAAAAATTTTTTAAAATTCGGTTGCCCTCCCTGGCCCTAGGGACTGCCCGAGGGACTCCCGTTTAATTTATTTTTTTTTTGTCATATACATTTGACTTTTCATAAAAATACAACAATATTTTCATAAACTCCAAAACCTATTGTTGTATTTTTATGAAAAGTCAAATGTATATGACAAAAAAAAAATAAACAGGAGTCCCTAGGGCAACCGAATTTTACAAAATTTTTTCGCAAACTGCTTTTTCAAAATTTTTGAGAAGTGCTTCTCTAGATGTTATTTCCCATATTTCGTATGGGTCCCATGCGCCAAAGACGAGAAAAAAATATTGAAATTTCACCAGCCGCCACTGCAAGCAACTGTTCTGTGTTGCCAGTATATATAAAAATCAAACATACTAACTATGGCAATGGTGTTTTTATGGGTTTTTTTACATTACTTACAGTCAACGAAATAGTATGGGTAAATTCAACAAAAAAAAATGGTTAACTAACAATATCGTTAATTTTGTTAAACCAAACTATATTGATGGTATTTTTAAACAAGTGGTGATTGTTATTTTAATTAATAAAAAGTTGTTGTACAACAAAACAAACATTAACTTAAAAAATAGATGAATAAGACTATTATTTTGTTCGTCTGACTATTATTTTGTTGAATTTTGTCAAATTAAACTAGATAATAGTATATTTTATTTTTAACTATTATCGAATTGTAATTCTAACCCAGTATTAGTTCACTGTACTATTGTACTTGGTAGACAAACCAATATTATTGTCGTCTTCTAGAAGGTGTAAAAGAATTACCATAAAATTTGCTTGCTTACCACGTAGTCTATTACAGAAATTATTCCCAGATGACGCCACATACAAATCACTAACAATAATCCATCATGCATTATCTTGCACTCTTATGAATTTATAGAATATTAATAACATGATTGCAGTGTTCAAATTCTCTCAGGGATCATCGATATATTTGGATGGATCTTATAGACGATCTCTAATTTTTGGTTTGGGTGGTCTGATGTCTCAATACTGAGATTTTGGCTAACCAAAAAAAACTTCATCATACAATAAAGTGTAGATCAACCTAAAAATCAGTTGGTGAACAAAAAACAAAGTCGTTATACTATTTAATTGTAGACCAAATTGAAAATGGTTAGTGAACATAAAAAAATGTCATTGTACTATTTAATTTGTTACAAGAAGATATGATTATTAAACTACTATTTGTTTACGAAAACAAATAAAGTTGTATGACTATTCTTTACTGATTGATTTAACTATGAAACTAGATAGGCGCGATTTCATATGCTCTTTTTGGTTGAATTTACCTATCATTTTCTTTGAGTGTATATCTCTGCAATATGCACTGTAAACTCGATTGTAAATAATGCCTCGTAAAAAATGAAAGATTTATTAGGCGAATTAATGAAAAGAAAAATTAAACTCTTTGGCTTTGGAAAAATGGATACAAAAAATAACTAATTTTCTAAGGCTTACTTTGTATTAATGTACGTCATGGTCATCAACTTTTAAAATGGCAAATGGCATAACTGGTGTTATGTAATTGTATAGAGGAGGTTTTATAGAAGGAAGAATTTATAGAAGACTTTTTGCAATAAGTAGAGCAGCTCAAAACAAAACGTAAACGTAGTGTCTATAAATGCCTACAGAGGACGTTTTCTTTTCTTTAATTTGAATCCTCGCCTTTTTTATTTGAGTCCTTGAAGCTCACTTTAAAAATGTATTACGCTATTTGCAATGCTAAAAGTTTTTTCGAAAACAGCGAACCCCATCAAAATATGAAAGGTAATTTTGTGCTGCATTTTTTTGCAATAATGACTGAGAAATCATATTTTACATTTTAACAGCGTTGAAGGTTTTAAAAATATAACTAGATGTAAATGTTATACTCTCCATCGGATTATTGAATGGTCTATATACAATTTCTATACAATTATATATTCTAAAGTATATACTACTTGCAGTTTTTTGAAAATAAGTTAAATTTTTAGGTATAAGCAGTGTTATGCTTGCAATTTTATCATATCCCGATGATACTATCTAAATTAGCAAAATGTCAGTATACTATACAGTATTCTTGTGTTTGAAAATTTTATCATAGGTTACAATACGACTGAGGTTACGGTTCGTGAGTATTTTTTCGTTAAAATGTTTCATAACTTTTATATTTACTAATCGATTTTTTTCAAAACTCTCTAGCCAACAATAACTTACGGCTCAAATTTCAATAGATACAATCAGTCTTGAGTTATCATGCTTAGAAGAAACGTGACGGTCAGATAGGCAGACAGACGAATATTTTGAAAGTTGTTCATAACTCGATCACTAACGCAATGATATGAAGATTTGAGACATTTGAGGTTAAAAAATGTGCCGATAAAATTTAATAATTTTAAAATTTGCGAAGAGTATAATAAATAACAATACTTAAAACTTAATCTAAGCTCTAAATATTTTATTCTTTGTAAAATTGTAAATATGCATTATCGACGAAATATTTATAGAAAGAGTTCGTTTTATTTTAACCCCATCTAATTACTATGACAATTTGGTTGCAGAATTTTAGAACACCCTGTATAGAATGTTAGGATGTCCAAATATATTTTAAATAAAAAATAGGATGACGTCGAAAACCTTTTCTACACAAGATGATGAGAAAGTACTGACGAGGTGCTAGACAGTCGACAATATTTTTATTATACAGCAACAAATTAGCTAATTACCCACATTACATTATAAACTATAATTTTTTAAATAAATTTACAAACAAAACGTATTTTCATTTTCCGGAAACAGCCTTGGGTTATTTAATTTTACATATGTATCGGTTTTTGTTTACGCAGCTACATAAAAGCAGAGAGAAGATAATTATCATATTAGAGAAGATAATTATCATATTATCAACGTCATTTTCGTTTAATATGCTTAATATAAGAATATATATTTTTTAACACGTCAATGTTTATGGTGATAACGTATTTATTTGTAATAAAACAGTGACTCATCGTTTTGTTTAACAAAGATAGATCACACCGGACTTACTGAACTTGGCCTAAATTTGCAATTCGTTTTCACTTTCGATTATTTGCTCATTTTACATAATATTACTACACACAATCTTTGTATTCTTTTCAATTCTCATGCTGTCTCCGTTAACGTCACGCAACGCGAAACAAGTTCTAAAATATTCATTTTGTTTGACACAGTTATTTTATATTTACAAATGATATGGACTCGATTTTATAAAAGCTATTTCTTGCAACTTCTTATGATCACTACAACATAACTGGCATTTAATACTATAATTATTATGAAATTTTCATTTTAGAAATCATTTAGAAATGTTTTACTCCACTCTATATTTTTATTGCTAGCCTTTAATAAGCTACATCTTCAAGGCGTTTCTTTGAAGGTTTTTCCTCATGAAAAAAATTAATAAATAAAAAATTAAATTCATTATTAATTACATTAATTTCACTTTCTTATTAATATTAATAAAAATCAGGTATGCAAGGTCCTTATCAAGAAATTGATTACATTATTACTTCCATTGTAATTCTAATTATGTTTTCACCTCGGTTTTCACCCTTGTCAATTACATTAAAATAATGATTCATAAATTATTATGCATTACACAGAATAAAGGAGAGGAAAAAATGTTACTCAACACCACTTCAAAATACACATTTAGTAAGAGGAAGTTCTGATTTTCACATATCTAACGTCCTGCATTTGTGTGGCGAGAAAAGTAACGCTAGGCTGATTTGATTTTAAATAAAAACAGCTAGCTGTAAAACCCAGGCCTCGAGCCTCGTCTGGGACATGCGATCCCTAGTTCAAGCCTCAAATTTCACTATATTACTTCATCCAGTGGCGGATCCAGAATAAATTAACAGGGGGGGCACAACCATTTTTTTTTTTGGAAATGAAAATTGATGAGCGGTGGGTAGAAAATCACCAAAAATGTTTCCACTCACAAATGAACAATCTACAAATTTTTCATGCTCCGGCCTTTTTGCCAAAATAAACGTACAGTACATATTTATATATAATGAAATAACAATTAACATTGTTGTTCATAGATTACTATTATTTAATAAAAAAACGAATACCAAAATAAACAACAGGGGAGCACGTGCCCCTGTGTTCCCTCCCCCCTGCATCCGCCTATGATTCATCTAATGTTTCTTCCATCTAAAAATATAGTCCTATGTCTCAACATTTTTTACGTCAAAATTGTTCACAATATCGAAGCTTTTGTTCATTTATTACTTGGTATACAGGGTGGTAAGAAATCATAACAATAATTATGTTTATAGAAAAATGGACTTGACAAAAGTTCAATCAAAGTTCAATTTTTAAAAATGATGTTCGTACATTCAAAGTTTTCCTTCTTTCCTTATTTGACTACTGCGACCTTCAACTCTTTTCAAAGCGAAAGCCTTTTTTCATTGAGAAATAGTTATTTACTTTACTTTACCAAACGCGAAAGTTTACTTTTAGGTGCGAAGTGATTTTTGAACAGTCGAGGTGAAGCCGAGACCTTTCAAAAAACACCGAACACCAAAAGGGCTTCCGCATCGTGTAATGTATTATATTTTTTCTACTACCGAAAGATATGGGATTTAATAATTTAAAACTAATTATTTCATGACATTATTCGACGTTTTTAATAAATTTTATAGTTTAGGAGGCTATCTGTGAAAATTGTTTCCATGCCAACGAAACAATTACTATCTGTCATCGAGGTTATGTTAAACATTTTATTTTCTGGTGGTTTCAAATTAAAATAAACAAATATGTTTGGTGGCGATGAAAATGGGATATAAGAAGCAGCCAATATTTGATTGATAACCCCGACTGCAAGTTCTGCGGGGACGAAGAGACTTCCATCCACGTCCTTACTTCCTGCCCTAGTCTTATGAACTTGAGGTACAAACACTTCGGCATTGGTTTTCCGGTGCTGGAGGAAATAAGGAATGCCCCTATAGGAAGGATTTTGGCCTTTGGGTTAGAATCCGGCCTGAATGGGGGAATTCAATAAATTCGTAGCGGTAGCACAATGGGCCTCAAGGCCTGAGTGCGGCGACCCTTCGTCGCCCCGTTAAATGAAGAAGAAGAAGAAGCAGCCAATATTGCTTGTGCCTCGCTTTATCCCAAGAAATCCAAAGCAAGGTAGATGCAAACTTATGAAGTATTAAAATTTATTTTTTTTTTATTTTTCTGTCCTGGCCACGAAAGTTCTACTTTCGTAGCTAGCAACGCCTTAGCAACCAGGTAACTCGAATGTTTACTTTCGTTATCACGCATGTTGCTAATGTTGCAAAGGTCATTTATATAGACGATAGTAGAAAAAGGTCATTTATATAGTCGGTAGTAGAAAAAGCTTATTTCTCTCTGAGGGGTAAGTTATGGGACGATTTTTCGTCCCTTACCGGAGCGATCCAGGGCGAATTATAATAAGGTAATAGTGGGCGATCTGAGGCGATCCGAGGAGCGATATTCCGTCCCGCAGGTTTCACGTGAGTTACCTCTCGTTTCTCTCTATCTGAAACCACAAATTGCACAAGATCGTTAGAAAAATAACCAAATCAAAGAAAAATTTAATGTCAATTTATTTCTCAAGTAATAAAATTTCTCAATTACCATTGCAAGAGACGGTCAAAATGACCACCATCGTTTGCTACACAAAGGCGCTAATAATTCCCAAAAGCTTTAAAAAACATTCTGCAACAGTGTTAACTGTTCCCTTATTCTCGCCTCTTTATATTTCAAATTATCAGGACTATGGGTAAAAACACAAAGAAAGCAGGTTGCCTGCTTACTGGTAGTCAGCGCCTATAAGCGCCAATAATTAAGTACGCTTTTAAACGTTCCCGTACATAGACAAAGCCGGCTACCAGTAAGCAGGCAACCTGCTTTCTTTGTGTTCTTACCCTTTTAAAAGCGTACTTAATTATTGGCGCTTATAGGCGCTGACTACCAGTAAGCAGGCAACCTGCTTTCTTTGTGTTTTTACCCTATTGTTGTAGACGGTGCTCTTCATGAACCCATACAAAAACCCAAAGGATTTAGATCAGGCGACCTAAATGGTCATTCAATAAATTCTCTGCTTGGAGCCGATATAATGATACTGGTTTATGACAAGGAATCATGGAAACCTGCCAAATAAGCACCAGGAGATGCAAGTGTATCCAGTTTGGTTTGGTGCGATGGAAGATAGCAGGGAACTACCTGAACTCTAGGGGAGTAGTCTCTATCTTACTCTGTGGACTATATAGGCCTAGCATAGACACTAATATTTTGATTGACTGATTTACCAGCGTGCGGTAGGCATTGCTGCCACTCCCAGAGTCATACAGCTGGGCCTGCTACGTCCACGCTGGGTTGGATTAGGGTCATGCTTGTTGCCAGCAGCGAGAGCTACATGGCGCATGGTAAAGGAATGTGGGATGGGAGGTGTAGGTATTTGTGAGATGCGTTACCGCATTGTGTCGTGAGGGAGCATTTAAGCTCCCTTTTCTGTGTTCTTGGTTCTGGACTTCTGCCTATTCTGAGTCTTCTTGTGAAATATATGCCGCGTTGTGTCGTGATATGGAGTGTTTATGTTCCTCTTTTTGTGTTTCTGCTTCGAGTCTTTTTTTTCTGAGACTTCTGATTCCTCGGTTTCCGATGCTGGGTTGGATTTGCGTCATGCCTGTTGTTAGCAGCAAGAGCCACATGACGCATGGTATACGAGTGGGAGATGGACAGTGTAGGTGTTTGTGAAATGCGTTGCCTCATTGTGTTCGTGATATGTAATATGCTCCTCTTTTTGTGTTTCTGCTTTTACAAATGCTTCTCCTTCTGAGTCTTCTGATTCCTCCGTTTCTGGTTCTGGTAGAGTATATATCGCTGTGATTTCTTTGTGGTCCTCTTTTTGTGTTTCTGCTTTTACAAATGCTTCTCCTTCTGAGTCTTCTGATTCCTCCGTTTCTGGTTCTGGTAGAGTATATATCGCTGTGATTTCTTTGTGGGATTCATGTTTTCCCCTCGCTTTTCTATCCCAGTATGTTTGGTCCTTTCCCAGTTTGTTCATGATCCTCTCGATTGTTGTTTTTCACGTGTAACCTGGTCTCCCTATTTTTTGTTTGCTGCTGTTCAGTGTTAGCGTAGATGTGTTGGGTCCGCTGCGTTGAATGTAACGGGGTTCCAGTTCGTTAATGGATGCCAGCATTGATTTTCGGTCGAGTACTCGGTTTTTGTTACCATGTTTTTCACTTCTTTGCACTGAGAGATTTAAGTTAGTTAAATATTAGCTATATCACTTAATTGTTGTTATGCTGATATGTACCACTCTATGTAGAACTTTTCACTTGACAACGGCCTTTGTCACCATGTTTTTCACTTCTTTGCAGTGAGAGATTTAATCACCCATATTAATTAAATATTCGCTATATCACTTGTTATGCTAATATGTACCACTACACTACATTTTCACTTAACAACGAGCTTAATTTTCACCTGAAAAACCTCACTTGACAATTCACCCAAGAAAACATCATGAACACACTTCAAGAGTAATGCATTTGATTATTACGGGTTCAGTCTAAATTAAATTCGTTTGAGCACTCTTAATCACGATGAAAATTTTTGCCTATTTGTATTTTTTAGTAGTTGAATCCCTGAAACTAGACTGCCATTTTCCAAGGTGGCGGCTTGACCATAGTCTAGATTTATAAGGACTTGTGTGATATTATCGTCAGTAGGGCCTAAATAACAACGGTGCTGTCTTCAATTCTCACTAATTTGAGTTCAGTATATTATAATTCTTTCACTACTAAGTAATAGTCATTGAAAATGTGTATTATCTGAAAAAAAGTACCAGTAAAAAAAAAAATTCTGGGCGACCGTCTAATTGAAACTTTAAAAAAATATATTACGGTATCAGACGGGAAAAGCTTATTTTCAAAGGGATATATAAAAAAGGGTTATATTTGGGGGATAAGTTGAAGGTCATAGCAGTCAAGTAAACAAAAAGAGAAACTTTGACCTACGAATATAATCATTTTCAACTGGTTCAACAATGTTGATCAAAGTCACATTTCCAAAAACATAATTGTGCGGTAGTGGTAATATGGGTCACTTTTCTTCATTCCCACCCTGTATAATGTTTTCATTTCATTATGAATATTTCTTGATCGAAAAAAATATGATTTTAAAGAAAGGCATCGATTTAGTTACTGGTGAGCTAGCGGTGTTCTATCCCTTTGCCTCAGCTACTCCAACTCGAAAATTTCATATCACATCCTATATATTATCATTATAAAGAATATAAACAGCTTTTTAATCAGCCGTACCAACATAACTTGATTAAATTTTCTGTATAAACAAAAAAGTAGGACCTTCTTTTGTGTATGTTATAAATATATGGTAAATAATAAAATACTAGACTCACGAATTGCCCAGACAATAATAATTATTATGATACTAATTCAATTACCCATTTGCACTTTAAGTATTATATTAACTCGCACGCATTTCTCATTTTAATTAATTAATTTCATCATGCGTGCAGTGCAGTCTTCCCACGTCTTCTGGATGCATTAACCGTGTTCAGTGGTTCTCATCCTGTTAAATATATTTTCCATGTTGTTAATTATTCATTCACATATAGTTATTTGCATATTACCCTTTTCCAAGTCTATTTTCAAAGAATCAAGAACGTTTATTTAATCACATGAAATTAATAAACACAACCTTGTAAAATTAGAAGTCAGCATTATAAATTGTTAATTTTATTTAAAACTATTTTAAACAATTTGTTCTGAATTATTTTGCCCCGTCTCCACCATTTTTGGTTGCACTTCTGTCCCAATATAAAAACGTTAGTTACTATACCAAACCCATGAAGGGAAGATGATAATAATTTTGCACGTGATCTCAGATCAGATTCACGTGCAACGAATTTTATTGGCCATTGAATTTGGAGGGGATGCAATTCAAAATAAGTTTTACAACGTCTTAACAAATGAATTGACAGTTCAGTTCATCACTCGCCTGTTCTGACGATTATATTATAGTCGGCTATCTAAGTTTGTCATCGTACTACAGTGACTATGTCTCCAATTTGTTAACTTGTATGAATTTTTCGCTAGGATATAGTAGGGCAGCTTATCATGAAAATGTGGACACACCGGACAAAAACCACCAAATTTTTTCCAGGTACTAGTTAGGTACGTAGCTTTCAATTTTTGATAGGAACCAACTCCTCCGTCGGCCATCTTGGATTTTATAGCGGCCATTTTGAAATATAGGACCACAAACTTGGTGTGTAAGTATACATATTTCGGGTCAGGGAATACATCTGCGTAATTTTTAAATGTATCACACTATATACTTATTCACTAATATATGTTTTATTTTGTTTCAGATTGAATTGTAATACAAAATGGATTGGAACAAATGCACGATCTGTCAAAGAATCACTTCAGAAAATCTAAAATGTCAAAATGTCCACTCAGTACACATGGAATCGAAGACAAGACAACAGTCTTTCTTGAAAAATATCAGTGAGTTTAGAAGTTTGAAATCATTGACTTTGAAACCATGACTAAATTTTGGGAGCGACATGACTACGGATGGTGAATGGCACAAATCTTGTTACGTCAAGTTCACCAATTTGAAGTTGAATAGAGCTAAAAAAGGGGAAATACTTCAGGAGGCAGCACAACTGTGGAGAAATGATCCCGGCGTGAAGCGAGTGACAAAATGGCGTATTTGTTATGTCGCGGAAGCGATGGGACCCTTTCACGAATTTCGTAGAGTTCATGCAACTTTGAAATTTTAAAGTAAAAGGTCCCATCTTCCACACAGTTCTCTATATAAATATAAAGCTCCACAAATGCTGTAGCCTTTGTCTGACTTTCCTCTGCAGATACTCCCACCAAATCCTGCTCTAGTTTCCTTAGGTGAGACCGTTAGCGATTTCTCAATGCTGTATAACATTGTAGATAATATTTGGCGCGTTTGAGATCACCACATTCTAATGCTGCCAATAACTGGGTTTCTTGAAGTTTTGTTGCCATTTTTCGTATGATCGCATCAGCTGTTATGTTCGAAATTCATAAACGAATCCATCGCTTCCACGACATAACGAACACGCTATTTTGTCACTCGCTTCACGCCGGAATCGTTTCTCCACAGTTGTGCTGCCTCCTCAAGTATTTCCCCGCTTTTCAGCTCTATCCAACTTCAAATTGCTGAACTTGACGTAATAAGATTCGCGCCATGCACCATGGTTTTGAACCAGTTCATCCGCACTCATGTCGCTTCCAAAATTTAGTTTCACTGGCAATGACTCCTAGCTTCTAAACTCATTGATATTATTCAAGAGAGATCGGTATGGTGTTGTCTTGTCTTCGATTCCATGTGCATTGAGTGGACATTTTAGATTTTCTGAAGTTGTTTTCTGACAGATCATGCACTTGTTCTAATCCATCTTGTATTATTACAATTCAATCTGATACAAAATAAAAAAACATATTAGAAAATGTGGACACACCGGACAAAACAGTTCATCGACATATATTAGTGTCTTAACTTAGGACTTTATTATCTAGACGTAAAATGACACTTGTCCCTTAAGGTTTTGTTCATTTTATTTAAAGGTTAGGATATTCTGAAGAGGACGTTATCAACAGGTTATTAATATTAAATAAATAAATATTGTAAGTCGTTCATGATAAATTCGACCTAAACAGACTTACAAAATTACCTTGTACAGTAATAAACATTTATTTTTAGACAACATAATAGTTAACTGGTGTATATATAATAAAATTTTATATATGATGTATCCCACGATGAGGTTTGTTGATCTGCTAAACTTTCAGTTTTAGGTTACTCTTTTTAATAATTTTTGCTCGTCTCTGAACTACAAAATATTAAGTTACACTTTTTTAAAACATGTACCCAAAAAGTAGCTTTACTTTAAAAAATGCTTCAAAAGCTATTCAATAAACTTGATTGGTTCCAAATGCCAAAAAAATTTGTTGAGACCTTAGCTTCTCTTATATATACTTAATACCAATTTTACAGACTCTTACTTGCTTGATTTACCTATTTACACCCATTTACCCCCCCCCCCCCCCCCCAACCCTTTAACAGAATAAGGTCAAAATAATCTAATCTAGTTCCAGATCTCGTTAAAATACATACGTGTACCAAATTTCAAGATAATATCTTAAACGTTTCCAGAGTAATCGTGCGCACAAAAAACACACCGACAGACAGAACATTTTTTTCTCTCAAATTTAAAATCTCGAGGTTTCATGACATTCTATGCCTATTTGAACAATAAAAATTTTCAAAACTCGTTTGGCGTTACTATACTTCCACTGGATGTGGAAGTAATAAAGGTACGTTGTAGGTATAATATTATAGGCGTTAGCAATGGTTTAAAGGCAAGCAAACATTGTTAAAAAAGTAAGTTTTGTCCTAAAGTAGATAATTTAGCAAATAATCCTCGAGACACATTGTAGGGCACACTGTATATATGTGTCTCATTTAAAATGAAGCCTGATATTTTCTTTATTACTTCCACATCCAGTGGAAGTATAGTAACGACAAAAAATGTTTCAAATCTGTATTGTTCAAATAGGCTTAGAATGTCATGGAACGTCGAGATTTTAAGTTTGAGCAAAAAAAAATTTCTTTCTGTCTGTAACTTTTTTTTGTGCGCACGATTTGGTACACGTATGTATTTTAACTATTTTCAACTAGAATTATATTTTCATCATATTCCGTTGAAGGAAGGGGGTAAATTGGGGTAAATAGGTAAATCAAGCAGGTAAGAGTCCATAAAATTGGTATTTAGTATATACAAGAGAAGCTAATGTCTCAAAAACATTTTTAGCATTAGCCACCCCCATTACTAACCCCCCTCTCCCCATTATAAAAGGGGATGAAAAAAAAATGTGACTTAGTGTGTATACAAGAACCAAAGGCCTGAAAATATTTTTTTTTACTTCATCTATCCCCACCCCACTACCGATGTAGTTTGGGGTTTTGGGGTAGACATTTCAAATATTATATTATTAAAGTTCCATAAACAATTATTTCCACACGTTTTGATTTTCAGTTGTGACTAGAGTGCCATGGTATAATTTATACAATATGAAATATTGTTAAAACTATAAGAAATTACTTAAACGCGAAATATAACTCCAGCATCGAAAGATTTAAGCTTCGTTCCTACAATTACTCATCGAATTCCTCTCTTATGTTATTTTCTGGGATTCTTCTGTGTACATTTTCTTTGTTTAGTTAATTAAGGCCTTCTCTAAAAAATATTGAACTGCCTGTAAAATCAGAAAATAATGTAGCAAAGAAATGACGAAGTATTACATAAAGGTACCTTGCAAACGAAATTCGACAAAGAACTAAAACAATGGTAATACCCCGAATTTGAGCTTTCTTTCCACAATTATGAATGCAAAGTTATATTCCAAATTGTGAATAATTTCAGCAACCCAAAAACAATTTGTTTGTTCTAAAATAAATAAACAAAACAGAAACGACAAACAATGCGCATTCATCTGTAAAACTTTTTGCATTTGTACATACAAGTTGCAATGTAAGTACGCCAAGCGTTCAAAATTGTGCTTCGTCATGTTATCGTTACCAACTTTCATCAATAGAAAACCCTACCTCTGACCAAGGAACCAACAATTTTGTTGCATTATTGCAGTAATGATAGTGGCGCCTCGATAAATTAAATAACAATTGTTGAAAGTGAATCGGAACAACAAACTTTCCCCGCTGTTAGCTATTCGGAACACTTTCCATTTTTGCCATAGAATCTGCTCTGTGGCGTTTCATAATAGTTACGGCGTATGTACTTGACCCACTAGTAATGGCCTACTTGATGTGAATTGCCGGAGGTGAACTCGGCCTGGTCACTACTTATGTGACAGCGTTACGCACGTCACTTACGTGCATTGCAATGTGAACTTATTGATATTAATGCACCTATTTAGCTAGCCCGTTAATCTATTACAATGAGACTCACATGGATAAAGAAGAGCCTCTTGGTAGCGGCTGCCATCTGGAGTCCAGTAGGTGAAATAAATACTTGAGTTAAATACTACTTGCGTGATATTTTCAACGAACTGAAATATTAACAAAATACAAATGTTTAAGTTCCAGTTATCTTATACAGTAATTACATATCTTCGCGTCAACGTTTACTTAATTAGAAAATATCTAGCTTCTTTACACTCAATGTTATGACTTTTAGAAAGGGTAGTCACGCGATCGCCAAGATGGCGGTATTTTTCACTTCAAATTTTGCAAAATCTCTTAGATGTTATTATAGAGAGAAATCATTATACCCTATTCAGCAACCTATACAATCATCGCCCCAGCGATAACTGGTGAATGAGGGTAAGTTTCCGTCCATTATAGAGGTTGAAGGGAGTTGGAGATGAAGGTGAATATTTTTATCGTGATCAGCGCCTGCGAAAACGGGGGAGGACGTATTGACGATCCAGTGTAATTAATGAATTTTACACTCCTTGGAAGGGTTGAAGCAACCCCCGAGGTCGCTACCACCTTCTCTTCCGTGAAAAATGAAGGGATATGCACAGAAATAACGATCATGTGTCGAAAAACCTGTAAACCCGTAACCTCGTCTTTGCACGAAATATTTACACTATTTCTGTCTTCATTACATAGACTAATGGAGCAAACAGGGGCTTTCATGTCTCAAAAATTTGTAACCGTTTTATTTGTTGATATAGACATGAAATTTGGAAAATATACAAAGAAGTCTTTTATAGTTTACAGTATAGTAACATTGCAACATTTTTGTTGGCTTTTGTTTTATTAATTGAGAAAACTAAACAACAATTTTTATAAATCAGTGCCTGGGTCCATTATGCTATAATAGCAAAATCCGAGGAAAAATCAAAATTACTGAATGTGTTACTATTTTTTAATTTGGAAAATAGAAAACATCCCGTATGTATGTTTTTTTTTAATATTTGTTCACAGATTACTCCGGCGTAGCTTAAGCGATTTCTGTCAGACCTGTTGCAAACTGTAGGCTCTGGTCCGGCGGTAGTCCCACACTAACGGACCCCACGCCAGCATTGGAAAAATCGTTTCGGTGGAATTTTCTTCAAACTTTGAGAATATGTAGTTCAAGGGCTTCCGAACAAAAAATTTCATATGAAAAAATTGATTTAATGCCTTCCTTGCAGAATTACAGTGACTGGAAGTTAAAAATCTTTGAAAAAATAAAAAATCATTTCGGTGGAATTTTCTTCAAACTTTGGGAATAGGTACCTAGTTCAAGGGCTTCCGAACAAAAATGACTCAACTTTTGTTTTGTTTTAATATTCATTTTTGAAATGTGATAACATGTTAATGACACATAATATAAAAGGAATTGTCGCTATGTCTGTGTAGCTGAACGCGCTAATCCCAAGAACAGCTTATTCTTTGACGATTAAGAGGCGTACAAATTTGTATGCTGTGTCTTTGAAGGCGCTGAGCAGTGAAACGCGTAATAAGTCGGAGAAAAATTGCTGTTAATGCTATCTCGCTTTAGATCCAAACAGAATCTTGTTATGTTGGCTCCTGATGGACAAACATAAAAAAAGTGTTGTCTACCATGACGTTTTACGGTATTATTATACTCTTCGCAAAAACGAAGAGTATATTGTATTTGATCGACACATTTCTAAAATCGTAAATATCGCTCGTAGAGAAAAAAATTTCATATCATTGTATTAGTGAACGAATTCTGAACAACTTTGAAAATGTCCGTCTGTCCGTCCGCCCGTCCGTCCGTCACGTTTCTTGTAAGCACGATAACTTCAGAAAGAAAAGTCCGATTGTATTGAAATTTGGAAGATAAGTTAGTGTTAGCTAGAGGAAGAACCCTATTTTTGAAGAAAATCGATCAGTAAATAAAAAAGTTATTAATTATTTAATTAAAAAAAAATATATTCTCTTAATTTTGTCGCTTGTACCTAAATAGAAATCTTGCGAAATGTGGTTGAAGTTTTGCCCTGCAATCCAAAGATCGTGTGTCCCAATCCCACACAGGTTGGATATTTTGTTTTCATTTTTTTTTAATATAATTTTTTTCACAACAAAGATGATATCACAAAATTTAGGATGTCCAAAAACTAACATTATTTACAAGAAAACTGCGAAGAGTATCCTATAGAATGTGTAACAATTATAAAAAGAGCTCAGTAAATTGGCGAAGAGTACGTTTTTAGCTTCTTTACTTTTATTCAGGTCTTCATAATGAATTAATTAATGAATTATTTTGTAATTTTTTGTAAACATAAAAGGTATGGTTTTATAAAACATAAACAGTAGGTACTTAACTGTTTATGTTTCAAAAATGTCTTCAACGGGCTCAAATTTACATTTTAAAAAGAGGCACGGTTTGAAAAGTTTACCAAGTTTATCAGGTCATTTCACGTTGCAACAATTAGATTGTTAAATAAACCTTCAAAATGTTAAAATATTCGAAAAGCAGCTAGAGATTGCCTTTAATCAGCGAATCTAAATCATATCAGCTAATGTTCCCAGCTTCGCACGGGTGAAGACAATAGAAAGATTTTTGACCATCCTCCATAGCACTTCTTCGAAAACTTATTCAAGGTTCCCCAATCGGTGCACGAATGAAAATATTGTCAGACTGACCAACTCTGGATAAAGCCACATATTATTGGCCATATGATAAAACAACTCTCGAGATTGGAATTGGAGCATGACGGCGGACAAACCACTCCAAGGCGGTCCCGGTATTTCAAAAAACGACCGAGACATTGCAGATGGTATTGCTGGTATGGCGCAAGTGGATCGATTCATATAGTTATCAAAAGCACTGAAATAATACATATTATTGCAGAGTTATTTTCTACTCACCAGGATTAAATTTTCGAATAAGAATTCATCTGATTCGACTCGGTAAAAGAAATCTAACGATACCAAAAATATCCGTATTTGATGAACCGTAACCTCAGAAAAATGAGGCAAAGAATGGCTTCTTAGATTTATATGTATTGAGATCTCGGGAGAGATATAGATAGAGATTATAAAACACAGATAGAAACAAACAAGAAATTGCAATAATAAAATTAATGTAACATGCTGTAGGTGTATCATGTGGGCAAGCATTTGTGCAAGACTCACGATGCATATATTGCGAAATATATTGCCCTAACAAGTAACATAAGTAGAGTACGTTTTTTTCTATTCATTATTATTTAATTTACCTCAAGCGTTGTGTACACATTTCATACTTCAAATACTTCATTGTATAATTTATACGATGTGCTGTGTTTTGTTTTTCTTTTTTTCTTAAGTGTACACCATTACGGCAGCTTCTAACCTTAATTTTGATTTAGGACTGTTATCTTGTATATATTAAATGTGCTTTAGATGAGACAATACTGCTTTAAAGTATATTGTCCCATAATGTAGCACAGAACACAGTTGTTCTCTTGGGCGATGGTTGACAAAATTCGCTTGCTAGAGTATCATTTGAAGTTCAACCTTCCCCCTCCATCCCTTCACACACACCGCTTTAGCGTTCAAATATCCTGGACGTAATGAGCAGTGCTGCCAATTCCAATAACTGAAATTTCCCGCAGCAAACTTTAAAAATTCCCGCTTTTTCCCGGCTAAAATGTCGATTTTGTATTAAATCAACATCTAATACAGTTGTACATAAAATTTTAGTATGTAATGAAAAAACGAAATTAAAATAGAGTATAGACTTATTTTGATGTATTTAACCAAATTTTATTTATATACTTTGGCGCTAAAAACAATATACAAGATTTAAAAAAATTAACAATATTAAAATAAACGGTATTAAACATTCAATAAAAATAAATGTTTAGGTAAAATAAATAATTTTGTTTTCAGCCTAAATATTACTATGTAAAGGCACATACACCTCACCAATAGCAAAGTAGGTATAAAGAAATAGTATGTTTATTTATATCGTCCATGATTGGTTGAAATCCCTGGCATTATGCTGATGTGTGTGTGTGATGGCCTTAACAGGGGACGGTTATTCAATGCGAGGTTAAGCACTTTATCATACAGATAAACTAACTAGAAGTTTATAATGTAAAGTTGCGATATTAAAATGTTTAGAACAGAAGCACAAACTAAACTTCTAGTTAGTTTATCTGTATGATAAAGTGCTTAACCTCGCATTGAAAAACCGGCCCTCAGACGAGGACAAGTCGTGTTTACAGTATCCGCTATAGTAATAAACTTGGACAATCAGGACAATGTTAAAAATCCCTAAATTTCCCACAGAAAATCTTTTCCCGCAGAATTTCCCATATTACTCTAAAATTCCCGGTTTTTGGGAAAAATCCCTGCCATTGGCAGCACTGGTAATGAGTAGAGTAGTATCACGGTCATTAAACTATAACGGTTACCTCATCCAGTAGCTTCTAGACGAAGGAGCGCGCGGGGGGGCAAACTTGGGTCTAGCGCCTACGTCATGTAGCCACCTATATCTTTGTCTCTATCTTTTGCATGGGAATAGGAAATATGTCTCTCTTGCACGCTTTATTTGTTTAATTATTCAGATCAAGGTCAAAGTCTAGGTAGATCCAGAGCCGGCACTAGTTGCCACGTGTCGTGTTTTCAATTTGTCTGGCATACTACAACGACACTGTGTTTATTTTTATATTGTTTGTCGCACATCGCACTGTCACTCTCCGGTGTAATAAACTAGTTTGCTGTCGTCCCAGTGTATACTATTCGTCTATATCAGTGTTTATCAATTGAGTGAGTAGCAAAATGTCTAGTGCCGGCCCTGGCTAGGTCTAGAGGCTACGTCATTTTCGGTTACCTCCCCCGCGAGCTCCTTCGTCTAAAAGCTGCGGGATGATCCAACCGTATAGTTTACTGACCGTGGAGTAGTATTACCAAAGATTAGAGAATTAACAAGATATGACAGCCGGCGGAATTCCTTTGATCTTTTAGTAATGGCGCGATTGACCTCGGCCCTTTAATCCTTTTAAATTGGAGTTATCCCATTGTTGCCGCATTTAACTGAATTTCACAGATCAGATGCAGGGTTGCCATACTCTAAAATGTGGTAAATTTTATTAGGCAATAGAAGCCTGTACACTATAACAACTCAAAGCATAACATTTGATATAATAATGATAATTATTAAGCCAAAATCAACAGAGCTGCCAAACCCTTTCAAATTAAATGTCTAGAACGCAGTGCGCATGCTCACGTGCTTCCGTTTTGTTTTATTTGAAGGTAATCAGCTGGTAACGTTGTTCTTGGTTTTTACAAAGATTAGAGAATTGGTTTTTATTTACAAATTTACTTTTAATATTTTGTGTTCCAATTTCCAATTAATGAAAGTTAGTAATCAAGTGTCAAAGTTTCATCCTTGGGCACTCTAAAAAATTTTAAGTTTTCGTCAGAAGAAAACTTTCTGTTTTTACAGTTTCTGTAAATACAATACATCCCACCCTTTCGTTTTTTAGCACTCTTTAGCACACTTCCCGTATAATCCATTTTATTATTGAAATACGGCACAAAAACAATATTCACAATGTGTACACTGAACGTAAACAAAACAAACGTCATCTGAAGTGTCAAAATCAGGCATCAGCTGATGGGATTTAAATCGGAGTTACCACATGTGACCTTGAAAGGTGGTTCTCTTTCTAACTGTCCGATCTTGTTAATTCTCTAATCTTTGGTATTACTATGAGAAGATGACAGCTAAAAATTTGCGTAGAAACGAGTTTATGCACTCCATCATTCTACGACACCAGTGGCGGTGGCCTGCAGTAGAGCGGAGGCGGAGGTAATAATAATAATAATAATAAAACAACTTTAGTAGGCAAATTTTAGTACAAATTACTATTCTTACATACAAAGGTTATTTGTAACAGTTGGCAAGTTTTAATCTACTCATTTACACATCTCCTTGACTACGAAACTACACATCCCTATACCCCAGATGACGCTATGCCGCTGGTAAAAATATTTGCGCATGTTGGCTCTGCCCCTGTCATCTTCTCATAATAATACTACTCTATACATTTTAAGGACAGTATTTACTGCAACCATGATATAGTAAGGGCAGACCGCGCATGCCACGCGATTGATGCGGCGTTCTGGTATTGGAAAGAGAAAGAAAATTTTCGTAGGAGTTTCTTTCTCTCTGTAGACCGGGTGGCAGAGTAAAGTGTCTAAAGTTCAACCTAATCCTCAATACTGCGCCAGCGTCGGTGTTTTACACGTTATATTATAGTTTTACACATTCAGTATTCACAGCTAGTTGACGGGTAGCTCAGTTTGTAACGTGGTTTTAATGGTTAATGGCTATAATAATCAATGGATGCGGACATTTTGAGTTCTAAATCAGATGGTATCATTTTTTTTTATTATACCGTGTGTGTAGTCGCGGGCTAGGCATGGGGAGTAGAATTACAACATCGCGTGTGCCAGCTGGTTGAAATGAAATAACAGAGCTGGAATGCTCCACCGATGGACGAATTTACGGCTGCCGGTGTTGTCATATTTCTCGCGCTACGTGAATGTACATGCCTAATGGGAAATTACACGCACGGTATTATTTATATTAAAAGTTTTAAGAAGACTTAAGGTAAATTCTTTGCGACAAAAATTTGGTTTCGAATAACGTAAACGTAAAGCTGAGGAATAGGTTGAACTTTGGATGTAAATGGCAAAGGCCACGGAAAGCTAAATTAATGAATAGATGTGAGAAAGAAGCTTCTCAGTATTTTTAATTTTAAAGTTGGGACAAGGCGTTAGCACTGAGGAACTCTATCCTTATTATATCTGTGGCTGCAACGCAATAGACATAAGGTCAATTATTAATTTGTCAATATTTTATGCTCGGTTTTATGTAAACCTCACATTTTACCACATAATATGGCAACTATGACATGATGTATAGCAAATGGTGGCGATCAGAAGGGATATTTCGTGCAGACCAATGCTATACTTCTCCATTACTGGTGCAGTACAAACTCTGAACAGTAGTGGACACAAAATATTACACGGTGTGCTACAATCAAATTTAAATCAAAGTTGATGCCACTCGGGATTTGTTTTTTCACACATTCTTTGATGTATCAAGAACCAATTTCCACGATATTTAAAATCATTCATCGCAGAAAATTTTTTTTACAAATATTTTACTTTTTTTGTTTAACGACACAGCCACACACACAAAAATTGGTCTGGCCTGCGGACCAGACCAGGGAAACCTTATATGTTTGGACCCGCTGAAACCGAATTCGAAGTTAGAATTGTCAAATTGGCTCCTTTTTCACCCCTTACCCCAAAAAAATACCCCCCCCCCCAAAAAAAAATGGTCTGTCCGGATGACTATACCAGTGTATCCTTATGTATTGGGACCCTCTGAAACAGAATCCGAAGTCAAAATTGTCAGATTCCCTCGTTTTTTACCCCCAACCCCAAAAAACACCCCCAAAATAAAAAAAAGTGGTCTAGCCTGCGGACCAGACCAGTATCTCCTGTATCTATTTGGACCCGCTGAAATCGAATCCAAAGTCAGAATTGTCAGATTGGCTCGTTTTTCAGACCAATTACATAAGGATACACTGGTATGGTCCGCCGGACAGACCATTTTTTGCGGGGCGTTTTTTTTACGATTAGGGGTGAAAAATGAGCCATTCTGGCAATTCTGACGTCGAATTCGGTTTCACCGGGTCCAAATACATAAGGATACTGGTCTAGTACGCAGACCAGGCCACTGTTTCTTTGTTTTGGGGATGTTTTTTGAGGTTAAGGGTGAAAACCGAGCGAATCTGACAATTCTGACTTCAGATTCTGTTTCAGAGGGTCCAAACACATAATGATACATAAGTATGGTCCGCCGGACAGACCATTTTTAGGGGGGGTGTTTTTTTGGGGTTAGGAGTGAAAAACGAGCCAATCTGATAATTCTGACTTCTGATTCGATTTCAGCGGGTCCAAATACATAAGGATACACTGTCTGGTCCGCAGGTCAGTCCACTTTTTTGTTAGTGTGGCTGTGTCATGAAACAAAAAAGTAGAATACTTGTAAAAAGAAATTTCTGCGATGAATGATTTTAAATATCGTGAAAATTGGTTCTACATATACATCAAAGATTGTGTAAAAAAAATTCTGAGTGGCATCAACTTTGATTTAAATTTGGTTGTAGCACGTGATTAATTATCACAGGGGGTGTAACAAGTTTAATTAATTTTCCCGTCTCTCGACATTGTATTTGTGTGCAATAGAGGTGAAGAGGGACTGATTGTCACAGTTTACGAAATAGTGTTACGACCTTTTCAACTAGATCTGTAGAGAATTTCTACTAAAATAAGTTATGGGGGATAACCAGTGGGCAATATGGTGTGTTGATTTTGTGAAGTATTTAATCAAAATAAAAAAAACATAAAAATACCTTATAAATTAGACAATGGGGAACTTGAAGTACTTATGTACCTAATATGTGTGTAAAGTGCACCAATTTTCTCGGTGCACTTTGAAAATTGCCATTACAACACGTAAAAGTGAGCTGGTCCGCTGGCATTCCAGCGTCTTCAAAGCGTACCGACAATGTTGGCTCCAGCAGATCAGCTCACTTTTACGAGTTCGCATGGCAATCTTCAAAGTATACCGAGAAGGTCGGTTGGTTGGATCGTCTTAAACAATTCTTCCCAGCGGTTTTGGTTCATAACTGTCACAAAAAACCTATAAACCGATTTTAGTATTGTAGTGTTTAGGATTTTATTGCCTTTTTAACTTACGCAGAAATATCGGCTATTAGACTATTAGATTCGAAAATTATTCTTAATAAGTATCATTTTTTCAAATCGCAACATTTTGATTTTAACCACCTCCCTTTAATTTTTTAAGAATACATTTATTCATACCTAAATCCGATGTTAACTTGTTGGATCTTATAACACTTAATTATGACGTACCCTGTATATTGTGCTTTTATCTAAAGGTCCAGGGTACTGTCTCCGACTATATTACTTCATAAAGCACACAACGTTAAGCAATAATTCTAACATATATAAACAGGCACGGCATCGATAAATTATTTAAATGCTGCTCAATTTGGTAAAGTTGAATTGCTCAATTACAATGTTCAAGTTGGATTGTTATCTGGGTCGACAATTGCATACTATTCTACTAATTCTTCAAGTAATCCACGTTCTTAATTCGATCACCTCCACGGTCGATATTTTTTTCGCCTCTACGTTAATTTCCAATTTCAAAATAATATAAAAAAGAGTGTATTTTGTAACGCGTACATTTATCGTTGCTCGTTCTTGGCACAAATAACGAAATCTACATGGTATTTTGTTTAAATTGTAGGTAAGCTGTTGTAACGGTCGGTAACTGGGACACATAACCCCACTCGCGCGACGACATTTTTAATATTCATGGAAATGCACTTATTGTTCATTAAAGAAAGGACTTTTACTACGCATACGAAAATCAGGAACATTAATCTCCGTAGTATTTGACTTGTACTCTCTGTATTATATATGACTCTATATATATATATATATAAGCTAAACATAAGTAGCATGCAATTAAAAGCTAATGAACATGCCACAAATTGTTTCCGGCAAAATTACAGTAGGTACCTAGACAAAAACATAATAATAATTTTATGACTAACATGCAAGTAAGTATACAGGGTGCGCCACTCCCCAGGCTTGTAACTTTCTTATTTTTGAAGCGACGACCATGTTGGGCACATCAAATTGTAGACATTTTTAAAGCTTTTAAACATGCATACAGAGTGATTTAAAAAAAAAATTGAAAAAATTGTTAAGAAAGGAAACTCAATTTATTTGAATATTTTTTTACTTCACTCTGTACATGAACTGCGTTAATGTTTTCTTATAACGGTTTTAATTAGCTTCAATTTATGTTATTGCGTTATATTCGAAATTCTTTTTGGTTTTAGAGAAAGAAATTAAAAAAAACACCGCTGCCCACCACTTCCACATCCAGATTTTCTATAAGTCACTCACAACGAAAAAATTTTGTATCTGGGAATAATTGCTTATGGAATTTTAATAATTTAATATTTGAAATCCTCTACCCCAAAAACCTATAAAGCGATACCCTACATCGGTAGTGGGATGGGGGTGGTGATAAGAGGTGGTAATGGGGGTGGATGAAGTAAAAAAATATTTTGAGGTTTCTGGTTCTTGTACACGCACTAAATCACAATTTTTTTTCATCCCCTTTAATAATGGGGCGGGGGTGGTAATGGGGGCGGCTAATGCTTCTCTTGTATATACTAAATACCAATTTTCTGGACATTTATCTGCTTGATTTAGCTATTTACCCCAAATTTACCCCAATTTATCCCCCAACCATTCGACGGAACAAGATGAAAATATAATCTAGTTCCAGATCTCGTTAAAGTACATATGTGTACCAAATTTCAAGTCAATATCTTAAACAGTTCCAGAGTAAACGTGCGCACAAAAAAAGTTACAGACCGACAGACAGAAATTTTTTTCGCTCAAACTTAAAATCTCGACGTTTCATGACATTCTAAGCCTATTTGAACAGTAAAACTTTTTAAAAATTTTTTTGTCGTTACTATACTTCCACTGGATGTGGAAGTAATAAGTACACTTCCGATTCCAAACTGATTTTTTTTTTCAATAACTTGGAAAGGAATGTAAATAAGAATTTCATGCTTTATTTGTAAAAAACATATAACAAATAATATTCATCGTAACAAAACAGCAACAAGAAACAAAAGTAATAAATATTTTTAAAAACAAACTTATATTAAAATGAACTAAATAGGAAATTGCAAAATTTTTATTTTTAATTTTTTTTTAATAACATAAATTGAAGCTAATTAAAGCCTTTATAAGAAAACATTAACACAGTTCATGTACAGAGGGAGGTAAAAAAATATACAAAGAAATTAAGTTTCTTTTCTTAACAATTTTTTTTAAATCACACTGTATGCATGTTTAAAGGCTTTAAAAATGTCTATAATTTGATGTGCCCAACAGGGTCATCGCTTCAAAAATAAAAAAGTTACAAATCTGGGGAGTTTTAAGTGGCGCATAAATTACACAGCCCCACAAAAAAAAAAAAAGTTCAGACCAGCGAACCAGACCCATGTATCCCTATGTATTTTCGGTCGCTGAATCCGAATCCGAGGTCAAAAAAATTCGTACACCCCCAAAATCTTGAGCTAGAGCCAAAAAACACCCCTGGACTGGGGTAAAAAGAATATTAAGCTACGAGAATAGTTGTTACATCCTAATCTATCGAATTATACAAATTAAGGTTAAACAGCAGCGTACATACAACAGATATGAAACACACCCCCAGGGAGGGGTGAGAAATCGATTGAAAACATCAATGAGTACTGAAAAAGCTCGAAATGTCTAAATTTTGTTAAAGTGATAACAAACTTCATCAGGTCCAACGTAATCTTCATAAACTGCCCCTATAGGGTTGAGAACAACCACCTTCAAGTTTAAAGGACACGAGAAAAACAAGAAAAAACTTAAAATCCAACAGGATTTCTATTTTCATGAATGCTATGATTGGCTGAAATTGCGTAGTACTCTAAAATAGAACTAGAAACTTACGTATCATTAACGCCCTACAGTGTCAACCCTCAGAGGGTGTGAAAACTACCCCCTAAACTAAAAAGTTACAGTATAAAAATGTAGTGTAAAAATTCGAAACACCTGCGTTGTGTGGAAGTGAGAAGAAACTAGACTATGTTCGACGCTATGCTTGAAAACCAGCCCCACGGGGTTGGTATATTTGTAGGATGCTGGAAAAACAGAGAGAAACTAACCGGATTTACATTTTTATGCTATGATTAGTAAAAATCGTGATGCACACTTCCAGTGTCCTACGGATATAAAGGTAGCATCTCGCAACCCCATGGGGGTGGTTTTCAAGCACAGCGCCGAACATAGTCTAGTTTCTTCTCACTTCCACACAACGTAGGTGTTTCGAATTTTTATAGAAGTCACTGTAACTTTTTATAGATAAATCTTACATGGGGTAGTTTTCACACCATCTGAGGGTTGACACTGTAGGGCGTTGATGGTACGTAAGTTTCTAGTTCTATTTTAGAGTACTACGCAAAATAGAAATCCTGTCGGATTTTACATTTTCTCTTGTTTTGTGTCCTTTAAATTTAAAGGTGGTTGTTCTCAACCCTATACGGGCAGTTTATGAGGATTACGTCGAATCTGATGCACTTTAACAAAACTTAGACCTTTCGAGCTTTTTCAACAGTCACTGCTGTTTTGGATCGATTTTTTTATAAATGGGGGCTAGTTTTCACCCCTCACTGGGGGTGTGTTTTATATCTATTGTATGTATGCTGCTCTTTAACCATAATTTGTATAATTCGATAGATTAGGATGTAACGTAGCTTAATATTCTTTTTACCCCAGTCCAGGGGTGTTTTTTGGCTCTAGCTCAAGATTTTGGGGGTGTACGAATTTTTTTGACCTCGGATTCGGATTCAGCGGCCGAAAATACATAGGGATACATGCGTCTGGTTCGCTGGTCTGAACTTTTTTTTTTTTTGTGGGGCTGTGTTATTTGTACCCAGTACTTAGAATAAATATTGATTTTATTGAATTCTAATATTTTATTTAAAAACTTTGAATATAAGTAGAGTAAAATTTTCACAAAAGAGAGGCAGAAAAAGCTAATTTTTAAAAGCTAGATAATTTCGTAGGTAATTATCAGTTTACAGCTTGAACTATGTTAACATTCAAATAGGTAAATGGATGTTTTTAACGTGATTTAGAAATACATATTTCATTTAGAACGAACTATGTCAAGAATAGTTTAAATATTGCGAGAAGATAACCACAACTTGAAATTCTCTTTGTACATACATCGACGCAAATTACTATAGTTTATCGCATACAAATGATCCCAATAAATTATACTTATTTGTATTTATCGTTAATAAGCTCAAGAAGATTGACTATTGTTTTTTCTCGAATTTTATTCTATAACTTTTTTGCACATATTGGAGCTACCACTACTTGCTTTTTTTGTAAAATAGCACCGAGTCTGGCTTTGGGCCATTATTTTACATATTTTTTTGCAAATTTCATGCTTATAGATACCATGAATACTTTAAATGTTAGAAGGTAGCAACAGACAGACGGATACGCGAGTGAGAGCAAAAATATGATGTGAAGGGAAGATAACTAAGGCAAGGGCATTCTATTGGGCGTCCAAAAGAGACCCAGATTTTGTGAATGTTAACACGGTGAGGAAATAAGTTTGTGTTGGATCACAAAATCGTGAATTGGTCGTTTCCACTGTATCATTTTATGTTAACAGAAACAACAAAAAGTTGATCTATACGGCCGTTGTGAGGTCAGCCGCGACGCCGACGTGGTGCAGCGCGTCGGCCACGACAATAAAGAAATTCTCAATGCTAGAATGTGAATTCCTCATTTCCAATTCGAACAGACACACCTCCCTCGGAGACTTGAACGCCCGTTGTAACGACATCGTTCCACAATAAAATCATCTCTCAAAGATTTTATTAACACAAACTTGACGATAGTCCGCTAACAAGTAACATCACACAAATACGAGAACGAGGGGTAACTCACGCAAAAATTGCGGGTAGAAATATCACTTATATAATCAATGATAAGATAGATTACCCCAGATCACCCGTGGATCACTTCAGATTGCCTCTGGATTACATTGCCCCAGATCGCCCTGGATCGCCTCGGTAAGGGCAAATCGCTCCGTTACGTCTCGTACGAGAACATAATGGACCTTTTTGGATCAAATACAAATACAAATTAACTTACCAGGAGCCCATCTTTCGGCAGTACATGCCACCCTAACCTTTATCAAATAATCTACTACTATTTACTCTACCTTCTTCCACTTTTTCCGTCCATCTTTCTCTCCATTCCATTTTGTCGTTTTTTATTTGTCACCTTTTTGTTTTTAAATTAAGTTCTCAAATTTAAAATTTATGTTAGAAATATTTCAAATAACCACAACATTGAGAACTCATATTAAAAATTCTATGATAAATTCAGCGGCTCGGCTTAGCTACTCTCTTTGCGTTTCATTGGTTGTAGCGGGTCTTCAATGAGTTTTTCCCGCCTCAGCAGCCAAATTTTACAAGTGTTTTATTATTTTCTTTTTCAATTTTTCCCCCCTGGGTATTTTATTACACCACGCCCTATTAAACCTGCTGCGCAGGTAGGAGTAGGCCCTTATTTTAATTATTTTAAATTCTACCTAGGCCTTTCTACCCTCCAGCCCATCAATTGCCACGGCGCCCTGGTACCGTGGTTGCTCGGTTGGATCAGGGTGCGAGAGTCCAAGTAGATCTCAATGTGCATAAACAACAAATAAATTTGATAAGTACGTCGTTTCAAAGACAATGTTTCAAAAATTTTAGCCTGAAAATTGTACTTTTCAAATTTCTTGAAATACCGTTGTTGGCGATTATCATACATAAATGTGATTTTTTTTCCTCGTTTTTGGCCTTGGATGTGTTCCATCAGCCAGCCCATAAATGTGATTCATATGAGTATACTCAACACACAAAAAAATAAAAAACAACCCTCTAATAAGTTATAATCTGTGACCCCCCCTTAAAAGTAGAGCATATTTGAGCATTTCTCGAGGCTGCTTTCGTAAAGTTTTGCATGTTTGTAAAAAAAGAATTTGTATGTTAGATGGATTGAAAATCTCTCACATTTGATCCTATACATTATCAACGCAGAAGCCAATAATACGGGAGATGCGGGAGTAGGACATTAACAATTGTTGATAGTACAGGACAATCTCAAAATGATTTTCATATGCAACCAGTGCATTTTTAAACTAGTTAATTTCGTTGGATCATACTCTCTATTTTGTTTAAATAATAAATTTATATTGCGAGAAAAACTATTCTTGACAGTTCCCGACATTACTTGATGTGGCCGCGGGTTAATGAGCAGTTAAGATTGCAAAGTCATTGAAACGACGTCAACGACTTTTTGTTGTAGTTCAGTATAAAACAGTTTTAAGATATTTGTTGTTGAAACGGACCCACTGCACAAATTCTTAATACGATTAGACGAGAATAAAAAGTTGTTAATCTACACAATAACTTCTTTTTTGATTCTAATGTAATATTTTTCATTATTAAACCTTGTACTTCCATTTCGAAAAAATACATTTTTTAATGTTATCTTTAGTCAGTACAAACCTTGAGATCCTTAAAGAATATCGAATTCCTTGCCCAATCAACTTGAGAAAATAGGTTTTGGTCCAACACTTTACACATAAGTTCAAATAAGTCCACTTCACACTGATTGTACGTTTGGCTCTGCAAGAGTCCATATAAAGAGTTTTGCCACTCGCGGTCGTCGATGGCTTGAACAAAGTCTCGGATTAGAGGCGACACTTTACTAGAGTGAGGTACACTACTGCCTGGAACTACAGTTTCAAATTGGAACACTTTGGGACTAAGAGAATGAGGTGATGTCGTGGTGGAGTTCGCCTGACCCCAGAGTTTGTTTTCTGGACCCATCACCATAGAGGTAGGCGCTCCTCCTTGGACACCCACGATCTGTAGAGCTGGTTGCTGATTAGACGCGGGTTGTACCAAGTTAGAATTGACTTGGCCGAGGGCTACGGCGATGGGGCTAGGTGATGAGTCTGGCGACGATGTCAGGGATGACACCTGAGGAATCTGGATTTCCTGTTTTATGTGGATGTTGGCGAAAGGCGACGTTCCGGGTTGGTTGCTGTACATATCGCCTCCCAAGGAACCTCGAAGTGTTTGAACCGCTAGCTGCCTCTGCCTCATCATTTGTAACTTTCTTGCCCTATCTCGTTTATACATTGGTCCGAATTTGTTCCTACCACCCCTCATCCTGTCTGCTCGTACAGCTGAAAAGCAAAAGCTAATTAACACCAACCTGGAGAAAAAAATGTCTGTTGCACCAATTCTGGCGCCGATTGAACAAGTGTTTGGGACATATGTTATCTGCAAAGGAACCAGTGAGATGTTAGACTAAAGCAAGGGAGTCATAACACGGCATGTAAGTAGAAGTGTCCCCGCAATAAAAAGAGAAAGAAAATCAAATGCACCCCCTGATCCTCGTCTATTAACTACAACCTGTGATCTGTCATCGCGGTCGCTTGCGATGCATTATCAAATAAGGACAAAGGGTACACAGGTTTTCTCCTCTTTTATTTGATGAATACTTTTTTGGCTGACTCCTTTGCTCTATTATTAAAATCTCTCTGGACTGAATATAGAATAAAGCTATAAAAAAAACCAATGAAGTTTGCTAGTGTGAATATTCGTCTGAGCAAGCAGTCTCCATTGTTGTTGAGAACCAAGTCAGTGAAGTAAAATTACCGATAAACTACATGAAACTTGTATGACATACGAATTAGTCTACCTCACGTGTATCTGTGGAAGGAAAGTAATACGGGTACGTTAAGTAAATTGACGTGATAAGAGAAGATAGGTACGCTTAAAAACGGAATGATATTCTTCTACCACTTGTCATGCAATTACCAGTTTACCTGATTTGCTTTTTACGGGCTGCATACCAATACAGCAATAAAGACGAAATAATATAAAATTCATTCAAATTCAAAACAAGTTATATAACTATAATTTATACCAAATCCAACAACATGTTTTCGACATTTCCTTATATACATTAAACTAATTTCGAATTGGCATTTGGCGTTAACATTTCGCAGCAATGTATAATCACGTATTCTGTAATAATAATTGAACTTCTATATAAGTGGTGAATGATGGAAACACTGCAAAATAAACAGTATTTAGCGCAGAACCAGAAAACTTAATCTTACACGATAAAGCATGCACCTCAAGAATGAAAGTTTAAATACAGGTTGACTATCTTATTTTAGTCGATTTCACTTTGTACGGTACCAAAAAATAAGCAATCGTTGGGGGAAGTCAATATGACATAGGTGTAATGAAAATTTATAGTTTAAGAATACGTACTCCTCAGAAAACTGATGAGTCCCAAGTGCATTTTCTTTCTCCATTAGTTTGAACATATATAATTATGAAAATACAATTTATTTACGAGTATGAAAAGTTGGAGAAACTCTTCATTTTGAAGGAGTTAATATCTGAAAATATTTCACTTGATCAACACAGAATCAACGCATTTAAAAATCTCAAACAAAACGAACCCCAAAATTACAGAATTACAAAATTAGAGCCATTATAGCCAACTTCAGACGTAGCTGCAGAAGAGGCTTTTAGAGTGTACCATCAAGGGCAAACATGGCTTGGAAACAAAAAGAATGCTGGATAGTGGGGAAGGCAGAAAATTGAGGACTTTTTGCAACTTATAAAGTTGCCAAAAAGCAGACTTGAAATATTCAACAATGTAAGTAATGCCAAGGCGATGTCTGAACTCGATATGTTTAGAATGAAAATATTGCAAGGTTTTAGCCACCAAATATCGATGAAGAATCGCTCGGCGACATTTTCGACGGAGATGCTTCTAGGTACATTAATGTTACTATTCTTGGTAATAAATTCAATTATAAATAGTTTTAGGTAAGTATACTTATACAAAGTATATTTTTCCCCGATAATTCTAGAGAGCGTATGATGAAATGAGAAAAATAAAACCGCTGAAACTTTTAAGAACAATTAATATTCAAGTTTATAATAAGGAATTAATAATTTATAACATTAATAAAATATATAAATATGTAAAATAAAATTGAATAAGAATTTCTTATTTATGTACATTTAATGTACATACATGATAAAATCAGTATTTTTTAATTGAGTTAAATAGCGACAATGCAGTAACTCTGTAAATAAGGAGAGATTTAAAGGTGCTATAAAGGTTATACTTTTGAACTTTTGAAGCTTATTTTTGTTGTTTTTCTACTTTTCTACATAAGCATTCATTTAATTGTTGATCACATATTGTTTTTCAACTTTTTTATATTATATAAAGTGACTATACTAGGGACGCAAAATCCTGACAATAGATCCATGAACGTGCGGTTATATGGTTATTTTCCTGAAGTGAGAAAAATCGCGGAAGTAAGTCCTACACACATAAAAAAACAGTCCCACGTGTTTTTACGCTCTAAGATAGACAAATCTTTTACCTGTCCTACAAAAGTAATATCTTAGTAAAATTTCCATGCAAATTAAGTTAGAGGACGTAAAAGACCTTCTATCTAATGCATTAAAAAGACTTAGAAAAGAGAGCTGATTATTGGTGAAAATGTATAGAGCATGTTAAAACAGTTGAAGATAGAATGTGGGATACTGATATTCGGATTGACACAGTCAATCCTAATCCAGTCAATCATTATAAATGTAGGAGCCAGCAGCAACATAGCGACAGTGATAGTTTTAGAGATTATGATAAGGTTAATTATTTATTAAGTTTAAAATATGTATTATTTGTAACATTTTGAGAAATGTTTTTATTCTGTTTATTTTACTTAAGGAAAACGCTATCTATTTTCTTACTAATTTAAACATTTACTATATTGAGTTTGTTGAGTTTAGCTATTTATTTTATAAAGTTTTTACTTTGAAATTCCGTTCTTATTAAAAAAAAAAAACGTAATGGAGCGCGATTAAGGCCTTACGACTGGTAGCCCCGTTTCTTCTTTCGGTTTTCAGCAAACTATTGATACACTATTTTGTTTTTAATTGTGTTATTTTAATAAATTCATTTATGTTGTTATTTTGTAGAATAATTATTTATTTTTAACTTAAAGATGCAAGTTTATTTATTTCTTTACTTTTCTCCCAATCAGTTACTCCCTAATTAACAATCCTGTCAATAAGAAAAACTGGTATGGAAGTTTATGTAAATTTTTGTAAATATTCTACAGTTCTGATGCCACAATCCCCATTGTACTAATAAAAAATCGGCAGCTACGGAAAGAGGCTGGATCCTCCCCACTCGGTGGATATTTGAAGAAGAAAAGAGCACTAAAGAATATGAACGTTCTCATTTAAAAACCATATAATTCTTTGTGGACAGCTTCTCTGCCAGCTGTGGCCGGTGAAGTGTTTATAGTGGACTGTTTCAATTTGAGCTGATAAATATTATTTTTATCTTCTGGCCTCGACCAATTTTTCACTAAATCGGTCGGGGAAGGTTGTTGTTTGGTTACTTGTCACTAATGTCAGATGTCAAACTGACAGACGCCAAGAGCTTTCAGGATAAGATTTTTTGACAGATGTCAAACTGACAGCTGTCAAATTTTTTGTGGCTAAACTTTATTAGTTCTAAATCTGCCAATCTGACAGCTGTCAAAAATTCTGGTTCTAAACTTTACTGGGGGGATTTTATTTTTTGACAGTTGTCGAAAATTTTTAGGTTGGTATTGCACTTGGTTTGGTTTTTAGGTTATGTTAATATTTTTTAGGTTGTGATTGCCGGAAATGGATTCAAGTTTCTCAGACTTTTAATGTCACTGTCACTTTTAATAATTTTGGGCAAAAAACTTACTTTGGGCCCAGTTATTTAATTTTTTCCACGGAAACCAAATCGAAAAGGTGCAAGTGTGATATATCGTTGAAATCGGAATTTTTACTGCTTTTCGATGGTTCGATTACACACTGTAAGTAATCATAAAATAAATAACTTGTTGTGCCAAAACGGCACTAAACGTACTCCGATCTCAACCGAAACCTTTTCAGATCACTAAAGAAACCCTCATGCAAAGTTTCATCTAAATTCGTTTAGTAGTTTCGCCGCTGTCGTGCTAACATACATACATACACACGCACACACAGACATTTTTCAAAAACCACTTTTTTGGGTTCCTGGGTCCTCAAAACGTAAAAATTTGTTATCTTAATTTTCGATGTTCTTTCTAAAAATACCAGTTTTTTATCTTGACAGAGATGAGCGTAGTCAGATTTAATCATTTATCATTTTATTAATTATTCACTTTACCTTCATATTGTAAGTATTAATTTAATTTTAGATTAGATTAGGTCCAGGTCAGTTTAAGTTAAACGTAAGAATAACGTTTGGCCAAATTTAACCCATATTGTATTAGGATAAGAATTGAATGTATTTTTTTCTTACCTACGTAATAAATAGACATATTATTACTAAGATGTTGCCCCATCTACCTCATTTTATAAGTCTTCTGCTACTACTACACTAAGCATTCATCAATTTTATCATTTTGATACATTTATATTGTTATTTCAATGTAATAAAATATCGAAAATGACAATATGGAGCAAAATGGTCATTTTTGGTCATGTAGTAACCCCCAAAGCAGATATCTTTTCACTTGAAATAATTCATCACTTTCCGAAGAATAAATATTTTAAAATCTGTTTACAGGTTTTCATTAACATCGCAATTGTTTCCCTATTATAGCAGATTTTGTACTAACCTCACTGTATAAAAATTATTGTTAGTGTCAACGATTTTTTTATACATTCTCCAATAAAGAACAAAATAAAAACTTGTCTATATATGTAGTTTGGGGAAGACCATAATTCAACATGAAATAAGAAAATACGCCTGCGTTACGACTTCCGTTTTACATCTTATGTATAACTTCCTCTCCTTTATTCTTGCGTTATACATAGTTGGAGAGAGATACGATCGTTGGACATCCCTGATAATGTAGCAATAAAACACAGAAATTACATAGAACATAGAACCGTACATGCGAGTTGATTGTGCTAATTATAGTACGAGAGACTTTCTTCAAGGCCACATCACATGCACATCAACTAGCAAGTTGTTTATTACTAACTATCTTTCAAGCAGTTTTATTACTGCATGAAACCTTCCACTGTAACCGACAGTCAACAAACTAATTCAGAAATATTTCTCACTTTTGGCGGCTTTATTTTATAGGTACCCAAGGTTGGGCGCCAAACGGAGCGTTTTGGTGTATTTGTATTGTTTGCTGACTTTTACGCGCAATATATGTTATTCGACATCACTTGTTAGTAATTTAATAACAGATTCAGAGACCAATCAGGCAGATGCCGATGTTTCCCACCCGCATGTCGCACACCAGAGGGTGGATGTCTGACAGCTAGCCAATTTTATTCTAATGCAAAATGCAACCGTCATGTTATAATCTCGTGGATCAACTTTCTCTGACCTTGAAATGTTGCATAACAAGTTATCGGCACAAAGAAGTATCATTGAGACTATTAATAGAACTGCATTGGTCAGATCACTGTGCCAAAGTTATACAGTGAGTGCGTGTACGCGCAGTTGGAAGCATTCCAGTCGACCAAAGCAGATGATTGGCTCAAGGGCGCTAAATAGCACATCCGCACTCCTAGTCACATTTGCCTTGAATTAAGCTTGTAGGTATATACTTACTTATACTAGACGAAACATTTCATACTATATATTTCGCTGCCAAAATACTTTATGATACAATGCTCGAACAATTTGCATGTGAAACAATTTTCTAGACCAAACATTAAATGTTTATAGCAAACAATAATTATTTATTATTTTCAAAGTAAAGCCGATGACATATGGATTATTAAAATTACGCGTTGATATTTAGAAGAAAACTTGACATTTACTGTGTAGAATAGTAGAATCATAGGGCCGTAGTTTGTTAAACCGCCATAATAGTCCGGAGATATTAGTATTTTTCTGAGTAAAAATTCCCAGCAAGCTAAATTTGTGGATGGACCTTTACCTCGTCGTTTTAAACAATATGTCAAAAGTCCCCATCGATGTAACCCCTGCTAAAAATTTTACAGAAGGTCAAAAGTTAGAAAAAACAGTGTTTCGAGAATATTTATTAGATCTATGACAAAAATAGCTATTATAAAATTTGTAGCTTAGGAAATTATGTACAAAAAAGGCTCCATATATTTTTTTAGATGTAATCATTTCGGAAATAATATTATGTGTATTTTTAAATGATGTATACCGGGTGTCAAGGCGATTACTTTCCGGTTCTCATTTCTTTATTTTTTAACGGATCGAAATTAAGGTACTTGTACACTAAAATGAACTTTTACAGTTTTTAATATAATTTGGTATACTAATAAATAAAGTGATTTCACACTTGAACTTTCAATAAAAATCGTCCGTTTAGTTTCGGAGTAATCGATTTGGATAGTTTGACTTTCTTTCATAAGCAAAGATGCCTTATTTGACATAGTACAGCTCGGCTTAAGTTCATTTTCGCCCTTAATACCACAATTTTTTAGAAATATGCTTCAAAAACTAGCATAACAGTAAATAGTTTTTTATTAACACAATCGTCGGTCTAGCATAAAAGTTATTAGGACTTTAATCAATTTTCAGTTCTACATTTGTGTAAATAAAACAGCTGTTGAAATTGATTGGCAACGTTGCATATTTGAATATTTAAATTTTTAAAAAGTATAAAATTAAAGATTAGTATAAATGCTCTTTACATTTGTTGCCTACAAATTTTTCGAGAAAACCGATAAACATCGAGATATGTCGAGTAAATGGAGAAAATTTCACGTTTTCCTAGAAGATGCATGTAAATCTTAAAAAAATAATTTTGTCAGAAATCTTTGTGTTGAAAGGCCGAGATTAATGAATAAGCATCTAGGTAATACATGATATTAAGTGGACATCGTATATAAGATCGATTTCAGTTAATTACCGATTAATTACGGTGACAAAATGGCGAAATTTTACAGAAAAAAAGTCCCAATTTCCGCCTCCTCTAATTCCCTAATTTTTGTCGGAATCCAAAAAATAAAAAGAAAAATTTTAGCAAATTTAATTCTATTTAAATAAGTAAAGTACCTAGTCGTTTGGCGTAGGAATCAAGATTAAGAAGTTTTGAAGCACAAAATTTGCAATTTTTTGCCCTACATCGTCGTAATTTCAGTAAATATCTCCGTAACGATAAATCTGATGGTAGCAAAAGATTCGTAGTTACGCGTTTGATCCAATTTTTTATTTCGAGCTAGCTCTTACCGTTTCGGTGATATTTGCGAAAAATAGTAAAAAAACAGCTCACATTTTGGAGCCGAAAAAATTAGAAAAACATGCAATCCTGACGCGTTCACATTTTTCGAAAAACACCACCGGGACGGCCGTACGATGTCGGGACGTAAAGAGGAGGACCTCCAGTTAAACCTGATCGTAAATTGCACATCGAAATTGGAAAATTCGGCTCGGCACGAACGAATCGAAAGTGGCATTTTTTGACCTTTAGTGATTTCGAAGGCAGTTGAAGCGACGATTTTGATAAATCATCCGCGATTCGCATACTGCATTTGGTAACTTATTGAAAGTCGGCGTCGAGACGTGGTAAAAGTAGTATAAAAAGAGATAGCGGATATTAATAACCTAATAACTAGAAATATCGAAAATTACTCGGCGAAACATAGCCAGATTAAATATAGCAGATTGGTATGAATGACAGTTATGACAATCCTATTTACTACAGTGTTGCCAAATTCTTTTACTCTGTCTCTCTCGCGCTTTAATTTATTAAATCCACCGCTAGATTCACTCATATCAGTATACAAGTACCTTAAACTTTGTATGTGTCACATGTTATCAAAATTTTTCTATCTACCGATTTCACCGAAAGTTTTACAGCCAATTTTAATTACTAATCCGGTGTGTCACAACTGTCAGTTGGCGGTACGTCGATCACTATTACAATTGCGACAACTGTATCTACTTTTCCACCACCTAGTGCTGCTCAACATTTGCACTCGATAGTACCAAGTGTAAAAATGGCTAGGTAACGAACTCAATCCTGAAGACTGGGTTTGGATAATGAGCAATGACACTTTAGAGTAAATTCCAACTTTGCTATCACCTGCCAAGACATTCTACCATTTTTGCAATTGCTATAAATGCTTGGATAAAACTGTGGCTGCAGAAACATTGGTTTGCATTGCACTATTGTGCCTATCGGAAATATGTATAGGACCTTATTTTTTGCAAATTTTATGTACAATATTATCAATGGGTATAAAATTTTCTGTGGGACCAACTATTTCGCGGGAAAATACGAAAAACCGCGGCGGGGCATTAGGGGTGGTTTTTAAGGGGGTGAAGCTCACACTCGTGCCTTGGAAACTCTTTTGTTTCTTAAAGATAGCCCTATGGAGCATATAATCCCCAAAAGGCAAAAGGTTATAATTTATTTCCGCTCTTCCTCGATTTTAGGTCTATAAGCTACAAATTTTATTACAACAATTTTTATCGTAGAGCTAATAGAGATATTCGAGACAAACTGGTTTTTTTTTTAGTTTTGACCCTAGTAAAATTTTTAGCAGAGGTAAAAGGCAAAAGATTATAAGTTATTTCCGCTCTTCCCCGATTTTGGGTCTATAAGCTACAAATTTTATTACAACAATTTTTTATCGTAGAGCTAATAGAGATATTCGAGAAAACTGTTTTTTTTTTTAGTTTTGACCCTAGTAAAATTTTTAGCAGAGGTCACGCTACATCGATGAGTACTTTTGACACATTGCGCATTGCTTGAAATGACGAAACAGAGGTCCATATAAAAATTTAGTTTGCTGGGAATTTTTTCGCAGATGTCACATTTTTGTCTAATTTTTATGAAATATAACAAAACGTAATTTATCCACCTATATGTTACTAAATTAAATACACTTGGACAACCATTAACCGCCCTAACATATAATTCCGATTGTGATAAATGTTGACTTTCGTTTTCGCTAATTATAATATATGCTAATTACTGTTTAAAACTGACATATTAACTGGATAAGTTACTCCATTCCTTTCCGTATCAAACGTGGGACTTATTGACCAGAAATATGTCAGTGGTTAGTTAGTAAATAATAACACGGTGCAGTGATTAAGTAGGCTAGCTAGGTGCACCACCACGTGCTCTTGTTGCACATACCTTCGAACAACAAAAATCAACACGTAAAAATATTGAATGTGTGTCACGTCACAACTGTTGATAATAAACCAGAATTATTGGATAATTATTTTTTGTTTCCAACAAATATTTAGAATGGAATGAAACTGCAATTTAGCGTAACAGGTCTTGTTTTTTAAAAACTGCAGGCAAACTAAGGCATGATTCCTGATTTTGAATAAATATTTATCATACCTAAATATATTCCCATGATAAATGATTTCGCATGTTTTTTATAATTGTACCGTAAATAAGTTGTATTTCAATGAGCCGGAATTTCCTGAATAGCAATAACAAAATTGTGGAATAGGCAGGTTTTTACTTTAAATATATTAATTCAATTGATAGAATCAGTGATAATGTGATGATATATTTAGCTACATAATCATTATGCGATATATTACCGAGAATAGACATTAAAAACTACTGGGTTCATTAATTGAGGGAAAAATATATTCCATTGATGAAACACTGTTCCATTCATTTGTATTACTAAGATAAAATTTCGTTTCTTCTAAGAATCTTCTGGGAACATTTGTGTATGATGTCTTGCTTATCTTATTCGGACATGACGTTAGGGTTGGTTTCCATAAATATATCAGGAATGATTACACAGGCACACAGAATAAAAAAAGTGGTCTTTTTCTGGTACTCCATTGGGTAACCCATATGTATTTCGACGTGCTGAATACGAATCAGATGTCCTTTTAGCTCGATTGGATACCATTTTTTTGTAAATCGCGAAGGTAACCTAAAAAAAACTCATAATTTCGGTTATTAAATTCACTTCAATCTCCAATAGTGCCACATAATAACTTGAGCAATTAACTGATGTTATGCGCATAGGTACTTGGACATATAAAACAACTTGCAGGGTGCACACTTTCGGTTTTCCAACGATTATTCGTCTGTCACCAACACTGATATCGTTCTCTTTCAAGGCCAAGTGTAAGAAATATATCTTACGGTTGTTCTTAATATCGGGACGTTTAGATTTCTGACCATTAAATACATGTTCATATATCGCTTAAAAATTCTCCAGAAATCAAAGTTAACCACCAGGTTAAAGAATACAGCGCCGTCCATTATACTGAAAATTGCCACTAATTTGGCTCTTGCCATTTAGCCATAATGATTATTATCAATATTGATCAAGAATGGGACCTGCAACAAGGCGTGTGCGATGTAATCATAATATATATTTGTGTAAAACTTCCATCAACTGAATCGTGGAAATGGAACTGTCCAAATCAATGAAGGTTCGAATTAAGGCCAACAGATCATTTTAACCAACTCGTCTTTTTTAACGTCAGTTATTCTATCAGCAGGAAAATAATTCTCATATAAATACATTTTACATTGGCAATCCATCTTTCACTCAATTCGTAATATTCGTAAAATTACCTTAAAGCATTTTAAGTAAAATTGATATACAGAGTGTCCCAAAAGTCGTGGATAAAACGAAGTGAGGTAATTTCCAATCAGAATAACAGTATACGTGGTTATCAGATTTTTTATGGTTCAAAAATGATTTCAACTTTTTTTATTATTGTCCGAAATCGCCTAATACGTTTACTAAGAAAGTGGTAAAAAACTTAAGCCTTTTGCTATTTTTTTTCTTACAGATGCTAGTGAAGGTTGTACCTTTCTGATGGAAGTATTTTTATAAAATCTAGCAATTGTCAATTGTAATAAAATATGTATCAATCATTGTTTGTTTCATTAAAAATTATTGGGATTTTTAAGTGATCTTACAGAAAAAAAACACTACAGGAAGTTGCCTCGTAAAAAAAAACTAGTGTAGTTTTTGCAAATTAACACGATAACATGCATAGACTTTTTCTTAATGGTTTTTTTACTAAGCGATTTCGGGCAAAAATGCAAAAGGTAAAATGGCTTTTGAACCATGAAAAATCGCCTATCACCCCACTTCGTTTTATCCACGACTTTTGAGACACCCGGTGTTACCTAATCTACGTAAAATTCGCTCGAATCTAACACCGTTTCGATATTTTGTACATTTTTGTATTTTTCTGTGATTAATCAAAAACATATTGCTCCAAAATTATTATATAAAACATAACAGCATATCATGCGATCACCCTGTATGACAAGCATAACCCAGCTTCAATAGGAAATCTTCTATCATGTTATTTTACATCTATACCAAATTTGAATGAGACATTTTAAGTTTAACAGACGTTATCGTGTTTACAACAAACTTCTACACACATACGTACATCAATTCAAGCACACAGGCATTTTTTATTTGATTTTTTTTTAATTTCTACGATGGCTATTAATAATTTTTGTCCAGTATTTATTTTAACATTTGTAATATGTAAAATTATTGTAAATAATGTATATGTTTAAATTTAATTTGACAAGCCGTTCTTTCGACACATAACGGCCTACTCAACAAAATTTAAAAACGAAATTGTATGACAAAAAAGGGTCTATTTCTGAAACGTTAAATAAAGTTATCTATTCATTTTCATAATAACAGTAAAATTGTTCACACAATTGTTAGCGGATAATCATATTTAACGTTTCAGAAACTGGCCATAAATTCTACTAGAACCGCTGCTCAAGGAATCACTACTTCCACATTCAGATTCTCTAATCAAGTCACTCACAACGAAGAAATTTTGTATGTGGAAATAATTGTTTATGGAACTTTAATAATATAATATTTGAAATCCTCTACCCCAAAAACCCATAAAATGATACCCCACATCGGTAGTGGGGTGGGGGTGGTGATAGGGGGGTGGTAGTGGGAGTGGATGAAGTAAAACAATATTTTGAGACTTCTGGTTCTTGTACACACACTGAATCTCATTTTTTTTCATCCCCTTTAATAATGAGATGGGGAATGGTAATGGGGGTGGCTAATGCCAAAAATTTTTTTGGGACCTTAGCTTCTCTTGTATACACTAAATACCAATTTTATGGACTCTTACCTGCTTGATTTACCTATTTACCACAAATTTATCTCACATTACCCCCCAACCCTTCGACAGAACAAGATGAAAATATAATCTAGTTCCAGATCTCGTTAAAGTACATATGTGTACCAAATTTCAAGTCAATATCTTAAACGGTTCCAGAGTAAACGTGCGCACAAAAAAAAGTTTTTTTCGCTCAAACTTAAAATCTCGACATTTCATGACATTCTAAGCCTATTTGAACAATACAAATTTTTTTAAAAAATCTTGTCGTTACTATACTTCCACTGGATGTGGAAGTAAAAGTTGCGAAATTGCACTCAAATGGAAGAAGTGCCCGCCAGGGATTAATCATTAATCACTCCTAGATAGTGATTAATGATTAATTACTGGTAGTGGTGAATAATGTATATAATTATGATTGAACAAAGACAAGTATAATTGGTATATTATAAAACGGTCGTGGACAAAGTAACATTATTTCACTATTATGTATAGGCCGATCCATGAGTGCATTGAAAACAATTGAATTTGTCCCACGATCTTCGCTTTAGAAACGTCAAAATTAATTTGTGTTTTGACGTACATATAAGCTAATTTTGAAAGTTATTTGTCTAAATATGGAAACTGATGACTATAGTAGAAAAAATAATGTATGAAACTCACGCATAAAGTTTTTTCACTCATGAAAAGAAGTACCACATTATGCATTTTTTGAATAAATTAGTATTAAAATCTTAAAACCACTTTGGCAACGCCACTGACCAATACTATCAGGGAACAACAATTGTTAATTTATACAACATGACTCTAGCTAACAATTATTGCTGTTAATTGCGATGACCCTTTGGTAACATTTAAAACAAACCTCTACTCTTAGAGTTCTATTTTGTAAAATCGGTATAGGTTAGGTCGGCTATTGCAAATGATAGGTAATAGCGGTAATAATAACTTTATGCATGTTAATTCGTACGTGCAAAGTTGGTGAGATTAAAAGTTGTGGGCACGTGCTTTTATCTAGGTCACTGTGGAATTGCATATGATAAACGCTCAAAGAGTTGAGCTTTTTGTTGTTGAGAGGGTCGTTGAGCAATTCTATTCTAGCAGATGTTTTAGAATTTTCACACGCATTTGCGTGCCTACACAGCCACACATTAGCACGCATTGTCCAGTTGTGCTCTTACAAAATGTTTTTGAAAGAGATTGGGCAATGGCGTACAGCTGAAACTGTACCTATTTCAGAACATTTCTATATTTGTATGCTTATTATTGCATGCTTTATACGTTTCGAAATATAATTTTGAATAATTAGTCATGGCGATGTATTTCTAGCTTGTTTGTAGAAATTGTGGAAAATCAGTTTTATTTTCTCTATTAGTAGGACAGCTTATATCATGAAAATGTGGACACACCGGACAAAACCACCAAATTTTTCCAGGTACTAGTTAGGTACGTAGCTTTCAATTTTTGATAGGAACCAACTCCTCCGTCGGCCATCTTGAATTTTATAGCGGCCATTGAAGGTATATTATCAATATCTCGGCTTCTAAATCACTTAGGACCACAAACTTGGTATCTAAGTATACACATTTGGGGTCAGGGAATACAAGTACACAATTTTTAAATGTAATCACACTATATATCTATTCACCGATGAACTATTTTGTCCGGCGTGTCCGCATTTTCTAATGTTTTTTTATTTTGTTTCAGATTGAACTGTAATAGAAGATGGATTGGAACCAGTGCATGATCTAAACAACTTCAGAAAATCTAAAATGTCCACTTAATACATATGGAATCGAAGACAAGACAACACCATACCGGTCTTTCTTGAACAATTTCAATGAGTTTAGAAGCTTAGTCATTGAGGGTGAAACTAAATTTTGGAAGCGGAGTGCGGTTAAATTGGTCCAAAAGAAATTGCAAGTTATACAGATTTCCACTTCGATGGTAATTTTCCTTATGGTTGTCAAGAACAGTCAGTGCAAACTGTTCTGAAGACGTATGTATGATTTTGAATGGTGCTGATGTGACTGATCAAGATGCTATATTGGCAAATTGTGATATTCGCCTGTGACTATATAGCATCTTGATCAGTCACATCAGCACCATTCAAAATCATACATACGTCTTCAGAACAGTTTGCACTGACTGTTCTTGACAACCAGAAGGAAAATTGCCATCGAAGTGGAAATCTGTATAACTTGCAATTTCTTTGCGCACTAACTTGGCAGTGTTTGCTAACAAAATGGGCATCATGTTTGTAATCACATGACATGGCCTGTTGCAGCATTTCCCGCATACCTTCTTCAAACATCAAAACTTCATACCTTCCATCACTTTATTCTTGCGCTTGTGGAAAGTAAGCTTTCTCCTTCAATCTGGTTCTGTTAATCCCCTTCTCAACGCCAAGAACTTTTAATCGGTTCTCATACAGTTCATGCAACTTTGAAAATTTAATGTATAAGTACAGTTAAAGTATAAGTATAAAGCTCCACAAAACTGTAGTTATATCAGAATTCAACTTAAACCGCACTCTGTTATCACTAATGTCAGATTCACTGGATTGCCTTGTTAAAGCTTCCACCAGTTTAACTTTTGTTTTTTGCGACAATCTTGAATCAAAGAAAGATAGCTCTCTGGAGTAAGGTGCCACAAGTGATTTTTAAATTTGACGACTCGCAATGAGCCAAAACCAGTAGACTTATATTTGTGGAGTATTTTTAAAAAACACAAATTTTTGTACGGAGTGCCAGTGTGCTAAGAACCAACCTTCCAAGAAAATTTCCAAGTATAAATGGTTGTTGCTATTTACCGGGCACGATGCATCGCTCCTAAAGCATAAAAGGATATATTTCGCAAAGAAACTTCTCCCCACACTACCAATGCTGATTCCTGAAACTCCCTATAATGTTCCCAGATTGTCGTTCTACATATTCAAGAGTCCGCCATATAAATTGGTAAATGTTGCCTGTATTTTCAAAGTGGTCATTCTTCTTCAAAGCCATACTTGAAATGATTGATTAATTTGGACCTATTCCCGTTGAAACCTTTTGAAAATTGATACCAAGATTACCAAGAGGCCGCTTGCTTCGAATTTTTCCTCGAACGTCGCTCTAAGTACCAACTGGTAAATGTATTGGCGGTAAGCTAGATACAACAGATCTCTTCCCAGAAACGGTTCTAGTAGAACACTGATTCCATTGAAAACTCCTGTGTTTGTAGCAATAATATCGAAACATATGGCTTGCGTAAGGAGATCATTGTTTGAGACATTCAAGTTCCGGATTGCAATGTAAGGACTCCCAATAATTGTTCCATGGCTTTACTAGTAACGACCACGGGCAGATTATCGAGCGCTTCTTTTCCGTTCAACGATGGCAGCGATTTTCCATCCCAGTGAATAACGGTAGATTTCAGTTCAAGTTTAAATGCTGCCTTTAGATCTTCGGCTCGTTCTTTGGAAAACGCCTTCTTTAACTCCAAATCGAGATTTGTGGAGAACAAATCATAGTCCACTCCAAGAACTTTTCCAATGGCGAATATCAACCCAATGGAATTTCTGTCGCTGATTTGCGGTTACCCAGTACTGCCAGTAATTTTGGTGTGAAAATTTGTCGATGAGCTCTCTTTATTTTTTATCAAGTTCCATTTCAAGTTCCCCGTCGGGTTGGATACGTAGGTGTTTTTGGAACTACTAGATCAGTTTCGTCCAAATCCACAGCTCAAGTGGAAAGGACTGGCGTACTTTCGCCGCTACTAGACGACCTTTGTAACTCTCCTTTTTTTTTTTAAGGAAATACGTTAACGTAATTCCTAATAATACAGATGAGTCACTGTTAAGTCAAAGCTACACCTCCCACTATTTTGGAAAAATTGTTTACTTAGAAAAGGTCAGCCGCATATGGGGATTTTATAGTTTTAGGGATGCCTGCAGTACGTTAACCGATTTTAAAGGCATTATTTTTTTAAAAATTGAAACCATTCTGAGGGATGCCGCAAACTAAATTCGATTTTTCTTTGTCAAGTATAAATAACCCACTCATTTTGAATTGGCCTAAGGCAAAATTTATTTACCAATCACAAACGAATCTTCTCATTAAGTTTACATTCCATCATAGCTTATACTTGACCTAAATTTGGCGCTTTAAATGTCACATTGCTTGAATAGTATCATTAAAATATGTGCTATTAATATTATTCAAGTTATTAACAATCTAAAAGACTAAATCCTCCAGCAAAAAGTTGTAATACGTGCGTTTTACATATAAAAGAATCTATTGATTTCCTTATCTAGGACAGCAGTCTTCTTAGCGTCATAGTTCTTACGCAGTGAACGAAAGAATTTTATTAAATATTTTTGAAATACTTGTGAAATAATCATTTTATTGATTGATGCACTTAGTATTTCGCTGACCTGAATAAGCCAGATCTCCCAGACACAGATGAGTTTCATAATAGGTTATATGAGATATAACTAACCAGTAGGCGTTTAGTACTGAATCATTGCAGTATGTTACAATTTACAAATATACATTTTCTGTGTGCTAATTGATTTTTTAATTTTATAAAATATGAAAGCATAACATGAAGTCTGCTAAATATACACTAGCGAAGTTATGTATATTTTTACTAGCTTAAAAATATTACGACAGGTTAAGTTACTTAATAACCCTCTTAAAATTTCGATGCTATCGAAAACGCTCAAACAAAATGAAACTTTCTCTGCTGTTATGTATGGACACGAGTCTCCACGTAACAAAATTTGGAATATGCATGTTAAAAGCTGTTTAATATTTAATAAATATACCAGTCGGGCCTAAACTTTCCATAATTTTATTGTAGCTTTTTAATATATTTACAATTTTTTTAAACTTCATCTTATTAATTGATTACTATTGCAGAAGTAACTTTTCTAAACTATTTCGCGGAATCAAGAAATTAATACAGTTAACAGTAATCTTGTTATTATGGAGAACTCAACGATAACAATATTAATTTCATTTCTAAGTGCAACTAGCTGCACTTAATAAAGAAAACAATAAAAAGGTCGTTTTATAATAGAATATAAAAACGTTTGAACTAATCTTCGAATGTAATTTATAAGACTTCCTGTCGTAATTGTGAAAATGACATAGAGATATCAAACAGTAAGACATATAAATACTTTATTAAAAGAATATGAGGAAAAATTAAAAAGGGAAGAAAACATCGTTCATCGCCAGAACACATCATTGGAATCAACAAATCAAATATCTAAAACTTTGAATTTGGGAAATAAACAAAGTTTTGCATTCTTTTTTAAATATAGAATTATAAACTGAAATAAAATTTTCGTATTGCCATTTAAAAAAAATGATCAGCTACCAGATGGTAAAATATCAATGTATCAAAAAGAGGAAAGTGCGTATCCCAAAACGAATTTTTAGGTGAGAAGTCTAAAATTGCTAAGGGCGGTTTTTACCAATATTGCAAATCCTCATAATGTCCTCAAGTCTGTTATTTAGGACATCGATCAGATTACAGAAACTAATGGGACGGATTCTATAAAAGTAATTAGGAAATTAAAAAGTTGTTAGAACAGCAGGAAGTGTTTAGAGATATGACAAGTGCATCGTAAGAAGACAAACTTATATCTTTCTCGTATATTACAACACTCTTAAAATTGACCGAACCTCACTGAGAGTAGAAGAGCTATCTTACGCTAAGGAAGGCGCGACTGGCGCCCAAAATAAAATAAATATTCTCACGTCCTTCAGTCGAGCGATGGTGAATTCTTCTACAGACACACCCTTAAAATCGTTATTTTTTGAGAAAGTGAACTTATTCTTTCTTATTTAGAGCACTGAAATACGCACTTTTGGGTCATATTGCCATATTCCAGATCACGGTGTATGGTTTACTACGATTTTTTAATACTCTCAAAATTCGATATTATAGCAGGATATTTCGAAATTCCTTTGTACCAAATTTCATCTAGATACGTCACAAGGTATTTATTTCATGGAGGGTCAACGTTGGGATTAGCTTTAATTTTCTAAAAAGCTAAGTAGGATTTGAAAAAAAAAGCAACCGAATGTGGAAAGGGAAAAATACTTTATTTTGATTAAGAACAAGTGATGACGTCATTGATTTTTATGCATTTTATGAAGACCCCATACGTTTATGCTCAAGAAAGCAAATCATATTCAACAGAGGCTTTCATAAAAATCTATAAGAAAAGAACTTCACTTGTGTTTATTCAAAATAAAGAATGTTTCCCTCTCCATATTCCTCAAATAAAGTTATATTATAATTAATATTACTATTAATATTATATTTTATTGTTTTTTTTTCCAAGGCCTACTTAACTTTTTATCAGAAAATTAAACGGCGTTAGTTCCATCTTTGACCCTCAATACACTTTCATCGAATTTTGGGTACACAAAAAACATCGCAGTAAACCGGATACCGATATCTGGAACATGGCAATATGACTCAAAAATGCGCCTTTTTGTACTCTACATAACAAAAAAAAATCATTCGATAATCAAAAACGATTTTATGAGCTTGCGTCCATCTTAAATGGCATACACAGTATACAAAAACTTTAGACGAGCAAACATTAAAGAGTGTAGAAAACATTCAACATTTCCAAAAATACAATCAAAACAAAAGAACAATGTTAAAAAGGGGCTTTTTTGGCCCATCCGTGGTAAAGTGGAAACCATCTTTTTTTTTTACTAATTTTGGGGTGCGGAATACAAATCTGTCATCCGAACTGGCTAAAAACATCGGGAAGGCAGTAAAAAACAACCCTTAGTTTCGTTAGGTAAGTAAAAAAAGAAGCAAAAAATCTGAATCCACCCCCCCTCCTTCCTCTTGTTTCCCTCACCCTTCACAGCCCGTAAGAAAGGTGTAAGTGTAATATCTAATACACGGCTGTTTATTTATTTTAAAAAAAACCAACACTCCTCGTTAAATGGCTATTGTCAGGTTATAATGTGATTACTTCTGAATTATCTTATACCCATCCCCACCAATTAAGGTGGTGGATTGCGAAAGAAATCCCTAATCACCAAGTTTGATGTTTTTTTTTTATCATAATAAGGTGATTTAGTCAATTCAGATTAATATTTCTCACCCCTGGTTGGGGTGTACGGTGTGCATATTATTATCCAGAAAATATTACTTGCTTCTTATATTAAAAAAATTCTTATCATCGTGTCTGAATGGAGACATCCAAAGCCAACAAAGAAAAAAAAAATTCTTTAATTGTTTAAATAACTTTTTTGGTTGGGAAAATGAGAATCTTCACTTTATGACACCCAATCTGATATTATAGCGGTATCCGATCCATAAAGGGGGTTAAAATCACCATCTAGGGACTCGATCAGTTTTTTTTTCCAAAGAATAACCTCTTGTAGTTCTAATTCTAGTGGCAAGTTCTAATATCAATTTCAATGTCACCCACAAATAAGGGTTGTTTTCTAATGTGTTCCCGAGATTTTTGGCCAAAACGGTTACGGATTCGTTTTCAGCACCCCAAAATTAGGAAAAAACACACTTTTTCCACACTTTACCACGGATAGGCCAAGAAAAGACATTTTTTTAACATTGTTCTTTCTAGGTATGTGGGAGATTTTTACTAATACTACAAATATGGAAAAGTCTTGCTTCTTTGCTTCAAATTAGTGATGCAAGATGTTAAGAATCTATTCGGTTAATAACAGACAACAATCTCAGTTCTAGATGATGTAAGTGTGAACGTAATGGAGGTGTAATAATAGCTTTTAATTTCCATAAAATAGGCCAATGTCAAGGCAAAATCACTATACCAATTACTGCTGGTGAGAGTAGAGAAAAGATACTCTCTCACTTACTGTACAGTGAAAGGTACAATGACTTCTATGAATTTGTTTGATTCTAGGTTTGACTGTTAAGTAATAATTTAATTGCGATAGTATTATTATATTCAGATACGCGTAAGTTTGGAATATAAACTTATTAAATGCGTATCTTTATTTATAACCTTTTTCTTAGTAACATGATGAATTGCAAAAAATATTCCATACATTGGTGTAATATACTTCAGCTAAGCGTTTCATTAAAATATTTTAAATGTAGACAAAGTTCCTTGTATTATTCATAAGTTTGTATCACTACCGACTACTGTAATAATGAAAAAACTAGACCTGTCCTGGGCCCTCCCACTTTATAAGAGACAAGAATATTAAAGGAATGTACGTCAGAAACCTGACTTTGATGTTGTTTGGACTTCCTGAAGCGTATCAGAAATCCGGCTATTTAATTGTAATAACGGTTTTAGACAGAATATTTGTAAGGTGTGCATTATTTATGGTTGTATCTCGAGTCGTATCTGCTTAGAAACGAAATACAAACTATAGACCCTACCTCTTTTTATGCATGCGTTCAGACGGATGTTTAAAATTAAGTAAATTTAAGGTTATAATGAAACATCACAATAAACTACTTATTCTATTTCTTGCAGGTATGTCAAGTAACCTGTTGATTTTGGTGCTTGAAATAAACAACTTACTAACAACTAAACTATATGGTTTTTCCTGGATCAGTTTTTGGAAAAGTATATTTGTATAAACTAACCTCTCTGTTATGCTGTATCTGTTATACAATTATAAGAAAAACTATGTTGCATTTTGAAGTTTGCATTATGTATTATTTATGAAAGTAAGAAGAAAATTAAATGGACACACCTATTGGTATTTGGCTACTTAATAATTCTTGATTTCTATTTCTTTATCATTTTAACTATAAGTAGCAATTAGCACCGCCTTCTTGATCGGACGAGGATGATGAGTTGATAATGCCGTTGCTGCTAAAGAGAGAAAAAAATGTGTTTCATTTTTAACAGACTTCACAAAATTTTAAAAATGGAGGACTCGTATGTATGATTTTCTTAATATTTCTTCAACCATTACTTGGCTGAAGCAATGTGTCTGAAATCTGCTTTCTCATACTGCAAGGCATGGCTCGACGGTGGTCCCATAATAATTTCGTGAAGCTACTACGTCTAGTGTAAGGCGAGCAAAAACTGGAAATAATTTTTTTTCGAGAATATGCCGAATGCGCCAGTGCTAAGAAAACGTAATCTTGTGATAAAAAAATTAAAATTTCGTCAGAATTGCATTAAAATTGGTAGCAAAATCGGTTATTTTAGGACTGGCTGATACCGAGTACGATGTCAAAAGTTTAAATTCAAAATGGTGAAACTAATGCAGTTGCGATAATTACAATATTTTGCAGATTTACATGAAATCTGTGATACATGATGATTTCAACATTCTCTGACACGAGACCCTACAGTTTATAGTGGAGTTCGAACCATTTTTTGGGGGTACTTTTATAATTAAATTTATTTCGCACTAAGCAAGGTTCGAACCTGCTTCACTAGGCACCCCAATTTGCATTCTAAGCTCAAGCTTAACAAGGTTTTATTAAGAGTTTTTTCAATATTACATGTCGCATCAGCATCGCCTCGGAGCCAGCCAAACAACCACGGCGAACATCGCCGAGGTGGGTGTGGGGCATTCTAAGCGCTCTAACCCCTTAGATACTGTCCCCCGTCAGAACAAATAGTTTAGTAAATTTTTTATTTCAAAATATAGCTTTCCATCCACTGGTATATGTATAAGGGTAGCAATTATAACATTTATCCAAAAACTCTATATAAAGAATTTGGTTATTATAGGACTCTTATAGGGGTCAAAAGATAAGAGAAGATGACCATGATGAACAAAATTATATTTTCAATATCTACACTGAACTATCTTGAGTAAAGACTTGTAGCAAAGAACTGGCTTTAATAAACAGAAAACTACGAAGGGGATAAACTTGAGCAATTTAACTATAATTCGCACTTCAATGTTAAATAGCACATTATTTTTAAAATATGGGTGTTTAATTTTAAAAAGATGAGATAAAGTTAAAAAAGATGCGTTAAATTTGAAAAATCGTTCTTCAAAAAGAAGCTTCCCACACTTTTAGCGCATAAATGTGTCAGCCATATGTACCTGAAGTTTCGAACGTTCACTTGAACGAATTTCAAATAAAAAATTCCAGTTAATCGACTTTAGGCAACGCTAGCATCGTTGCCAGCAGATATTACCAGAAAAATGGTAAAATGGTAAAACTTCAGGTACATACAGCCATAATAATTTCGAATAAATAAAATAATCACAATATGAGCATGGAGAGCTTATGGGCATTTTTTGAGTTAATTTATTTTTTTCCAAAATCATTGATAATAGTTGTGGTTTTCTCTCCTCTGCTGTTCCTACGAAAGGGAGCCTTCAATATTCGTATATGTACATTTTTCTGAAAATTTTTTGACATTTCGCACAATACTGTATCATAAAGTTGCACACGGATTACACATTCAAAACATTAGGTATTTGTGCAATAATTTAGTTACTATTAGAATAGTTTGATTGTCTTTCTTTTGACTAACCTGTCTCATTTTCTTTTTCCCACCCACCATTCAAATTCACCTATACAACTATTTTTGCCGACTTTTGGAGATTTAAATTGCGCGGTTTTACCTTTTACGGCCTGCTGGTGTCTCGGAACAGAACCGATAAGTCGCTTATATACCCAGGTTTCCGATGTTCGCTTAAAAGTTCGCGGTTTCATGATGGCTTCTTAAGGTAGACTTTCGCAACATGCGACAGCGACAGGCGACCAGAGACAGGCGACAGCGACACCACCGGTACAATGGTATTCGAAGCGTGCGACAGCGACACACAGCCCACTGTCGCACGCATCGAACGGAGCCGCATTAAATACCATTGGTGATGTCGCTGTCGTCTGTCTCGGTCGCCTGTCGCTGTCGCTGATGTCTCAGGCGTTTACAAAAGCTCTTAGTTTTTTTACTTCCACATCCAGTGGAAGTATAGTAACGACAAATTTTTTTTTTTAAATGTTTATTGTTCAAATAGGCTTAGAATGTCATGAAACGTCGAGATTTTAAGTTTGAGAGAAAAAAAATTTCTGTCTGTAGGTCTGTCTGTAACTTTTTTTGTGCGCACGTTTACTCTGGAACCGTTTGAGATATTGACTTGAAATTTGGTACACATATGTACTTTAACGAGATCTAGAACTAGATTATATTTTCATCTTGTTCCGTCGAAGGGTTGGGGGGTAAATTGGGGTAAATTTGGGGTAAATAGGTAAATCAAGCAGGTAAGAGTCCATAAAATTGGTATTTAGTATTTACAAGAGAAGCTAAGGTCTCAAAAAAATTTTGGCATTAACCACCCCCATTATCACACCCCACCCCATTATTAAAGGGGATGAAAAAAAAATTGTGATTTAGTGTGTGTACAAGAACCAGAAACCTCAAAATATTTTTTTACTTCATCCAACCCCACTACCACCCCCTATCACCACCCCCACCCCACTACCGATGTGGGATATCGTTTTATGGGTTTTTGGGGTAGAGGATTTCAAATATTATATTATTAAAGTTCCATAAATAATTATTTCCACATACAAAATTTTTGTGACGGATAGAAAATCTGGATGTGGAAGTAGTGATTCCATGGGCAGTGGTTTTTTTAGTTGGTATAGGTATTTAGCATACGCTCCCATATTAATAAATCTTTCATAAACATGTTGCCACTAAGTATGAGCTGTTTAGAAGCAGAGGTCAAAGAAAATCAAACAAGGGTTTTTTGTGTCCATAAAAATGTATACAGTGTGACCCACTTAAGATCGCAACACCCCTTATACCCTTTTTTTTTCTTATTTTGTTATAAAATCAATTCAGTCTAGTACAATGCATTATTCTGAACAAAAAATGAGGAATAGATTTTTTTTGATTTGGGAATCCGTTTTACAAATAAAAATTAGTTTTGGTTGAAAAAATTGTATTTTTGACAGCCACTATTCAAACACCTTTGTACAAATACCTTAGTATTTTTTTTCTAAAAAAATCCCTAATACTTTTTTTTGAAAAATCGGCTTTTGAAACCCCCCTTAAAATCGCACGCTATTGACATATATCACATATTACCAAGTTCAAAGAATCACCTTATCGATCTTTTCTTACCACCAAAATTTGAAGGGCATACAGGGATGTTGCGATCTTAAGTGGGTTACACTGTATATTCAATATCTAATCTATTCCACCCCAAATGGAACTTCCCCCAACCATCCCCCCTCCAGGTATCCCCCTTAAGTTATTAAAGAACAAGTTTACGTTAGTACACATGCATAGATGTTTTTGAACTTGAAAATCATATTTCCTTTAAACAAACTGCACCCTAAGCTCCCCCTGCTACTATACAACACCCATATTCCCCTAACCCCACTAACATAAACCTTCATGCTCCTACCAGGCATAAAATAGTTTTAAAAGGATTTTTTATTTACATTATTAATAAAATGTCAATTCCTTTTATACCCCTCCCCCAACACCCACTCTCCCGAACCATTCCCGGCATCATCATAATGCTACAAGCTTGAAAATGGAATAACGAAGACTTTTCTTATACTTTTTTTTATCGGCAGAAAGATATAACCTTGCACCCGTTTTACTCCCTCTCCCTACATCCAAAGTAACAAAAATACGAACAAAGATAGTTAAGCTCTAAAAATCAGACAAAAGTACATATACTATAAGATCTAAATCAACAAACAAAAAAAACAAAAAAAGAGAGGGTGGGGGGGGTGGGTACAAGAGGAATTGGCATTTTATTAATAATGTAAATAAAAAGTCCCTTTAAAACTATTTTATATCTGGTAGCAACATAAATGTTTATGTTGTGGGAGGAGAGGATGCTTGTCATTGGAGGTTGGGGGTGTTGAGATATTGTATAGTAGTAGAGGGAGCTTAGGGTGCAGTTTATTCAAAGGAAATATGATTTTCAAGTTAAAAAACATCTAAGCATGTGTGCTAATGTAAACTGGTTCTATGATAATTTAATGGGGTTACATAGAGGGGGATGGGATGGGGAAAGTTCTGTTTAGGGTGGAATAGATTAAATATTGAATATATGATAAAAAAAACTTCAAATTTTTTTACCAGAAATAAAAGGGATAGAAAACCGGCCTAATAGGCCATACTCCTTTCGTTTTGTAATTTTTAGTGACCCTTTTTCAAGACTGTCTACTTTTTCCAAAAATTTTTGAATTTAAATTGCGGCTGTAGTAAACGTAGGATAGACTGCATCGGCCATTTCGTAAACCTAAAATTTTTAAATTCAATTAAAATTACAAAATTGTGTTTAGTACTACATACGTTTGAAACTTGATAATAAAATTGTTAAACCTATCATACGCAGTAAACAATACCAAGAATTCATTAATTTGTGAGAATTTGTAGCCATTTACTAAGCCCAGTCACATAAAGCGTAATATCTTCATGAAATAAATTTCGTGAAAACAATTATTTGCAAAACTTGTTCACAGCATTGTCGAGGAATCACATTAAATCATTCTTTAAACAAAAAACTCCAGCGTTACTCACAATCACAACAGCGAACAGTGGAATATTTTCAACCACAGACAATAATTGTTATTAAAGGATGTGTTTCTGTACCGCCGCACTACCTCTGAATTGAAAATCATAAATAAAAGATAACTTGGCTGTTGAAACAAAAGTGAACACTCTTAATAATATATGCATAAAGAGTAAGAGTGAATAGACGACGTGTTCGGAATCATAAAATATTGTTCCTTTAACACCATGACCGAGTAACAGCGGTTCTGCAGGTTTGCCTTATTACGTTAGCGACCCAACAACCTACATCACCAAGATCGTCTCTTGCATCACATCCTCCGTCTTCGTCTGAGTAATTGTTTACGCTAATAACATCTGTCTGTCTCCGTCCGACGTTAATATATGCCAACTATGAAATTGCACGCCATGCAGACACACTTTCCGTTTCATTTGTACTATTTTTTTCACTTTTTAAACTTATGTTGTTTAATTGGGTAACTTTTTTTAATGGCATTGAGACAATTAGGCACATGGGCCAATTTAACTGACGAACGCGGAACCGTTCGCAGCATTATTTTTGTTACATATTTTGCGCTAAATGAGAAATTAAAACCAAAATAAATAACATGTAAGGGTCTGGTTAATTTTGAAAATGATGTATTATTATTGAGAGATTATCATGAAGTAATCATTTCTTTATATTGTATATTGTTTTTTTTTTGTTTGTTTTAAATGTCCACAGATTTTGAACAAAAGTAAATGGAAACTTTTCAATTTCTATTCATTTAAAGGGACACCATTAGTTACAAATTTTACTAAAAGCTTACAACTAACAGATACAAGGACTAGTAGGACTTTTTGCTAAATGATTTAGACTAGATTGTGATTTGTTTTGTTATTTTGGTGCTGCTGGTTATTAAATTCACCTCTGCCACCTCAGCGTCGGGTTTGCAGGTGGTTACAACCCCTTGAAAATATATAAAAACGAAGAAAATAATGTGATAGTACAACCAGGAGGTTCTTTTTGTAAAAATAGCTTTGAGTTAATTTTTTTTTAGTGTTCGGGAGGTGCCCGATGTATGTTAGCCGCCATTTTTGAGAAAAGTTGAAACGTAAAATCTTGAGAACCGTTGATGCTACGACCAAAATGATCACAAGTGTTGGGCACTAAATTCTCTACAAATTTCTTCAGAGACTTCGTAGAACTAACGTTTTATGAGTTACAGCGCGTCAAAGTTTGCAAAAAGGTATTGTTTGAGAAATATTTCGTAACCTGTTGATTGTTTATTAAAATGCTAAATGGCAAGCTTGTATAGCACTAAATGCTCTACAAATTCTGTCAAAGACGCCATTTTGTAGGATTAATAGTTTACGAGCCCATCAAAAGTTATGAAAAATAGTTTTTTCAACATATCTCGCTAACTATTGATTCGATATAAAAATATGTAATTGCAAACTTGTAGAGCATTAAATTATATAAAATTTTTATTTCAAACGTTTTTGCAAAGGTAACAGAACATATTTTTTTCAAAATATCTCGGATACTTGATTCGTATTCCGCACGTCGAAATACATAGGGATTTCCCAATGAAGTCCCAGAAACAGACAATTTTTTTGTGTGTGTGCCTGTGTAATATATGAATATCACCGGAACCTCCGCCATTTTCTAGAAAACCGCGTTTGCAAATATATTACACAGACACACAAAAAAAGTGAAAAGTGGTCTGTTTCTGGGACTCCTTTGGGCAAGCCCTATGTATTTTTTTTAATGCCTTATTTCGATTAACGTCCTGGCGAAGTTTAGCTAATGCTACTCTACCACTTAACCAGGACGGCGAGATGAGTTACGGTCACCCATCCAAGTGATGGACTCGCATCGGCGTGCTTGACTTCGCTGATCAATGTCCACTCACTGAAACCGGTACCGTACCTCACCTCACACGACGTGCTGAATACGAATCAGGTGTCCGTTTAGCTTTATCACCAACCAATTTCTAGTAAATCCCGAAAATAACCTAAATTATGATTTTTTTTACAGGTTTTTCGCGACTTACAAAAATGGTGGGTGATAGAGAAATTCTGACTCGGAATTCAAAACCAGCGCGTCAAAATACATACATCCCAAGTAACAATTTAAGTTTTATCACAATCTACAAGAAGTTATTAAGTCTATATAATAAAACTGATCGTAAAACTGTTTTGTTTATACTAGATAACCTCTTAAAAGCTACAATAAACTCGGCATAAAACCAAAAAAGACCTTTTATAAAGGTTATAAATATCTTCCTTAAAACTATCAATAAAGCTAACAGTACTTTAGAACCCAAATTTGCAAGATGTTTTCAAGTCTACCATAAAACCTTTTATAAAATCTTAAAACTTAGTACTTGCAGTCAAATTTTAAACCTGCTTTGAGAACATCATAAATAATTGTCTAATAATTCTTTGTCGAAAAACTTGTTGCACTTAAACTGTCTAAATCAGAAAATGTCGCCAAGTAATATAAAATATGTCTGTCTCGATTTAAATATCTGCATGTGCTAACGTTTTAAAATTTGATATTAATAAACAACCTAGTATCAAAAAATTGTCAACGCAGACCACTTTATTGATAAAGTACATCAAAAAACTTTTAAAAAAAATCACGCACCTTTCATTTGTCAGCTTATTAATTATTATTTACAATTAATAAAGAAAATAGTAACCCTAGTTTTAGCTTACTCATTATGATTTTGGGCTTTTTAGGGGTTTATATCATATTAACACATTTTAGACAGTTGCAGGCTAAATGTAAACAGTAAGAATAAGAAAAATATAACTAAAGACTGTTGTTCAAACATGTCTGCCATAATTAACGGAAAAAAACATGGCTGAAAAATTAATAAAACCGTTTATTTTAATAGAATACCCTATTAAGAGTTTGTGGCTTTAGGAAATATTTTTATAAAACAAAAGGTTTTGTTAAATTCCAACTGCTCCACTTTATTACTATTTTAAAGCCTGTAAGCCTTTACCCAGCCTTACTACTCTTCTTTAAAACTCTTACGATTTGCCACTGGCAATCTCTAATCCACGTACTTAGTTTAGATAGCATAACCTAAAAAAACATTATTTATTTCGTGTGTTTTTGAGTGTGCGATCATTAATTTCTCGTTATTTCTGTGATTATAGCGTTAATTGAGCAAGAAAAAGTGAAAAACTACAAGTAAGTAGATTTTAAACAGTTTCGCCGCACTGCACTGTTTAAACTAGAATCAGCAATCACAAAATGGCGTTTACTATGCGTTATATGCCCCCTCTTTCAAAGTCTAAAGGCGTAAGTGACAGAACCAAAGGATTTATAAGTGCTTTATAAAAATCAAAAAGTTTTAACGTAGCTACCAAAAAACTATTAGGTTTTTTACCAATTATCGTTAAAAGCAAATAGTATTTATGATAACATATATTAAAACTACTTAAGAGTTATTAGTTTTATTGCTTGATCGTAAGAAGTACTTATAGATCATATTTTAAAACTCCCATAAAACCTAAAGATTTATAGATGTCTACCGCAAAACTTAAAATATTTAAAATCCAAGTTTTAACTTAATGAGTTTATCGTGGTTTTGAATAAAGCAGCAATTAAGTGGCTATAAAACCAATAGGTCTTAAAGAGCAAAGAGGTTTAACAAATTGCTTTAAAGATAACTTGAAGGCCTTTTTTTAAGTACGTATTATCTGCAGATAAATTGGTATGCACAAAAGAAATAATGAAACCCAGTTCGGTTTAGTTACCTTCTTAAATCAGTGACAAAACTCGATAAATACTTGTTGGCATTTAAATTGTTACTTGGGAGATACATACATACAGATAAGTTGGTCTAGTCAGAAGACGAAACCGTTTCTTTAATTTTGTGTGGCTGTGTTATTGATCGTATATAAAAATATGTCATTGCAAACTTGTAGAACACTAAATTGTAGAGAATATAGTAGTAGGAGCATTTTAGCATTTCAATATCACCCCAAACAATGGCGATAAGAGACAGTAGCTCAGTGCCAAAACGCAGCCTCGTGCTACCTCACAACACGGAATGAACCTAAGAGAGCTGCCTTTTTCATTTTTACCGCCAGCTGTGATGGAGACCGATCTACTGGATCTACTGAGAGGAATCGTGTTTAGTTCTTAAGAAAAGACGGTTTGATACATCCACAACTGCCAATTATCAAGATTATCAAAACAACAATTGTTATTATTATTATTTTAAAACATTAGTTTACAAAAGCGTGTCAATATTATGGAGATTGGCAACGAATGAAAATTAGTGTTTCATGAAGTTGAATTGCTCTCTTCTGTAAGCAAAACTGCTTGTCCTCAAAGTTATGGATATCATCAATCGTTTAATTTTTTTCAGGCGACGAATCAGATGATGATAATGACCACAAAGGTGAGAATGAGGAATATGATGATGACAATAATGTCGGTAATTATGAGAATGACAGTCGATAATGACGACGATGACGATGGCCAAATAACTAAGGAAATTCAACTGATTTTAACGATGAAGATGACAATTATAATAATGATTGATTGTCAATGACCGTTTGTAAACATAATTCAATCAAATAAAGTTCAATCTATTAAAAAAGTGTTTAAATATTAAGGTTGAATTACTTAAAAATTACTTAATAAAATGCCGCGGGAATAATCTATAGCTAAATATCTCGAAATGTAATATAATGACATACTCTCATATGCAGAATTCATTAAAGTTTGTCTACGTAATTACTAATAATGAAGGGTTAAACAGCTGTAATCATTTCAAGAGTTCTATTCGACCAAGTTGTATTTTGTTAACTATAGCAGTAACTGTATGTCAAATACTTAAACTATAGAAATATTAATGATGTATAAGGACTTATTTGGGGGAAGGAAAGAAGGTATTTAGTGCTGCAACAAGGCCATCTCATGTACTCCTTCACCAGGAACAGAGAAAACCATTTCTAAGTAACGGACAAACTCTTTTGCGTTTCTCAGCCCAATGTCAATATAATATTACGCAGACAATGCTCGCAAAAAAAAAGTTGGTAAAAGTTGAAGTTGAATCTACTAGACGTGCTTTCGCACCTACAATGATGAGAGTCCAAAAATTCCACTTCCAATTGAACATGAATGGAATCGGAAACACATCAGTAAACATTAGAGTTAGGCAACTCCCAATCGACTTTTTAACCCCAGACACAAAAAGGAGGGGGTGTAATAAGATGTTTGTATGTATGTGTGTCTATCTGTGGCATCATATTTTTTTAACGGGTGATCTGATTTCGATGTGGTATTGGAGTATAGTATTGAGAGGGCCTCTAGCAAGATTTCATCTCGATAGACCTTCAGGGAACTACATATCATCAATAAAGAGTTAATTATGTATCGGGGATTTTTAAATTTGTATTAATCTTATTGTAATATAGGTTGGTAAGTAAGTAGCTGTTTAAAGTTAGTATTTGTAACAAAAACGTAAGTCATTTTTTTCTTTTGATTGGGCATTGTAGTAGTAGACAGATGTAGTTACATAGATTATGTATGTGGTTAGTTATTTAATATGCCGGTTTTGAATTAAACTTAATTTGTCATTTTTATAGTATTTTAGTTTGCTCTTTGGTCGTTCTTTAGTTTTTATTTAAAGTTTTACTTTGTAATATAAATAATTTTTTATATTCATACTCTAGTGAAATTAGACTTTTCTGATCTAACAAAATATATCCTTCATTTTTTTTAATTCTATTTATTTTGGTGTTTTAAAGAAAATATGAAAAATCGGCAACGAGATCACTACGGCATAAAAAATTATTCAAGGTCAAAGTTCACAAAAAACGTTTATTTGCGAATATCGCGCTTTCTATGGCTCGGAGGCCAATTGAGGTTATTATGAAAATGAAAGATAATGAAATTCAGCACAAAAATGATCTCTTCCATTTTTTATGTACAATAAACGGTTTAGGCATTGTACGTAAAAAATGAATAAAATATTTTTCGTTCAAAATTTGTGTACCTACACTCAAAGAAATAGTATGGGTAAATTCAACAAAAAAAAATGGTTAACCAACAATATCGTTAATTTTGTTAAACCAAATTATATTGATGGTATTTTTAAACAAGAGGTGATTGTTATTTTAATTAATAAAAAGTTGTCGTACAACAAAACAAACATTAACTTAAAAAATAGATGAATAAGACTATTATTTTTTTCGTCTGACTATTATTTTGTTGAATTCTGTCAAATTAAACTAGATAATAGTATACTTTATTTTTAACTATTATCGAATTGTATCTCTAACCCAGTATTAGTTCGCTGTATTATTGTACTTGGTAGACAAACCAATATTATTGTCGTTTTCTAGAAGTTCTAAAAGAATTACCATAAAATTTGCTTGCTTACCACGTAGTCTATTACAGAAATTATTCCCAGATGACGCCACATACAAATCACTGACAATAATCAATCAAGCATTATCTTATCCTCTTATGAATTTATAGAAAATTAATAACATGATTGCAATGTTCAAATTCTCTGAGGGATCATTCGATATAGTTGGATGGATCTTATAAACGATCTCTAATCTTTGGTTTGGGTGGTCTGATGTCTCAATACTGAGATTTTGGCTAACCAAAAAAAACTTCCATCATACAATAAAGTGTAGATCAACCTAAAAATTAGTTGGTAAACAAAAAACAAAGTCGTTGTACTATTTAATTGTAGACCAAATTGAAAATGGTTACTGAACATAAAAAAATGTCATTGTACTATTTAATTTGTTACAAGAAGATATGATTATTAAACTACTATTTGTTTACGAAAACAAATAAAGTTGTATGACTGTTCTTTTCTGATTGATTTAACTATGAAACTAGATAGGCGCGATTTCATATGCTCTTTTTGGTTGAATTTACCTATCATTTTCTTTGAGTGTATAATGTGTAAGCACATTATACAAATTTTTACTGTACAGTACAGTAATTTTGATTAGATTTTTTTTCTTGTATATATTATATTAACTAAGGTTAATATGAAAATGAAAGATAATCAAATTTTGAACGAAAAATATGTTATTCATTTTTTACGTACAATGCCTAAACCGTTCGTTGTGCATAAAAAATGGAAAAGATTTTGACCTTGAATAATTTTTTACGCCGTAATGATTTCGTTGCCGATTTTTAATATTTTCTTTAAAACACCAAAATAAATCGATTAAAAAAAAATGATCAGAAGCCATATTTTTGTCTAAAATGACTGGAGTATCATATCAGGCTATCCTTTACATTTGCAAAATCACCATGCCCTGTAAATGGATTTATTTATGTCAAGTAAATAAATAATGAACTCATCTCGCTATACTATTTTTATGTTTCTATTTCTTTTTCTTAAAAATGTCGTTTTTCAAAATACATCCTAACCCAAATATACAAAGATAAACACCAGATATAACATATCGTACATATTCGAACGTATACTATAAATATTTGTTTTGTTATCGTGTGTACACCTAATCTTTGCATATTAGTATTATTAGTGTTGGAAATGAGCAAACCCTTAACTGCCACAGTTCAGGTTTCACTCGTGTAGATCAGATATCCCGACATATTTTCAGCATGTGTGATAAACTTCCGTCTAAACATTATTTAATTTCGCTCTGCCAGATAACGACGATTAAACTCAAAAATATTTCCCATGAACAAGTAGGTCGCGATTGCAAAATGTAAATTAAGAACATGTTTGTTAGGTTAATATAATATTTTTACACATTAATGTGCAAGTACATGCAAATTTTATATTATATTTAACGTATAACAAATTGGCAAGCGCACTATTTAAATAATATAGGGAGGGGTCTGCGAGTGTTTGGTGAACAATTGGCATAGATGTGTCTTAATGCCTTATGAATAAAACATTTTTGAAAAAAAAACATCACTAAAAATTATGAAATAAAATTTCACCGTCGCCGTCGCGTTGCACACTGGGGCTATAGATCGTTTGATTGAAACCCACCTACAGTTCACAATTTTCAACGAAACCTAGAAATTTTTGATCGAGGATGTTTCTGGAGAAATTTCGAGGAGACGTACGAAGCCTGATTTTCAAAATGAATCATTGCAAATTTAAAAATAACAATAAACCTGTGGAAATTGAAGTTTTCGAGATAAAAAACGTAAGTTAATCAACTAATAACCTACTAACCCTGAAACCATGATTCTAAAAATGGAATAGTTACCGAACCATAAAATCCCAAACCCATAGACCCCAAATAGAAAAACCCCAACAATTAGACCCCGAATAAGTAAGCTCTAAAACCATAACCTCCAATAAATCAACCCACAAGCCCCAAGCACGTATATCCATAGACCCTAACCATAAACCCCAAACCCACAGATCTAGGTATTTTGAAAATCAGGCTTCCTACGTCTCTTTGATATCTCGCCAGGAACATCCTCGATCAAGAATTTTTAGATTTCGGTGAAAATTGTGGCCTCTAAGTGGTTTTGAGCCTTTGATCCCCAGTGTGCGTCGTTCAGTTATTGAACCTCAATATCGATATTAGGTAATATGGCTCAATTAACTGAGCGGCGGTAAAATTTTATTTTATAGTTTTTAGTGATACTTCTTTAAAGGCGGTTTTATTGTTTTTTCAATAATTTTTTTTTTCGTTCTTTTTAGTGACCTCTCTAGTTTCTACACCGTAAACTAACATATCCATCGTTTTGAATTTTTAAGCTTTAATGTCAAGTTCGTTATCAGAGAATCTTAAAATATCCATATATCAAATTTCATGTAAATCTGCAATAATGCTGCAAGCAACCGTATTGGATTCGCAGTTTTGAAATTTTGAGACCAGATTCGGTATCAGCTACTCCTAAAATACCTACTTGCTACCAATTTTAAAATAATTTCGATGGAATTTGCGCGGCGCCTTCGCCAAATATGGTAAAATTTTCACCTAAAAAAAAATATTGATTTCAATTTTTGCTCACCTTGCGCTAGACATAGCTTGATGAAATGTTTGACAAAAATTTCATAGAAATCGCATAAGCTAATCCAGATAAATTTCACAAATATTTATATATCTATAACGAACCTCAAAGGACCAACAAAAAAGGTTCGTTATAAGCGACGTTCGTTATAAGTTAAGGATTCAAAAAAATCAACCTTAATTCCAATGAATCACTATTAATTTTTTTTACACAAAAAGTTTCTTTTGCATTTAATTTAATTTTAAATTTTTAGTTACGTCTTATTATTTTATTCTATATTCAAGAAACACCTAAAAATTATAATGATAAAACCAAAAAACACCTTTTTGGTATCATATTATTATATCGACACCAGAACTACACGTGTATGTAACATTTCAGCTCAATTGGACGTCGTTAAGTGGTTCAAAACTGACTTGTGAGAATCTGTGAAAACATACAAACTAACTAACATACAATGCAAGTTAAATAAATGCTTGTAAAGAATCATACATTTTGGTTTTTTTTTTCTTTGGAAGAATAATATCATTAATATGCCTTTCTAGCTACCAACTTTGTTTTAAAACAGATGACAAAAAAGAAAACGCCACCAAAATGGTAAGCGATAAGAAAAAGTTGCAGGAGCAAAGTTGCAGAGAAATAAAAAAAAATAGACGCTACCAAAATGGTAAGAGATAAAAAAATGTATAAGAAAAGTTGTAAGATATAAATCTTCTAAAAAAAGTCAATGAAAACATATGTCTATATTTTATGGTATGTGCAAAGGGAGCGTGTAAAGTGTGCTATCGTGCAGATTATTCCAATTTAAACGCATATATTGCCAAAAGAATAAAAGATACATATATGCCACCAATGCCATTAAAAGCGCCCATGCATCGGCTTTCAAATAAAAAAAGTTCGATACTTCTAGTAGTTTTCGAGAGATTGATATATACATGATATATACAAAAACATGATACATGATCTATACAAAATACATGATATATACAAAAAAGTTTTCCAAAAATTCCAAATTTTATCAATAGAAAAATTAGATACCAGCTAAAAAAGTCGTAAATAACCATTTTGCATAGCCAATGAGTTAATGATATATTCAACACGAATATATACATTGGTTCAACCTGATTCTATGTCGATAAAAAAAAAACATTTCAGGCCGACTCCGCTATAGGTTTTCCTTATTAGGTGCATTTTTATATGATTATGTGTCCATAAAATTCCTAATACAGCCTATAATTTGTATAGTCTACAGCTACTCGAATATTTCGCTGATGAAATTTAGTACAGTAACTAGAGGTTTTAACTTCGGAATAATGTCCTATTGAACGGATTTCGTTCATTTTTGGCAGTATAATAGTAAATGCTTCACAGAAAAGTTTCTATATTGTGCGGGGGCTTGCTAATTTATAGGGGGTGGATGCCACCCCCTCTCGGGGGGTGGGACTTAAAAAATATTTATATTTATTGTACGTGAAATAGAATCAAATTTTAAGAAAAAAAGGTTCTATGAAATTTTTCACATAAATTGATAGTTTTTAAGTTATAACGACTTCAAAATTGCGATTTTAGCTTAAAAAAAAAAAGTATTTCCAAAGGGCTTTCGTCAAGTATTTCGAAAAGTATTACTTATATAGTAATAGCTTATAACTAAATAATAACTATATAACTATAACTATATATATGTATATATATATAACTATAACTAATAATAACTTATATAGTTTAGTATACTACTAAATGTTACAGACCAATTACAAAAGTACAAACTGGGAATTAATCACATTTTTTGTTTATTGATGTAGGATTAATAATTTCGGAGATATTTAAGCAAGCCCCCGCACAATATAGAAACTTTTCCGTGAAGCATTTACTATTATACTGCCAAAAATGAACGAAATCCGTTCAATATGACATTATTCCGAAGTTTTGCATATTTCTTACTCTAGTTACTGTACTAATTGTCGAAATTTCCCGTCTCTAAGGTAAAACACATTAGAAACATTCAATTCTAATTAGATTTAAGGAGCATATGGCTTATATCAAATGTAAAAGAAAAGATAAATCAATCAAATGTTATTTTATGAGGAACCAGCAGTAGTTTGGTCGTGGATTGGACTTGACAGCGAAAACAGGCTGCAGTTGGATATAATATTGATACAAAAATAATACTTATGTAACAAAATGAATTAACGTTAGCTTTGATTTTCTTGATAATTATTTGTCTGCGCAAGTAACTATTATTTAGAAAAATATATTACCATTGTGTAAATTTAAAAGGATCTAGATAAAGGGAGTGTTATTTCAACAGTGGTTAACGAATCTCTTAAAATACACATATGTCTAAAATATACAAAAGAAAGGATGGGATGGCCGTTAAAGGTTTATGTAACAGACTTTTATAGACGTTGTTGCGTCCTGAAACTCGTGTTGGTTTTTCGTAACCAAAATGTGAAATCTGTGTGTATATTTAGCAATCATTTAAATCACATCTGCTTGAGAGAAATAATAAATCAATATTTGGACTTTTCGGAATATAAAATATAAGTACGTTTTATTAAATATCTGCGTAAAAGAAAATAAAAGTTCTCCGCCGTATTAATTTCATTGATAATAATTAGCAATTCACGGTTGAAAGAGCTGAAATTTAGTTTAACTGGTTACACAACTACTTGACAAATGACCTACTTACAGTAGTTTAGAATTACCTCATTGATCTTTTTTTACTTTTTACCCGGCATACTAAACTAATCTTTTAATTACATTAGCCCAATTTAAAAACAACTAATTTACAGCCCGTATTATCAGCCCGCATACATCACACCACCCTTAATTCAATTAGTTTCCGATTGATACCCTCTGGAGCTCTCTCTGCAGATATTTATCATTCATATTTACTAGATATCAACAATGTTACTTCTATAGAGACTGAACATACAGGGATCAACAGAATTAACTTCACAATTTTATATTTCTCTAGATTTATCCTCCATGTAAATTTCATATATTGTATACCATTTTACTACGCATGTCTTTTCGTTAAATTGTCTACAGTTGTTTTGTGTGAAAAAAATCTGTATGAAATAATACTGTTATGTAAATTCAACATGATTTTAGATGAACTAATTTTAGAAATATTCCTGTGCAATTGACAATCATGTTTTGTACTGAACATTTTCCGACAAGAAAATCAATATATTTTGGTCGATGATCATCAGTATTGCACTCCAGAAAAAGAGCACCCATATAAAAGGGGAGTGTGTAAAGAGATCGTTGGGATATCTTAATTATTATAGATAGAGTACCCATCAATCAATCTGAAATCTAATGGCGAAACATCAAAATGGACTACGTAAACTATAAAAAGACATTCGAATGGGTACCTGACTGGTTAATAAAAGTGCTAGAAGTCTATAAAGTTAGTCCCACCAATATTCAACTGCTAATACACACAATTACTACTTAGGAAATCTAGGGGAGAATCGGAGAAAGTATTATCGCAAATATCAAAAATAGAAGGACCAAATACCAAAGACAACCAACCTACTACGATTTTGCCTAGCACCGAATCCATTTTTAGTAATATTGAACTAGAAGTCCAGTCGTTCTTGGATGGTTAAGTACCTATTTTGGCTCTGTATACCTTTTGGGCTACTCCTGTTCGAAGCAAACTAAACTTACAAAGTTTAGAAGAATGCAACACCCAAAAGCACATGCCAAGAATGCAAGGATGTAGATGATTAATCAACATTCAGAAGATTCTAACTGAACCGCTAAACCTCAAAGATCGGCAACACATTATAATTATCCAAATGAATGGAGACATCCGACATCATGGTAAGACCAGGTGCTTCATAGAAAGTATCCTAAAGCTCCTACAGTAACTCTTACATCTAGGAGATACCCTGAAATGCTGTGGATGTTGTTTGTTCATCAAATTCAAAATGAAAAACATCAGTTTTAATATCCTTAGAACGTTGCGCGTCTCTACTAATCAAGTTGCGAAAACAAGTCTCGAAGCGCGTAGGTAAATGTTTCCTCTTCGCATTCTTTCACACGGTGATACCACAAATTAGCTTGAAATATACCCTGATTAGGAAGAGCATATCTATTACATACAATTTAAAAAAAAAACTTCCATCCTTCCGTAATATAGTTTTCCTCCACTTTTATAACCCTCCCCAATAAGTGTTTATTCTCAGATAAAATTATAAACTGAACTCTACCGGTTCCTGTAGATGCAGAGGTATGGGAAACGTAAAATATTTCTGCAAAATAAACAAGATAATTTTTTCGCGTATCGTATTTACATAATAGGGTCAATGAAACCGCATTAAATATAAATAAATAAAATTTTATTTACAGTTACGATAAGAGCAGATTACTTTAAGTTAATCAATGAATTTCTCAGGTATATCTTACTGTAAAATAATAGATATAGAGATATGTAACTTATATAATATGACCGTCACCAAAGATATTAGCATGAAAATCGCGTATGGGGAGTTTTGTAGGATCGATTTAATTTTGTCGCAGAATCTTAACATAATATAGTAGCGGCACAATTTGTTAGGATCTATATTGTGACAACCTAGCTAAATTTTTCAGCCTTTGATACAGGGTGTATGTATACCAATTCACATTTTTGAAATTCCATGACTTTTCCAGGTTCCCAGGACTTTTCAATAAACAGAAAATGTTTCTGTTTGAAAATGAAAATTTAGGAGCGGGGTGGAGGGGAGATGGAAAACGTTTTTTAAGGAGCGGGGGAGCGCAAGATGGGAACAACTTTGGATATAAGTTTTAATAAATTTCCTCCGACTTTTTTTATAAGTTTATAAATTCCGACTTTTCCCTGACCAAAATCAAATTTCCTGACTATTCCAGGTTTTCCCTGTTTTTCAGAAAGTATACACCCTGTTGATATTTACAATAGGTAGCAATTTCTCAAAGTTAAATTTCCTGACTTTTCAAGGTTTTCCAGAACTCTTGGAAGACTTTCCAGGTCTAATAAAGATACTGTTTACAATTTACTGAAATACTGGAACGTATATAATTCTATTATCATATTATGAGCGTTAAAAATGTTCACATTCTCTGACTTTTTATGAAAATTACTAAAATTTCGTAATTTTTCAATTTTCCAATTTTTTTAAAATTTTTCTATGACATTCTTAAGTTCTTAAGCATGTTGAAAAAATAGCCGATGTACGCAGGCGAAAAAAATATTTTTTCCTTGCCATATTTATTAACTGATTTCAATATTTTGAAAAAGTAATTGTAACCAAAGAATACGGCTTTACTAAACTGTGTTCACACATACACAGTAAAAGAAATTTTTGAAAAAAAATTGAACCTACTTCAACAAAGGAAGCTAAAAATTATGAAATACAATTTCAGCATCGGCGTCGCCAAGTTAATTGAACTTTATTACCTAATATCGATATTTAAGTCGGTTAAGAACACGTGGAGGTAAGGGGTTGGTGGATGAAATAAAAAAAAAATTGAGACCTTTAGTTCTTATCTACATACTAAATCACAATTTTATTTTTTATTTAATGGGGGTGGTAATGGAGTTGTCTAATGTCAAAACATTTTTTGAGACCTTACCTTCTCTTATATACACTAAAACCAATTTTATGGACTCTTACTTGCCTGATTTACCTATTTACCATTTACCAAATTTTCTTACATAACATTTTTATCATGTAAATTATCTTTATACTTAGGTGTCTATATACAATAAAAAAATCCAGTTTACTTTTGTGTGTTTTGACCGGAATGTGTGGACCATTTGGATCGGACAGAAGCCGCGCCTCTACTTAAAAACCACCTGTTTTTGTCGAAACTAATGGGAATTAAATTAACAAAAAAGTAGTGATAAAGCAACAAATATTAGTATTTAATTGGAATGTCGGGATAGGCCATGTTGTTAACCGTGTAGCCGAGTCCAGAGGCTCACTAGTTGCGCTTGGTTGACGATCCAAACAAAAGATCGAATTACACCGCTCAAAAATCATTCAATCAAACCCATTTTTACGATTTTACACAGCCCATACCAGCCATATAGTATGAATCACAAATAATTGGTTTTAAAACAGCGTGGATTATTGCAAGCTTTAAACGACCAAATTTTACATTCAACACGTTAAGAAATAAGAAAGCGACCCATTTGGGATCGATTCTTGCCTCTTATATTGGTTGTTTATTTTCACCAATGAGTTTTTGGATTCATGCTAACTCATAAAGTAAATTCCGTTTAACATAAACGTTTTCACTCTCTACACATTTAAATTGCATTAAAGAAAACAGCAGCTGATAAAGGTATGTAAAAGTATTGTTACTGTATAGATTTTTTATACGTATTTCAGTGTCAGAAAAATTTCATTACATAGGTCTACATACAGGATTCTCATTTAACTCGCGCCGAAGCCAATTTCGGACACACAAAATTTGGAGTCCAATTCGTGAAATCGTAGGAATTAATTCTCTTGAGAAAATCTTCTCTTGCTGAAATTATCATGCGAATCGAGAAGTCAAGAGAATTGCCATTTTCTAATCCAGTAATAATCAAATTCCAAGGAAAGCGACACTGGAACATATGTCAAATTATATGTCTCTACTAGTATTTGCGACAGCCAATGAGAAAATTGGTTTTTTAATAGTATTTGTATATTTATTATTGCAACACTGATGACATTTATTATTTTGTAGATGTTTATGTTTTGGTTTGCAGATTAATAGTCCTCGTATTTAAGTTTATTATATGAATGCCTCCGTCATACTGTTTTTCAGTTGATTTTTTATTACTAATAGAGATAATAATGGTTTAAAATTCAAAAACATTGAAAGAAAAAATAAGTAATTGAATGTGATTTAAAAATATTTTAGTGTAATCTAAAGGAATCGGATCCTAATTGCTCAGAATAGACAGCGGTGGAGAAACATGAAGGGGGCCTATGTCCAGGGGTGGACGAGAACAGGTTTAAGAAGAAAAACAATCTAAATTTATTTATAATTTATTGTTGCAATTTTTCTGTTTTCAACTAAATTTGGATTTGCAGGCACTACTTCAATTGGCATAGCATTTTAACATCATCTTTAAATAATTCAAAATCTAGTTCCTTATCTCCCACAATTAACGTCACAAACTATATACGTAACCTAAAAGTAAGATTTATAAGAGAACTTTCTAAATCCTCATAAAAACCATTGATAATTTTTTTCAAGAATTCAATGATACTTAAGTACACGGCAAATTCTACCAGTTCAGGAATTGGACACCTGATAGTGTAATCCCAAACATATTGAGATAATACTATTTTGCAGTATACTCAAAGTTAAAATTTAAGAACTACAAATTAATTAGAGACCTGTTTTCATTTTTATTTCGGACACCGTGTAACGTATTTATAATACTGAGCTAATAAATAATCACAAATTTCATGAATGTAACAAATGAAAAGTGCTTTTCATTTCGTTGGTGGATTAGAACCTTTAAAAAACTATCTTAACCCAATACTTTCTGGCGCCGTTTTCAAAAAAAATCATAAGTAGGACGACGCCTGACGCGAAAAATCTCGTAACAATCGTATAGGTAGGTAGGGTACCAACTACCTATACGATTTCGTTCACATGGGTGATTTGTGTAGTTTTAGTGGTGTAAGCGGGGCGTCAAGTTCCGTGAAGTGGGACGAGGTCGAGAATAACAATATTGTAATATCCTAACCGAACGTGGCAACGTCGCTTACCTGTTTACCTGTATAGTAGAAGAAACTAATAGTCCACTGTAAATACGAGTCACCGGCACCGACACAGAATTTCAATCCTTTAAGCAGCTGTAGTGGCAAACCAGTACTTCAATAAAGGGATTAATGTTGGTCAGATGCTTCATAAAGTATGTAGATAAGAATCTATATTGACATTTTTCCTGCTTTTTGGTTAGGAGTAGTTCCCCCATTCTTCGGGGTTGTCGTAAAAAAAAACAAAAAATACACATAATCTGATAGAGAATCAAATTATTATTATTTTTTTGCTAAAATGCATATTTTTTGAGATATTGCGAACTGAAAATTGCAATTTTTACCCCCTAAAATCAGTATTCCTAGACGTTTTTTTTTTAAATTACTCGAACATGTGGACTTCAAATACATGACGTTAACATCTGAAATTACTCAAAATCTACAACTATGAGAAAAAAATTTATTCTTGTAAAAACTGAAGGTATTAAAATTTTCTTTCGATTGAGACGTATTACGACCCTTTATAATGAAAATTAAAAAGTTACAAACAAAAAAGTAGCGCATTTAAAAATTTATTCGCTATTTTTTTTTGCCTTATTGCTCTAATTTCTTATTAATTCAAATTTTTTTAAAATCCTTCTAGATATTGTTAATGCATATTATTACTAACATGCTCAAATTTTTTAGAATTTTCTAAATCATTATTTTTCACTCTGTACTCATTTTCAATAATGAAAATTTTCATAATTTTTTTTAAATCTGGTTTTTGGAAATTGCTCAGAAAACATTTGCTTATAAAAAATGGTAAGAGTACAAAAATGAAGCTTATAAAAAAACTAATAGTTTGTTTTTTTTTTATTTTCTTACGATTAACTGTTCCAGATACATAAAGGTTTAAAGATGGCGCTTGAGCGCATACGCAAGAAAATTATATATTTAAAATTGAAATATCTCAAAAACTATAAGATTGATAAAAACATAATATAAGAATGAAATGAAGCTTATAAAAAAACGAAGAGTTTGGGTTTTTAGTTTTTTCCTACGATAAACTGTTCCAGAGATATGGCAGTTTGAAACAATGTTGAAACTTTTTAGTTTGTACGCGCATTTTAAATGTCTAAAACTATAGTAAGTAAAAAAACGAGCAATAGCCATATTACTATACTCTTTTGTAACCATTTTTAATCCACCCCCAAGTAGCACCTTAAGTCAGAATTACGTAATGTAGCCCTTGTTTTGGTCCCGTTTTCCCGTTTAACCTAACTTAATTGACTTAAAATTTACGAAAAATATAAGTAAATGGGGAATGAGACGACGTCATGAATACCTCTTAAATAAGGCTGCTCAGTTATAATGACCTATTGGTTATAGAACATATTTCCCTGAACAGGTAATTTAAACGTAAAAATTTTGTTTAATTGTGGTCGTTGATAGGTAATATTTACCAAACCAGTTATCCTCTTTCAACTGCAATCTTTCTCAGAAATAACTAATAAGATTTTATTTACAACAATAATGATTTACTTATAAGTCACGAGGCATAAGCAGCAAAGACATAACTAGAAACCATCAGACATCTCTATTATAATGATGGAGTAGGAGTGCATCATATAATGTCATACATAGTTGTGAAATAATGTGTCCACTTCCCCTCTGTGTGTGTTTTTTACTGCCAATCAATTTTCATTGTAAATATATCCATTCTACCTCGGAATATTAAAGGGGCCTCAAGTATTTTACGTTTTTAAAGAAAAAAAATATATTTTTTAGCTTAAATGTATTTTAAAAATATTTGTAAAAGCCTATTCAATTGCCCGGCAGGACTTTCCTAGGGCATAAAATATTATAATATTGTACTTTGTATCTGTTAAATAACCTTATATTAATTATTTTTTTCAATTAAATACTCATCAAAATTTCATTGTAAAATGGCCTCTTACAGCTGGTTGAAAAATATGGCGAACATAGTGCCATGCGACTTTGAAGTATTCTCTCCCAATATTTTAGGCCTCATTGACGTTTTTCCTTGAGACGAAGTGTTAAAACCTATATTATTTACTTTAAAGTTAAATGAGACCAATATAGGTTAAAATAATTTTGTAGTCTTCAAAATTGTAAAGTCTTTAAAGTTCATGCAGAACTAAATTGGTCATATTTCCCAAATTAGGTTAGAGAAGGCGGTAAATTGAGTGACGTTACTTCTGTTTCTAACCTCAAACTTCTTTGACTGCAATTGTTGTTTTGTGAGTTTGTGGTATATTCCTTCAATTTTCTCTTGTATTTTGTCAATAAAAATGGATGTGTTTTGTTTTGAATGTAAGAAAGTATTCTCCAGCCAGTCAGTGTTAAATTGGCACAACAGAATTGTGTTTAAATAAACAAATCTGACGTATTTATATCAAATCTACAGTGCCCAAAAGATTCCTGTGCTTAGAGTGCAAATTGTGTTTTAACTTTAATAACGACTTGCGTTTGCATTTGATAGAAAAACATGATCACATCACGGATTCGGTGAATTTGGAATTTAAAAATATTTCAGGTAAAATAATTAATCTTTTATTAGTTGGTTAGTTTAATACTTTATTTTTTATTTGAATAAATGTATTAACAGAAAACACATCATATGAAACTTGTTTTTTAATTCTTAATTACTACTTCCCCATCTATCAACTTAAATTTGTTCATGGGTATAGGTTTAAACCATTTTTACAACTTCTCTTCGGTGAGTACATTCAGGAACACTGAATACAATCCAAATAAAGTCACTCAGTTACACTACTAACACTACTGAACTTCACTTAGCTTTTCATTCTGCAAACTAAGTACTGAAATCTAGAGAAAAAAAATAGTTATATTGTACTAAACTCTCTGAAAGATTAACAACTGTTTTACCTGATATAATGGAGTCATTACTTCGAATGCAAACAAGTCGGTAATAGAAAAGTTGAAATACAATTATAAGTATCTTTAAGTACACCGCATATTCGATATAATTATAATTATATCCTATTTGCTTATGCACTTTTCAGTTGTGCCTACTAAAGGTTGACTGGCTGTAGAATACTGTCTCGCACTTAAAACAAAACACCTCCAATTTTATTTTTAAAAACACGAAAACAGAAAACCCAAACAACAACAAAATAAATTGCTACAAATTGCTACAAATTAGGACATTATCCCTCTAATAAAGTACAGTTGACACTGGGAAGAGCATCAACATAAAACAATCATTATAGTCCTTTGAAGTAATTTAGACAATGAAAACGTAATTTTGCCTTCCAGGGAAGGGACCTAATTCTATTTTTTAAGTAAAAATAACTTTCAGGACATTTTATGAAGTAATAGTTGCCTTTAGGTTAAACACATATGCTAGGTTAGTGGAGAAGTAAAATTAGAGTAAATTTTACCCAAAATTGGAACTAGTTGTGACCATGAGGTTAAAGTTATAACCTAAATCTGACTAAAAGGACAAGACAAAACTCAGGTTATACTTACGAAAAAAATTGGTAAAATTTCCCTGTTTTTATTCAGACAAAAGACAGCGACTCCAAAGTTCATAATTTAGTCTAAAATTTTATAATATTTTCTTACACAATATGCACAATATGCACTTTAACTTTAGAGTTAAATTTTAAGGAACAGTAACGTAAATATTTCTTGTAAATTACACTAAAGTCAATGTGACTTTATCAGGCATTTCATAAGAAAATATTACCTAAATATTGCTTACTAAATTACTATTAAGTCCATATACCTTCAAAGTTGAAAGCAATGGTTGCAATTACGTTATATCAACTATCTTAGGTTAATGTGGCTTTAAACTGGTAAAATAAACTAATTGTGCTGCTTGGGCCATTTATATATTATATTCAGCGACCTAAAAAACATAAGTACCTATATGGATTTTCCTGAATTTATTTGTAACATTAGAAGAATTATTAATTTTTCAGTATTTAAGGGTAGTTTCAACCCTTAATATTTTCGTTTTTCCTATGTTTTCACCTCATAATCATATTCAGCGGCCTCAAAAACATAAGTATATGGATTTTCGTGATTTTATTCGTAAAATTAGAAGATATTAATTTTTCAGAATTTAAGGGTGATTTCAACCCTCAACATTTATGTCTCATAAGTTTTGACCTCACAATCATATTCAGCAACCTCAAGAACATAAACATTTGGATTTTCGTTAATTTATTCGTAAAATTAGAAGTTATTAATTTTTCAGCTTTTGGGTTGATTTCCACCCTTAAAAATAAAAAGCAGCTAATGCGACAATATAGATTTTGATGTACGTATTTTATAAAGCAAATTCCAAAAAAATTAAGGAAATCCCTTTCATCGTTTTCGGGCCGGGAATTTTACCATTTTTACTGCTTCGCTTACTGTACTAAAAGTCTTACTAACATTCAAAGTGTAACGACAATCAAATCTATGAAAATACGTTTTTTGGAAATTTTACTCTTGAATGCTGCTTTCGTAAGAAGTATAATAATGTAGCAACGTCGCAGTAAAGTCTAAAAATAAAATATGTCTAGATAGAGAAGTACGAGTCAAATACAAATATATTAAAAAAATATTGGGTGTTCCATTTAAAAAATTCTAGTATTCACTTGCTACCACTCATGAACAACCTGTAGATTTTAAAATAATTTTAGAATATGCCACTCTTGATCTCTCACAATTTTTATCTGAGACATTTTTCCAAACTTCAAACGGTTGAGGAGATACTGACCGTCCACACACTACTGGCTCACCCTGTATTTAGCTCACTAACCACTCATTGATTGTTGAATTCTCATGTATCATCTCTTGCTACTTGAATAAATGTGTGAAATTTCATTATGAATTCCGAATTACGAATTCTTCAGACTGAGGAACACATTACACATTCCTTTTATTTTAATTAACTCACAGATTTTATTGATTTAAAATATAGACTTAACCAGTAAAATTAAAATAAAAAAATAATTATACCAGTAGTAACTAAACAAATTATTGATTTATCAACTTTTAATTAATTCCATATGATGTAGCTTCTGAATGGAAGGCATTTTATAACACAATTGAATAAATATTTACGATTTTATAGAAGAAAAATTGTACATTGCACAACTATTTACTGTAGCTGGTAAAATGCAAAAATGAGAAAACAATGAAATAAATAACTAGATGTAACCATTATAATCTTCGCCGGAATATTGCATTTTCTATATAATTGTTGATCATTCTATAGTACTCTTCGCAATTTTTTGAAAATAAGTAAATTTTTTAGATCTAATTGTTATACTTATAAACATCATGTGCATTTTTTTTCTAAAAATGTTTCATCTCTTATATTTACTGATCGATTTTTCCAAAAACAAAAGGGTCCTTCCTCTACTAACTTACTGTCCAAATTTCAAGTCGAGCAGACTATTCTGTTTTAAGTTCTTACAAGTGTGCTTACAAGAAACGTGGTAGACAGACAGACAGACAAACGGACGGACATTTCGAAAGTTATTCAGAATGTACTCACTAACACAATAATTATTTTGATCTGCGAGCGATATTTACGGTTTTAGAAATGTGCCGATCAAATGCAATTGCCAACAGTTTAATAAACTCAAAATCATTGACGAATCTGCAAATAAATATTAAAACAAACTTGAAATAATTTAGACATTTTTGTTTTAACGGAAAACTAATTTATAAATAAATATAACAGTATTAGTACTTCAACTTCTAATGACAATCTTGAGTAAAAGGTGCCGATATGGTAATTTAGGTCATATACTAAACAAACGGCAATTTTTGTGTTGAAAAGTTCTAACTATAGTTGAAAGTATTTGTACATGGTTTGATAAAAGGATTAGAAATTATGTAGAACAAACAAAACGAACGGAAATTCATGTGGTATTGTTGAGGTAAACTTATCATTGTTGACGGTAAATAGTTAGTACAAAATTTAATTAAATGATAATAATCAAAAAATGTGCGAGATAATGGTAGAGCAAAATAGTAAATACATCGTATGCTCTAGATTTTTAACAGACTTCAAAAAAATTAAAAAAGGAGAAGGTTCTCAATTTGACCCGTACACATTTTTTTTATGTTTGTTCAATCATTACTTATAAATTCGCTTAAGCGATGTCCATGAAATATTCTGAAACTGTAAGGTATGGCTTGGCGATAGTCCCATATTAATTTCATTAATCTACGTCTAGTGCGAGGTGAGCAAAAATTGGAAACAAAATTTTTTTTAGCTGAAAATTTTGCAATATTTGACGAAGGCGCCGCGCAAATTTTGTCGGCACTGCATTGAAAGTGCCTAGCAGCTAGTAAGTATGTTAGGATTAGCTCATATCGAATCTTATCTCAATTATCTTAAAAATTAAGAATTCAAAACAATACGGTTGCCATAGTGCAAGATTTACATGAATTTTGATATATGGAGATTTTAGAACTCTCTGATAACGAATCTGACGTTAAAACTCAAAAATTCAAAATGATGGATGTTAGTTTACTGTGTAGAAGCTAAATAGAGGCCACTAAAAAGGGCGGAAGAATTTTAAAAAACCGCCGTTGGCGTCGCTTAGTGGCACGAATCGTGATTTTCTCGTTCAAAATTATCTAGAGCTTTTACAACTGCTCATTATTTAATTTCCAAAAAAAAAAAATAAAACGTAAGAGAGCCGGTTTTTGAATTATGCTAACCAAAATTATTGAGCTTAGCCAAAATGACTATTTTTTATTTAAATCTTAATAAAACTTACAAACAAAAACTTTTTTCTTATCCAGTTTAAATAAATCTCGTTACTCGGGGGTTTTTGAGGTCGCTGATTAGGTAGCAAACTGATATCCAAATTGTCATAAACCAACCATAAGGTAAAATAGACTAAATTTTAAGGTCCAGGAATAAATTCAAGATGGCGGATCCAATGTGTGTTAGGTATTTATTATATTATTAAGGTAAAAAAAAAGAAGTATTAACACGACCTACTTAAGGTTATGTTCAAAATTAATTTCAGAAAATTTGTTCCTTTTTAAATTTTTTAATAATTCTTTAGTTTAATGTATTTAATTTTTAAGTTAGTTTTATCATCTTATTGCCGCCATACTGGATCTGCCATCTTGAATTTCTTCCTGGTACTTAAAGTTTAGTCTATTTTAACTTAAAAGTACTTATCAGAAATATTCCAAACTTCTCGGCATAAACTTTAACAAACATATTTTGTTTTTCGTCATTTTTTAGCATTTTATAGCCGCCATTGATTCCGCCATCTTGCAGATTGGTTTATGACAATTTGTATATCAGATTCGTAATCAGCGACCTCAAAAACCTCTGAGTAAGATTTATTTATGTAAACTGGATAAGAAAAAAAGTTTTTTTTTGTAAGTTTTATTAAGATTTAAATAGAAAATAGCCATTTTGGCTAAGCTCAATAATTTTGGTTAGCATAATTCAAAAATTGGCTCTTACGTTTTTTTGGAAATTAAATAACAAGTATTTAAAAAAAAAAAATATATCCCAATCGATTGAGAAACAAGTGCTCTAGATAATTTCGAACGAAAAAATTACGATTTTCGCCATATTGGTTCCGCCAACTTGAATTTCTCCCTGGAATTTAAAATTTAGTCTATTTTAACTTAAAAGTGCTCACCAGAAACACTCAAAACTTATCGGCATAAACTTTAACAAAAATATTTCATTTTTCATCATTCTTAAGCATTTTATAGCCGCCATTGTTTCCGCCATCTTGCAGGTCGATTTATGACAATTTGGATTCTGCACCTTAACAGATTCGTAGCCAGCGACTTCAAAAACCCCCGAGTAACAAGATTTATGTAAATTGGATGAGAAAAAAGTTTTTATTTGTCAGTTTTATTAAGATTTAAATAAAAAATGGCCATTTTGGCTAAGCTCAATAATTTTAGTTAGCATAATTCAAAAATCGACTCTCTTACGTTTTTTTGGAAATTAAGTAAAGAGTATTTAAAAAAAAAAATTATCCCAATCGGCTGCGAAACAAGTGTTCTAGATAAATTTGAACGAAAAATTCACGATTCGTGTCAATGTGCGTCTCCCAGTTCATCGGACCCTATTATTACCTTATATTGATATTGAGGTATTTTTAACCGACATCAATATTAGGTAACATACTTCAATTACCTGGGCAACGCACGGTGAAATTTCGTTTCACAAATTTTAGCGATCTTTTTTGAAGGCGGTTCAATTTCTTTTTTTTTAATCTATACTGGTGGGCCGCATGTAATCTGTAATTCATGCATAGGTATACATTTAATTTAAAAATAAGTTTCGTTTGCAAATCAAATTTTGTGGAAGTGTTAATTAAGTCATATCGGTAGCGCTTACACTTTTATCTTCATAAATGAGTCACAAATTCAAACCTACGCAAAATCGCTATCGGTTACATTGCAATCGGATATTTTCCATATAAATGCAAATTAGATAATTAGACTTACCGATAAACGCATAGGTAAAGTATGTCTCAAAACCAGACGGCAAATTTATTTGTCATAAATTGGATAACGGTTCAAACTTTTAAATGCCTCAACAATCTTATAACCTTAGAAAATAGAAAATCAAGGAAATTAGATATTTTTAAAAAATGCACCTTAACCGATTCTCGTCAATGGTATGAATTCTTAATAAAAATCCCATAAAAGTATTTACAAAAAACTCTCCTGTCTACTTTTATTCATTTTTTTTTAAATTGTTAAACAAATCGAAGGTGTGACGGTAATACGGGGGTCTAGTAATGATTTGAGCGACATAACGCTTGAAAATTTCGCAGTTTTTGCGAATTTTTGCAAGTTCTATGTATGGCTAGGTGGGTGTTTTTGGTGTCATTTTGAAGATCTCGTCAAATGTAAACTACTGAAAGTGTTTTAGAAAATTTAAGATTCGAGGAGCGAAAATACGTTTTTCTGCACACGAAAGCGTTCGGTGCTGCTACATCGCATACTTTTTGAAAGATCCAAATTTGTTTTTAGTCTAGTTGGAAAGAGAATGAACCAGCGCATGGGCTGGTATTGGAGTCTGTGACGCACAGGTGTGAAGTTACAGGAGTGTAAAGTAGTTGAGGTACGTTTTTAACCGGATGATTTTTTTGTTGATGTTTTGATGAGAAAAAAATGTCGATTTGGATTTTTGGCATTATGTGGACGAATCTGTAAGTTTTTCAGAATTTTCTGGCGGAAATTTTGGGGTTGAAAAATAGGAACAAAATTACAATTGTCAGAAAAAGTTGAAAAATGATATTTGTGTGAAATTCGGTCTTTTGAGACTTTTTACGCGTCGATTGTAATTTTTAAGAGAATTCGGAATGCGCTCGTGGACCTTGGGGTGAAAATTTTTTCGTTCTGTGACAAAAAATGTCGAGTTGCGTTTTTGGCAATATGTGGCCGAATCTATTAGTTTGGATTTGGGGGTTGAAAAATGGGAAAAAAGTTAACAATTATCGGAGAAAGCTGAGAATCGATGTTTATATGAAATTTGGTGTTTTGAAACTTTTTACGAGTCGATTGTAATTTTTTAGAGAATTCGGGATGCGGTTGTGGGGGGGTCGGGGGTGATTTTTTTTTTGTTCGAAAAGTTTCAAAATCGATATGTGGCCCGTTTTTAGGATAGGAAGCATAAAAAATAAGTGTTTTGCAATGTATATGCAATGAATATTTTCTCAATGTCTAAATTTTGACACTTTGTGAAATTGTAACTGCGCAAGTAGATATAAAATATCGTCATACTATAAGTATGGGCTACTGGTATTTAAAAATTGTTGTGTTCGATTTATAGTGAGTATATGGCGGTAAGTGTGCGTCGTTTTCGTGTTTTTCGTAGATTGTACATGAAGAAAAGTGCAAAGACGGTTTTAGAAATTTGGAATTATCGTTTGTGTGTACAAACTTTTATTTATTTTTATCAGTTATAAATTTTTCAGATTTTGTAAATTTCATGCCGAAGTTGAAAGTGTGCCAAGTTCATTTTCAATGCCTTAACGAAGGTTGCTAAATTACAACTTCTGTATTTCTTTTTTTTTTTTAGTTGACCACCCTGTATATTTTTTCCACTAAATATATATCAAGTTTTCTTCCCTAGCAATAGTGTTAACTACATACCAAATATTTTCCTCCGTCTCGCGTTGTCTCTTAACCATTTTTTAGGGTGACCACATCTTATACAGGTTGTTTGGTACATCAATAGAAAGTTTTAAAGGTGTTATAGAAGTTCATTTAGAATCTGTATGATCTTATATACCATTATACAAAGTATAACAGATTTTGACATATCGGCCTTTTTAGATATTGAGACCAGAAAGGTCCCCAGACTTGACACCTCTCGACTTTACGTCTAGGGACGAATGAAAAAACTGGTTTACGAGGTTGAAATAACATCAGATGAAAAACTTTCAATTACATCTCTAAGAAATGACGAAAGTATTAAAATTTTACCCGCTGATAAAGGCAATGCCACTGTAATTTTAGATACAGCTGTGTATAATATAAAGATTATGAACTTGATTAATGATGGGAATTATTCTAAATTAAATAAAGATCCAACAAAATCTTTAGAAAACAAAACTCTATTTAAACACAAAAATGAATTTACCGATATTGAGCGAAGGGTTCTAACTCCACATCATAGTAAACATCCTCATTTTTATGGTTTACCAAAAATACATAAACATCAAATTCCTTTTAGACTGATTGTGAGTTCAATTAATTCTGCATGTAGTAATCTTTCCAAATTTTTATTATAAATATCAAATCCTTTACCGGATTCCTATATTAGAGTCTTATATTAAAAATAGCAAACATTTTTTGGAAAAATTATTTGAAAACAATTTTAATAAGAATCATATAATGGTGAGTTTTGACGCAGTAAGACTTTTTACAAATGTTCTGGTAGATAAAACATGAATAATAAATTAAAACTAAATTGCAACATGATGGGGATTTGGCGAATAGAACTAAATTAAGCATAGAAACTGTAATGGAATTACTTACTCTTTGCTTTAAAAAGACATACTTTCAATTAAATAATGACTATCAACAAAACTTTGGTATGACCATGGGTTCTTCTTTACCTCCAATATTAAGTCATATTTTTATGCAAAATTTTGTGGAAAATAATATTAATAACTTAATTTATAAACGTATAGTGTGGTGGAGATATGTAGATGATATTTCTGCGTTATGGCCTTATAGCAAAGAAAATTTAAGTAATTTTTTAAATCAGATTAACGAAAAGGAACCTTCAATTAATTTTACAATAGAAGTATAGAATACTAATGAATTACCTTTCTTAGATGTCTTAATTAAAAAGATAATATAATGAAACCAGTGTTTATCGAAAACAAACACACACAAACAGATATTTGAATTTCAATTCAAATCTACATATTAGCGTTAAGAAAGGTGTTGTAAAATGTTTGCATGATAGGGCTAAAGTAATTTCTTTAAATGACGAAAGTTTAAATAACGATAGACAACTTATAAAAACTGTTCTGTTGAATAATCAATACCCCGAGAGTTTTGTTGATAGCCATCTGGCAAACATTGAAAGTAGAGTAACCACTTAACATTTACAGCCTGAATTTAGATCTTTAGGAGTAATTAGATATATAGAGGGTTTATCGAATAAATTACGAAAAATCGGAAATATATTTTCTGTACGAACGGTTTTTCAAACGGGAGCCACATTAAGATCTGTTTTATCAAAAACTAAACCGGTAAATATTGTTCAAAATTCCAAAAATTGTATTTATGTCCGTGTGTGTGCGGTAAGAATTATGTAGGTGAGCCATCTAGACCTTTCAACGTAAGGCTTGGTGAATACAGAGATAATGCTAGAAAGGGAGAATTCCAGAAACCAAAAATTTGTGAACACTGGGATAACAATCATGGGATCCAGTGGGACTCCGCGAAAATTTTGGAAAAAGAAAGCGACTCAGTTAAAAGAAAACTTAAGGAAACCGCTATTATTTTGTTAAATGAGGATAAATGTGTTTCTAATCTACAGATTTCTGTACCAGCTGGTTGCCGATCCTCAGAGACGAAGTAAGTAACAATAAAATAAATATAATTTTTCTACAACTGTCAAAAAAGGCTATGTTTGCGCATTAATGTCAGTGTCTAAAATGAGACATTTTTTCATTGACATTATTTTGTTTGCGTTACCATGACACCGTGCGCAAAATATTTTGTGCATTAGGGTGCAAAATATTTTGCACATCACATACTGTTATTGCCTATTGTTTATAATTTTTAATATATACACGAGAATTAAACAAACATCTAGTTCAAAAATATTAATTGTTTTATTTTAAAAACAGTATGATTTTTTTAACTAATGGTTTTAGTTTAATCAAATGAAAGTTATAGAAAAAATATTGTTTGCATCTCGAGTGCAAAATTCTTTGGTCATCTCGAACGATTTTTTGACTCGGCTGCGCCTCGTCAAAAAACTTTCGTTCTCGATCACCAAAGTAGTATCTTGCACCCCAGATACAAAAATAACTATTAATGTCTCACGTGACTATGGAAATACATAACAACAAACTGTCATGTTTGACATGCTTAAAAGTGAAAGTTTTGATAACGCAAAAAGACATATTTTCCGAAACGTCGACTGCCTTCGATTTAATTTTTGTAATTCTCATTTAACATTTTTGTTTCAATTTATATATTTTTAGGTGTGAGACATTTTGTAATAGAAGTATTAAAACCAGCCTCTGCCTTATCCTTTTGACGCAGAGGTTTATTTCATCAAAATTTTTAAATATTTTCACAGTGGCAAAATACCCAACAAACATAAGAAATAAAAAATACTATGTCATGTTTTCACTCTTTTTAGTGACAAAACTAATTATCAGTTTAATCACACTGTGTCAGGTTAAATAGCAAAAACATTGATCTCTACTATAATTTGCACTGTTCACTTTCCAGTAATTTCCTGACACCGCAATAATGTTCTACATTTTTAGAATAGAATAGTGCGTAAAAATACAATTCTCATTAAATATTTTTTCACTTATTTACCTACAAACGGCTTGATTGTTTAGTATTATACTACGAATTATGATATAACAAAAAAAACTAGAGGAATTACTTCAAATAACACAGCTAGGGAGTAGTAATTAGAATGATATGTGCCTTCATAGAGACAGAAATTATACAAATCAACGGTTTTCGGTTGAAACTGATATAAAAGGAGAGATACATTCATATATAATACCACAAGTAGCCAAAGTATAGTCCATTATTATACCTATTTGAAAAAATTCCGCAGTTTTCATCCATAACTAACATGTTTCTAATAAGAATAACATAAGTAAGGGTAGTACGTAGAGAAAAAACTTAAAAAAAAGAAGAATAGAAGAAGAATAAAACAAACTTAACATTCATTTTATTTTTATTTTTATTATTATTATTTGTCAAAAAAACGCCCTCTAACTGTTCTTTTGACGTAAAAGTTACAGTCGTAGACGTTGTTTTCCAGTAAAATACTGGATAATTGTATTATTTTGTAGATATAGACATTTTAAAAGAAAATACATGTGGCAGGGAATAACAGAAAAAGAAAGAGAAAAATTTTGAGATGCAAGTAACATTTATATAATAGTAGGCAATAGTAGATATTAACAGAATTTTGTTAACTAAAATTCCGGTCTTATCATTTTGATACATGATACTTTTCATAGTATCATGATTTTGATATAATAAAGTTGCGTTAAAAATAATCTCATCCAAATCATTTAAGTAAACAAGATGGGTAAATTCGCTATGAAAGGAGTAGGTTATTTTATTAAAAATATTACTTCGTCGAGTTTCTAAAACATTGTAGTTAATTCGTATTTCTAATAAACGATTACTCCACATGTGGCAATATAAAATGAAAGTGTTATATTTCAATTAGCAGTTTATAGAAATAGAATTTTCACTATTCGTTATTTTACATTTCATGTTAAATACTTGTTTATTTAAAAAACATACGTCAAACAATTTTCCTGTCCAACTACATTGTTTAAGCAGAGGAAATAAAAAATCACACGAAGGTATAATACATCCGGTTTTAAAATTATTTTCATAAATTTTATGAATAGGTTTTAAATTACATAAACGATAAATATAACATCGTCATGACATGACAGAGAGCAATTTAAAGTTAATGATAACCAAAAAATCCAGAGTGAATAATAAATATATTAGATGAAGAAGAAGCATCTAAAACAGGTATTTCCAGCTGTAATGAACGCTACATCTGGTGCGAGGCACTTCTGGACCTAAGGGAAAGTTTCTTCGAAGTTATTAGACCCATATAAAATCTAACTGTACTTTAAAAGTACCGTAAGGTAGACGGACCCTTCATTTTTATTTTTGACGCTAGAAATCTAAAAATGTTTCGTGTTTATTTTATAAAATTTTATGAAGCGGAGTACCTAAACAATGATTTTAAACAAATTTTGCAACGTACAAAAACATTTATCTAATGCAAAACAAACAAAAGTGATTAATGTCAATATTGATTCTTTAACAAATATAAAACATAAATAACGTGTTGTGTTTTAAAACATCCAGGAAAAAATTGCGCAACAATAATCATTATTATTGTTTGGTTAAATTCTTTACATAAAAATATTTAATTTTCCGAAGGGGAAAGTATAATTATGTGAAATTTATTTTATACAAACACCACGTTGTAATATCTGACATTTCATAGACACGAGTTTTTAATTTAATCGACCATAACAATCTGAAATCTATAGAAATGTACACATAAATGCGAATATAAATGTCATATCTATTACATCATTTAAAAAATCACTATGAATCTATGTGCGTTGTCTCAGTAGGGCGTTTTGACTTCCGCGGACAATCGAAATGTTAAAAATGGTACGGAGTACAAATAGCATTTGATATATTCCGTACGTCCCCTAAGTGTATCTGCCGATGTTGGTGTCCAAATTATCAGGGTAAAAAATAGGCGAAAATCTGGATATCTCTTTTCTACATCTACTGATTTTTTATTATTTATTTATAGCCCAGACAACAGAAAACATTTTATAGTGAAACCCACAAAAACTTGCAAAATGAATAATTTTTTTTTAATGAGTTCGTGAAAGTGTATAGAATAATATCCTGAAAAGTTTACATTCCGCTCGGATGCAGAACATAGAAAAAAGTGGAAAAAAAATTTTTTCAAAAATTTTTTCAAAATTTTGAACTTAAGTCAGAGTAGGAAAAAATAGAAAATACAGGTGGATAGACCACGTGCTTCGGAACAAAAAATGTCTTACTAAAATGTATCGCTAAAGCCACGGTATTCCTGGAAAAAAAATAGTGAAGTAACTTTGCCATGCTGCGCGGTCAAGCGCACGGTTAAATGCATACTATGGAACCTCTAAAAATTCTTAGCTGTTCTAACGAGTAAAATAAAGCTTTTTTCTCTTTCTGATTACACATTTTTAACATTTTTCTTAGTGAATAGGAGGATAAATAGTAAGTATGGAGGGAAAATATATAATTATGAATGCAGGCACAGACACCACACATAGCCGCTGAATCGCTGGCATGAATTTTTACGTGCCTTTACTGTATTGTATTTATTACAGGTACACCTATCCACATTTCAGCTATATCCAATGGATTCCTTATACATTTGTTAATGAATTGGAAAAGTTCCAGAATTTATATTCAAAACAATCATGATCTGATTGATCATATTTTCGAAAAAATGCATACAAGTAAATGAATTTGTGTTTGAACATTCGAAAAGTATACATTTTTCCCGAAGTAGTGATATTTTATTTTTTCCAATGGGTTAAGTTCTCGGCAAGTTCAATATATATTTATCAAGAAAATCAACAGGCAAGGAAATTAAAATGATTTGAGATGCACTTTTTTGTGAATCCACGATACTACAACTTAATAAACCATAATAATCATAAAGTGTACATACTTTTTAACACTTCTCAATGAAAAAAAAAATATTTTTTTCTATATTTTTTATTGCGACGAATGAGTTCGGACGTGATAATATATAAGTACATTTTTCCCATCCATCCTTTGCTTGTATTGCTTAAAACAAAAAAGCATCAGAAAGCTACAGTTTCCATCTTTTAAATGAACCAACACTCATATTATTGAACAAATTCTGATTTAGTGACATGTAATTTAGTGCGTCGGTGTCACAGTCATGCGTATTCAAGCTCGCGCATGCATGTATCTCGCTCCGAGTTATAATGTTACACTTGACTATTTTTTTTCGGGAAAACCGCGGCTTTAGCGATAAATTTTGTTAGGACACTTTTTGTTCATAAATACGTGATTTATCCATCTGTATTTTTTATTTTTTCCTAGCTTTACTTAATTTCAAAATTTTGAAAAAATGGATGGAAAAAATTTTTATTTCACTTTTTTTTATGTTCTGCACCCGAGCGAAATGTAAACTTTTCAGGATATTATTCTATACACTTTCACGAACTCGTTAAAAAAAATTATTAATTTTGTAAGTTTTTGTAGGTAAATACCTTCATCGACTGGGCTATTATGGTTAGATAACATCGTATCATTCACATCCTTAATTTCCTGTTCTAGTACAGTCACTGAAGGTTTTCACCTCCGATTTCGTTGAACCTCCATCGATTTTCATGAAAATTATGTGAGTAGTTAGAGGATACCTCAAGAAACAAAAGTGACATAGTGCCAACTTGCGCTTTTACCCTGGGGGTGGATGCCACCCCTTCTCGGGGGTGGAAATTATTTTATGAAAAATAACTCCAGGAATCGATAGAGGGACCAATTCTAAGCAAAATTTGTTATATAAAGTTATTAAAATAAATCAATACTTTTTGAGTTATTAAAGATCAAAGATTTTGATTTTTCGTGAAAAAAATGCATGTTTTATAGCGGTTTTTCATAAATAACTCAAAAACTATAAGTTTTTACAAAAAAGTTGTCATTACCAAAATTGAAGCTAATAAAAAAACGAATAAGTTCCTTCCTTAAAAATCCTTTTAATAATAATTCAAAGTGAGCTATAGGTAATTGAATGTATATTTTTTTTCGGCGAGTACTCAAATCTAAGTATTCAAGCTTAAATAACGGGAAAACGATGTATTTTATAAAATATACTTACTGAACACTTTTCAAAGTACTCAGAAATACCTATCAAAGTTAAGCAAGTTATGATGAAAATAAGAGGACCCTTTCGAATTTTTTAGGAAAAAGTGAAAAATAAAACCTACGCCATTTCCACAAAAATTAAAATTTATAGTAATCCCTATAAGACTTTCTTTATTTTAACATAAGTAATGACTTTAAAAATTTTGACCGGTTTAGAATGCATATTTTTGAAAAAAAATATGATTTAAAAAAATCAGAATTTTTAAAATTTTCGTAAATTTTATTTTCTTTTGATAAAAACTCCAAAAATACTCGATATATGTAAAAAATAATAGAGAACGAAATTTGAGTTTTTTTTTTAACAAAGATTTTAGTTTTTTTTTATTTTTGTAGGATAAAAAATAACCGAGATAGAAACGTTTAAAGCCTAAATTTTACTGCGAGAACCATGTAACCGGGGCCCTTTAACCTTTTATCTTTTAAAAAATAAGGGTTTTAAAAGATTAAAGATTTAATACGATCTTATAGCCCTTGAAATTACCTTTCAAATGGTTTTTGGATGAACCTGATATCATAAAAATTAACGAAGTTATTGTAAAAAAACCAATAACATTTTTTTGGAAACATTTTTTGAGCAGAGATTTTGTATGCATATATAGGAAAAAAGATAGATAGTAAGAAGTAGACGTGTCGATAGGTACATGCTCACAAAATATACATGTGTGAGTGTGTGTATGTTTCTTTTGAAGATAGAAAACCGCTGCCCAAGGAATCACTACTTCCACATCCGGATTTTCTATCCAAGTCACTCAACAAAAAAATTTTGTATCTGGAAATAATTGTTTATGGAACTTTAATAATATAATATTTGAAATCCTCTACCCCAAAAACCCATAAAACGATACCCCACATCGGTAGTGGGGTGGGGGTGGCGACAGGGGGTGAGAGTGGGGGGTGGATAAAGTAAAAAAATATTTTGAGGTTTCTGGTTCTTGTACACACACTAAATCACATTTTTTTTTCATCCCCTTTAATAATGGGGTGGGGGTAGTAATGGGGGTGGCTTATGCCAAAATTTTTTTTGAGTTCTTAGCTTCTCTTGTCTATACTAAATATCAATTTTACGAACTCTTACCTGCTTGATTTACCTATTTACTCCAAATTTACCCCAATTTACCCCCCAACCCTTCGACGGAACAAGATGAAAATATAATCTAGTTCTAGATCTCGTTAAAGTACATATGTGTACCAAATTTCAAGTCAATATCTCAAGCCGTTTCAGAGTAAACGTGCGCACAAAAAAAGTTACAGACCGACAGACAGAAAATTTTTTTTCGCTCAAACTTGAAATCTCGACGTTTCATGACATTCTAAGCCTATTTGAACAATAAAAATTTTAAAAAATTTTTTTGTCGTTACTATACTTCCACTGGATGTGGAAGTAAAAAGTGAAAGGAATTCTGAACATCTCGAAAACATAGTGGGGCTTTCTAGTATGCTGTGTGTCTTAATTAATAAATTAAATTTTTATAAGTCACATAAGCACTGAAAAAATTGTCTCCAACGTTAAATTATGCTTTTTCATCAATTTGTGCACGAAGGGTAGTTTGGGGAATGTGGAAAGAATAATATTAATAAAGTTTGAAATATATTAATAAAGTTTATCATAAGTAATAAAAAAGATTCTAAATAATTAAAGCTATTAAAGCTGATAAAAAAAAATCCATTATTTTTATGACAAGTGGTAGTTTTTAAGGGTGGAAAATTTCGCAATAAATAAATAATTACTTTAATACTCAGTAAATGAGATTTCAATTCAGTAATGTATTATTCAAATGATTAAAGTTTCTTGAAACCAATTTTTTCAATGATTCTGCATTAAGGGGGTGGTTTTTAAGGGTTGAAATTTCACAGTCAACCAAAAATTATATCATAAACATTAAACAAACCGTTTGTGTAATGTTAATATGCGATTTCATATTTCAGAAATACAAAAAATGATTACTTACGCCAGAATGCTTAAATCTGCATTTTTTCCCATTTTTAACAAAAGGGGTGGATTTCACCCCTAAAATGCAAAAAGCGCAAGTCGAGCATATGTCACTTTTGAAGTTGAGGGTAAAATATACTCAATCCCAAATTTTCATGCAAATCGATGGAGGTTCACCGAAATCGGAGGTAATAGTTGATTTTTACCTTCATTCACTGTACTATTCTTATAGGCGCGTAAATTACCCCCGAAAAGTGGCTTAGAAATCGGTAATAAGATTCAATTAACTGAGCGACGCTGAAACTTTATTCCATAATTTTTATCGACCTTTTTTCAAGGCGGTACAATTTTTTTTTTTATTTCAAGTTTGCGATAGAAAAGTGACGGTTTCGAGGTATCGATTTAGCATGGATGAAAAGTGAATAAACTGTCCATGAAATCTCAAAATCTTATAGAAAATGTGACTGGGTACACTTTAATTGAACATAGTCATAGATATTTAAGTATCATTTATTTAAATATCATTTTAATAGTTAAAAATCTAACTTTGCAAACATTTGCCATTGTATGCATAGACCATTGTTAAGAAAAAATATGAAAGTTATAGAGCATATTGTTAGGAAAAATAGAATGTGAAGACGCACATTGTTTCTATCATAACTTCTTTGATTTTATGCTACAGAAACGGACAAAAAATCATTTGAAAGCTTAACGAATAATCTTTTGCTTTGGTCTTTGATGTTTTTGATGTAAGTGGCACAATAGACGTCATTTTTAAACTTCCATATTTCTGAAACTAGCGATCTTATAGAAATTAGAAAAAACCACAACCTCAGTTCATAAGCTGTCTTATTAGTCTCTAGCATTTTTTCGCTAAATGTGATACTTTTCGAGTTATTCGACCAAAATCGTTTTGAGATACCTACCCGTTTTCTCAAGCTAAAATCGTAATTTTCAAGTTGTTATAACTTATAAACTAGATAAAATATGAAAAATTGCAAGAACCTTTTTTCTTCAATTTGATTTTCTTTCAGTTGCAATGATTTCTTTTTGCGTCACCTCCTGAAATGAGGTGGCCCACTCCCTATAAATACTATTTTATTATAAAAAGGAAAACGAAATTTAATTCAAATAAAATCTCTAATTTTTTTACTATAGATTGGTACAAAAAGCCACCATTAGAACAAACGAGGGCAAAATGACTGGATTTTAGTGTTTTTGATTTAGAAAAGCCTACGTGGGCTTTTGCTTGGTTTTTCGATAAAAAAGAAATAACACAACTGTATGAGTATAACTCTGCGTAATCGAGAGGCAAGAATACTTGGCTCTCACCCGGTCAAGGGACTGGGATTTTTTCAAAAAAGGAAATTAATCCTAGTATACTCAGATACAGGATGTATGTCCCATGTCTTGAAATGTTTAGCTCCCTCTTGCACAAGGTCATCTGTGGTATGTCAAATTATTATAATAATTTATATTCCCGCCTCAGAAACAATAACAAAACTATTGTTTTTTGAAAATAAACAATTTTTTTAGAAGAAACAACTTAATTATTTCCCGATTATGCCATCTTGATTGGCGACACGTTCAACAGTATACTGGGCATTTACTAGTATTTTTGTGCATTGTTTTTTTTTAAATGTTTCTTAACTTTTATATTTACGGATACTAATTTTTTCAAAAACAACAGGGTTCTTCCTCTAGCTAACAATAACTTACTGTGCAAATTAAAATGCAATTGGTCTTTCCTGTTTTAAATACGTGCTTACAAGAAAGGTGACAGGTGGATGGACAAACTGACAGAAGGACGTTTTGAAAATTGTTCAGAATTCGTCGACTAATAAAATGTCTTCTCTACGAGTGATATTTGCGGTTTTAGAAATGCACCAATCAAAAAAAAAAAAAATCCACTCTTAGTGGACTTTTCACCTAGCTTCTACACATTAAAATATTAGTCGTTGTGACTTTTCGAGCTTTAACATTAAGCTCGTTATCAGAGAATCCTAGTATCACTATGTATTAAATTTCATGCAAATCTACAAAAATATTGCACTTAACGCAGACATATTTGACCTTGAATACTCAACTTTTTAACATCAGATTCGTTATCAGCTACTATTCGTTATCAGCTACTATTCGTTATCAGCTACTGCTAAAACACTAAACTACCAGTAATTACAGTGGAATTTGAATTTTTTATCACAAAATTGAATTATAACTAGCGACTCCGCCACTTCTAATTTTTGCTGCAGCTTGATGAAATTAATATGCGACCACCGCCGAGTCATGCCTCACAATTTGAGATTTCATAGAAATCGCTTAAGCGAATCTATAAGTAATGATTGAACAAATATAAAAAAAAAACGTGCATACGGGTCGGGTTGAATTGATAACCTCCTCCTTTTTAAAATTCTATGAAGTCGGTTAAAAAGCAACATACTCTTAATTTTCGTATTACGTGTATCTCCTGGTTGAACTAAATCAATGCATGCTGGATCTACCTTGCCTTATAGCAAAAAACGGATACCGCATCAGTGACATGAAAAATTCCACAAGATAAAAAGTCTGTGAGAATCATGGTTTATCTTTGGTTTAGATTAATTCTCCTACTCTTTGGTTTATATGTAAGAGACGCTAAAAATGGCGCTTTTAGGCGTTATATTCAGTATTAGTAGCTGTTTAGAAATATGTATACATATTTATTATAAAGATACCACATTTGGTATAAATAGAAAAAAAATTGTTACGTAAAGTTAATGTTTATATGCGTTGTTACTAAATTATTCTGAGCAATTTGGAAGATGCACAGGTGAGATAAAACGACGAAAGTTAAGTTGCAAAACAAAACACGCAAGAATAATTATATATTGCAACTAACCATAAAGATAAATATAAACAACAGCTTAGGATAGAGTGTAGATCTTAATTTGTGGGGGTGTAATAATAGACGATAATTGACGCGTGGGTGAAACTTCTACGGCTTTTTAAGGTAAAATAGAACATGTATAGTTTGCAAACAAAGAAAACCACCTACTGTGCTAAAACTGCTTGAATGGGTATCATAGGCGTGCCCTCATAAAGTCGGGCTCAAAAACGAAAATGCGTAAGTTAACGCCCAACGTAAGAAATAAAAAAGCCAGTCAATTTTCGGACCTTTAATTTATAAAAGTTACACGACGATGACCAAGCCGTTGGAGATTCAAGAACTGAATTAGCAAGGCAAAGTTTATGATAAAAAAAATATCCTTTTATATTAATATATTTAAATAAAAGTTCACTAACATTTAATACTGATTTTCTTTTTCATAAATACTGAACGGAGCTTACAGGGCCTATGAATGAGTGAGTACAGAACTGAAATAAGTTTAAAAAATCAGTAGAAATGTTGAATGTGTCTGGGTATATAGCAACATACGCTCTTTCAAGGTGAACAAGAAAGTTGAAATACCTAAAGATATAATACTTGAGGATATATAATATTGTATCGACATTTAATTTCAAACAATTGCTTTGATTATATAGGTACGAAAAAATATGTGGTTGATCTGAATCTAAGGTCAGGAAATAAGTCGAAAAAATGGATCAGAAGTGAATACAATTTTATTTGGAAATTTTGATTGTCAAGTTTTTACCTCCGCTAGTCACTATGGTGAAGGAACAAGTACGAAAAATTGATTTTCCAGTAATAAACTCGGTTTCTATTCATTAGACAGCAAAAAAAATCTACGCACAATTGTCATTAATAAAATTCCTATTTCTTTTGTATATTCCCCGACTACCACCACTTTTTAATATTTTAAGTTTTCAAATGCAAGCAAAAGAAATTACCGATTGTAATATTACTACAAATTGTGATGAATATCACTTTTTACTCCACTTTTCCGCTCCAAGGAAGAATTAAATAAAAAAAATAATAAAATGTCTGCTGTATAAGTAAGTGCTTTGATTTCGTTCAGTTCAAATCTTACAAATTCCCCCAGAAATAAACTGCTGCATTTTATTACTAATTATTATAAACAATTTTAACCATTAAAATTTTTCCAAACAGAAAATATAAAATAAAAAAACTTATTACTCTCCTTCTTTTCTTTTAATATTCAAAAATAATAACAACAAAATTATGATGTAAGTACGATAGGAAAAAACATTGAAAACTAATTTTCTTGTTTTTGCCAAATTTCAAGCAATATTGTTTATGCACTTTATAAAAAGATCACAGATTTTGTACAAAATATAAACTAGTTTGTAAAAATTACTTGTAACAATAACAATGGCATCTAAAACAATTACATTTTAGAATCATTATTGTCTACCATTTGTCATATTTTAGTATGGGCAGGTATTTCATAAATATGTAAAAAATCAATGGAAATAGTAAAATGTTAGAATTACAGAATTTTGTTGCCAAACGGTATAGTAGCACAATATCAATTTTAAAAGTACTGAAATGAATAACCCTTATATTTTATATTTTGTTTTATTATACGATACATAGTGTTCTAGATATCAAAATTCAGAAAAAGTCTTTTTTTTTTCGGAGCTAGGATTCGATTACCAATAAAAAAAATGGTTTACTGGGGAACAATCCTTGCGGTATCCAGACAATTGTGAAATGTCACGAAGGACTGTTTTTATTGTTTTTAAGTTTTTTTGTATATACTTAGGTATGGATAGATTTCCACGAAATGTAATAAATGTCCGAGTTAAAAGTCTTCTCATAATATAAAAGTTGTAGAAAAAAATTGTTAAATTGATAAGAATTACTGCACTGTCGTTTTTTGAAAGTCGTTCATAATCGCGATTTCAGGTAGTACTCATAGAAATTCTGCCATGTACCGCAAGGATCAATTCTTGGTCCCCTGCACTTTGTTATATACATATACAGAGAACATAATTATAATACAACAACTCTAGATGTGATCGTTATACTCTTCGCCATATTTCATCACTGTGAAATCATCAGCTATGTTCTTCACTTCTGCTGCTAAATATGCTGAGTTAAAACCAAATATATGACTTTAAAAATAAATGACGATCTAATTAATTGGTGTGATTTTGCAAAAATATGCACTTTTATGCGAATTATTCATATAAGTAAGTATTCGAAAGCATATTTAAGTTTAAGTCTTTTCTATGCAAATAAAAGAAATTTAGATACAAAATTAAAGAAAAAAGTTTGCGAAAACCCTGTAAAGTTTTTTTTCTTACTATTAACGCATTAAAAAGGTCAAAATACTTGCTGTCCTGTCAATATGTTTTTGATTTGAGATTGAGAAATTAAAAAATTGTTAAATATGAAAAATGTGAATGTGCTTAATTGTTTTGGTTTAGCCATTGTTCACGATTTATATAGAACGGGAACTTACCTCTGCCTAAAACACCAATTGATATTGATATCATCATAATTTCAATGTTCGTGGTAGAGACAAATTAAGGAGAAACCTCGGCATAGCACCTCCATGTTCTATAATCATTTTCGTACATTTATTTATTAACAAACTAAGCCATGATCTCATAAAATGTACAATTCATGGCTTTATTGCAATGTATAATGTATATGTATTTATTTTTACCTGTTAATTATTTATTGTACTTTGTAGTACATGCTTTAAGATATAAGTGTAAGTATGCAATTACTGCATATTTTACTTTCAATTTAACGTTCATTTTTTTTATTTTCTTTGTTTGTTATCTACATCGGGTTAAGTATAATTTCCATTGAGTCTAGATTAGTAACTCAATTATAACTTGCCATTCTCGAAATTATTACACAGGATACTTTCATTTGGGACGCCCTGTTATGAAATTTGACTTACATGATGACGTGTCCGCCTGTCTCCCATTGGTCAAGTTACTACGAGACAACCAGTTCTCTACAAAACTTGTTAATAAATCTTTTAAAAATTTTGCATAATTTTAGTACCTAACTGGTTTTGTGAATGAAACTCAATCCTGCTGTATCTAATTTACTTACAACCTTTTAAGTAGTATGGTTTGAAATATGTTCCTTTTTTGCTAGGTTACGTAAACGAAAACTAAATCATTGCCTTAACTGATTTGACTATATTGGATTTCATTTTAAATCAATTTTAAGTCTCAACTGGTAGAAGAATTTATTATATTGCCTAATATTGTGCTAAAAATATTATCTGGAAAATAATTAAATACTGAAAGAAACGCGGAGGACAGTAGGTAATATTTTGCATGCAGTTGACACAGAAAAAAACGGTTACACTTTTAATGGTTACTCTAAAAAAAAAGACAGGAGAACATTTGGAATGTGGTTGACAAGAAAAAAATCTAATACAATTTTAGTGAAAAAAAAAAAAAAAAATACAAAATGTTCACAGAAAAAGGACAAAATAATAAATAGAAGGTATAAACAAGAGGGTCATAGTGAAAATCAATATCCCAGATTCAATAAAAAAATGCCTAATATGACTTCTCGAAAAATCGACCCTGTTTTCTCTAAATAAAGCTTCACGCCAATGACGGAAATAAGTTTTGTTTTATTCAAAAAATATATAGTAAAGCTCTTTGATACCCATCCAAATTTGGTTGAAATTGAATGATTAATAACTGAGCTACGAAGGTGCTACCGTGAAAAGTGGGACATATGTATATCCTTCCTACAGACTTTAAACTATAAAAACAATATAGTAGTTTGTGCAACAAGAGTGGTTATGATATTCATATCGCACGATAAAGAAGTTTGAGCACGACGCCGTAGGCGAAGTGCTTCAAATCTTTTCAGTGCGATATGGATAATCCACTCGAGTTGTACAGTATACTTTTTCTACGACCAGCTTATAAAAACTACAAAATTTATTAAACATTAATATATTACACAAATACTCACTGACAGTTACTTTGACAGCTTACGCACTAATTTGATTTTAAAACGAATAGTTGTCTATGTGCTTAATACACGAACTGTGATTGGTCGGTTTCATTTCATATCGATCCTAGAACTGATATGAAATATATCCGTTCAGTTAACTGAAATTGCCTACTTATCCATTCTACAGACTGTACAAAAAACAGCAAATTTACATAAGGGAGTAGAAAAAAATCTTATACCAATTGAAACTTGACTGATTTTTTTATACCAGAATTCACATGATGGCAACTTTGGGTCGGTTTTCTGAGACATTCTGTAGCCCTCAAAAAGTGCATGTGAGTGTTTCGTAAGTGATCAATTGCACATAAAGATATCAGTAAAATTCATTAGGACCAAGGATCCCTTACAGCTTGAATGAGTACTTTATACTTGTTTCTTGCCTTTTCAAAAAATATAACTTAATAATTGAAAATATTTAAATCATTACCTATTAAATTTTAATTTATTGTACACGTACAGCCAGTATGGTTATTTAGTAATTTAGTTCACCTGCTAACAAAAACAGATTTCATTAAGTAAGAAGTACAATCCGGCAACTTGGCAAAGCTCACAATATAAAACTTTGCATGCTACTATGCCAGGCCATGCCTAGTTAATTTTATCGGACAGTAGCTTTGTATAGTCCCACAAAAATATCAGTAAACATGTTCCAATCGCGAAACCTAAAATTGTAATCCCTTTCACTTTCATGTACTTTAACCAAGAATTGCTCTTTATTACACCGGATTCCAAAACAATTCTATTGAGGTGGGTCCATTTAAAATGAAAAATTCGCCGAGTTTTCTGTTAGCTTTGTGTTCTAGCCGTGACAGTATCCACTGGCATTTTCAAAAGTTTTGCAACTCATTCCTCGTTAGATACGTGGGTAAAACGTGGATAGTCGTTACTTATCAGAGGATAAATGCCATCGCTTCTTCACTATTTCAGAGTTTAGGTAGAAAGTGCAAATGAAAGTTCAAATCAATAGCCTAACTAATTTTACGTAATAAAATATAATTAACTTCGAAATATTTGTACCAGTTAAAAATGACGTAACCGTTTATTTATTTATTTACCAACAATAGAAGTAATTACAATATATCGACCTTTAATACTCGTTTTAGATGCTAGAAATATTTAGACATCGAATTTACATTTTTGTCTAAAAATAACTGATTTTCACGTGTCAATGATTGTTAAAAATACGTTTATCCTTAAACATAAACCAATAATTTACACAAATTACAAATGTAACCTCGAGTTTAACCATAGTAGCGATTGTGAAAACAATGTAATGCAAGTAGGTAGATCAGAAACATATTGGTTACAAAAATTGCACTTGGGCGTTGCTGATTTTATTTTTTTAATAATAGTTTAACGTATCAGTCAACTACTACGAAAAGAATTATCAAAGGTACAAAAAATTGTTTTAAATCCGAGAATTTTTTGTTTCATATATATGCATATATAAAACAAATCTCGAAACAAATACTTTGTGGCGAGAAATAATATAGTAATTTTAATTTACTTACGGCAAATTTATTATTTCTTGCTACAAAAGTAGGTATTTATTTTATACGAAGTCTCGTATAAAGTGTTTATTTATTTATATATACAGGGTGTCCCACTTGAAACTTCCGGGGGCATGTTCTCGAGAACTAAAAGAGATATTTGAAGTATATAAAAGGTATTGAAACATCTAACGATAATAATTGTAAGTAACCAGAGCTGCAAAAATTATAGTCCACAGTACATCGCCCTTTTTTTTAATGATTAGTAACAGGCTGAATTTTCGTGACGAGACGCCCAACTTTACTCTCTGCGAAAATTCTCGATAGTGGTAGCTAATAGCAAAAATTATTTTTTCTATTTCACACGAATTAGACAATTCGAAAACCTGTCAAATTATGTTGTTGTGGACAAACACGTGGCTTATTATAATTAACTCGCGCAAACGTAACCAAGGCAATCGAAAAACAAACTCTTTAACAAACGTTTAATGAATGAAAAATATATGTATTGTCAAAATAATTTGTCGAATTGTCTAATTCGTGTGAAATAGAAAAAATAATTTTTGCTATTAGCTACCACTACCGAGAATTTTCGCAGAGAGAAAAGTTGGGCGTCTCGCCAAAACGAAGCTACTCACGAAAATTCAGCCTGTTACTAATCATTAAAAAAAAGGGCGATGACTATTAGTTAAAAATACGTTTGAATTCCTGATTTGCTTATTTTTGCACCGACCTCAATATCGATATTAGGTAATAAAGTTCAACTAACTGGGAGACGGTGAAATTTCATTTCATAGTTTTTAGCGATCTTTTATGAACACGGTTCAATTTAAAACAAAATAAATCAACCTTTTTAGTGGCCTCTTTATTTAGCTTTTACCGTTGAGTGAAAAGCCTTATCTTCACTCAACGCTTTTACACAGTAAACTATCCGTCGTTTTGACTCTTGAGCTTTAACGTCAGGTTCGTTATTAGAGAATCCTGAAATTACTTATCAAGTTTCAAAATTATTATGGGGCACCGCCTAGCGATTTCACCCTCAAGAGTCAGTAATGATTGAACATATATATAAAAAACACATACTGGTCGAATTGAGAACCCCCTTTTTTAAAATTTTATGAAGTCGGTTAAAAAGGAGTTTCCACGTACTTTAGATGTGCTTCAAGCACTTCTAGAGAATTTGAATTACTTTCTAAAGTAATTGAAGTGGTAATAAAAGGACAAGTAATTAGAGCACTTCGAAAGTAATTTAAGTAGTCTAAAAGGTCTTTAAAGCCTCAAGTACTTACGAAAAATAATCCAAATGTCGAATATAAATGCTCCTCTCTCTTAAAAGTAATTGAAGCACAGTGCTTGAAGCCCTAAAAGTGCTTCAAACTCCTGTTTCTAAGCCCTATACCTAAGTGCCCAGCTCTGTAAGTAATACACAAATCCATTGTCACGAAAACATCTTAATTATAAATGCTTCAAGTACTTCTAAAGAATTTGAATTACTTTCTAAAGTAACTCAAGTACTAAAAAAGGGCTTCAATTACTTTAAAAGTAATTAGAACATTTCGAAAATAATTTAAGTAGGATGAAAGGTCCTTAAAGCACCAAGTACTTACGTAAAGTAATTCAAATATCAAATGTAAATACTCTTTCTTAAAAGTAATTGAAGCACAGTGCTTGAAGCCCTAAAAGTGCTTCAAACCACTATTTCGAAGCACTTTACCTGGTACTTCATTCAGCTCTGTAAGTAACACAATCCACTGTCACGAAAACACCTTAATTATTTTTTTGTAAAATATTTGTAGTTCTCTGATGGTTAATAAACCGAACAAAAAAAAAATTTTTTTTTCATTTAAACCAAAACTTTCAGGATTCTACGCATTAAATAAATTTGATATCAACCGTCGAGAAAACAAAAATATACAATATAATTATTTAGTTGCAGGCATTTTATAGTCACGAATAAAATCTGAATGAGACGCAGTGGGCTATCGCATGAAGGATAATGAAGGAGGCTAGAATAATATAGTTATCTCGAGCCGCAAAATGTACCTACCTCCACAAGTAACGTGTACGCTATCTCCCGTGCCATCTCAATTTAAAATTCCTGCCGAGTTGGCCATGAATGAATAGTGATTTTCCTGACACATTTGCTTGAAATTCTTCAAAATTAAAACACCAGCATGTTGTAGTTACTTTAGTTATAAGTTGAATTGATACAACACAAGGTTTTTTTGTCACTTTCTTTCTGTGGAAGAAAACAGCGAAGCAGAAATATTAACTAAAGTAGTGTCGCAGATATAAAAATATAATTATGGCCCATTTTTCTTTTCTAAAGTGAGAGGATCCCTCGACATTAATGTATCAGTGCTCTCAAAGAGCATTTTCGTTTGTTTTTTGAGCTTGTTTCGCAGGATTGCAAGTAAACGAAAATAACTGTTTTCCACTGTGTCCAACTAAAAACGTGATAAATTAAAATGCGAGAGGATAAAATGTTTCATAAAGCTAAAAAAAAAAAATTCTAGTCGTAATATTTAGTTTCCAAATTACGAAATTTCAAAGAAGCCTTTTTTTTATTGACTTAATGTTTTTTAAATTTATTTAATGAAATTAATTTGCGAATAATTCTCAAGGGCAAGAAATCTGAAAAATACTATTTTTTCAGATTAAAAATATAAAAAAGTTGGGTTTTTTGGGATGACATACTTTGGAAACATGTTTTTTTTACAGTTTTGTGCAGAATTATTTTCTAAAAAGTTCCTGTGAATCCCCTCATTTTTTATGAACATTTTGCAACGCGAATCATTTGCTGGTTGTTGCTTATAGAAAAACCACAAAGGCAATTGAAATTGATAACAGACCCCTTTCAAGTGCATTTTTCAATCTTTGGTGCCTACTTCGTTTCCTCGTCTATTGCCTGCTTGCTTGTCATTATTTACAACGAAGAAGATGAGGAATTATCTAAATATACCTGACTAGTACGTTTCTTCGTGCTGTAGGTGTTCTCGTCGTGTATTTTTTCATTCGCTAGTAATTTTTTAAGTAATATTTGGAAAAAGTATAAGCGGTTAGTTTTTTTTATTGTCGGAAATATCTCAGAATTTTTGTGTCAAAAATAGAAAATTGAAAGGGCACATTCTAGAAACTACATAGACTATTTTTCTTCTTCCACATTTCTTTTCTCTTTGATTTACTATTAATACAGAACTCAATGGAAACGAACAATTCACGATATTGTGATTCTCACAACTTAAAAAAAATCTGGGTTCCTAACCGAGTTTTTATTTATTTAACGTCGGCCCATTTCCAGTACCAGAACCTATCACCGACGCCAGAAGACGAGCTCCCCCTAACCTGGAAATTTTGCCGAACATCTTCTCTGTCGAACAGTAGGGATCTTTTACTTGCCTAACACTTACTAGACAAGGACCGACTGCTTTACATCCCCCCTCCGAAGGATGGTATATCCTCTACGTAATCATCGTCTTAAAATTACACAGCTTCCGCGTATACGCTGGTATACAAGCCGCTAGAAGGTGGGACGAGATCGCTGTGTTTCCCCAGACGGGTTTTACCCATCCAAGTACTAACCACGCTGAACGTTGCTTCACTGTAAGTATCGAAATACGTGTACTGTCAAGACGGGTCTACGCTCGCCCCTCCCAATCGAGCTAGAATTCGCAAGTCCAGAGTCTTTTTCTGGGCACCCAAATAAAAGGTTTAGGTAAAACAAGATACAGTCCAGTTATTTCCCTATAAACGGACCTGGTGACGGGAGTATAAAAATGTATGATTGAGTGAGTACCAGGTTTCTTTTGAACTAATTTTATCTACTATAAAGTCTATAAACAATCTAAGATAAGCTAAAGGAGAATTCAAAGTATGAATCTTTCGGAAATTACACCTTATTTTTTGATAACACGCCTTATGTATATTCAATACGATGCAAAGATAACATAGTGTGAATAATAACAAAAACACATGAGTAAATTACCCCCAAGTATATAATAGATTAAGCTGCTTCCACGGTATGTAATATTAATCAAATATATTATCGAATGACACTATCATAATCGTATTCATCAAATTTAAATACTTGTTTTTGAATATTGCAGTAGCAATTTACTTTAAGGCACGTTCAATAAATTTAGTTAGTGAATGTAATGAAAATAGATAACAAACCGACATATTTATAGCCTCAACCGCCAAATGGATACAGCTAACTGTGTGCATACAGTAAATACATTCAAATCTAGTTACTGTTTTGTGTTTACATTTTCAAGACTATTCTATCAATAAAACAGTAGGGTGGAGTGGGGTAACTGTAAGCAAAAGACGATAACACCACTTAACACGTCAAAATTGAGAGCAGTACCTAAGATATATATAAAGTTCCTATTGTCCTAAGCATATACTGTATATTCAATTGCAAATTCATTTTCGATACATTTTGTTAAATGTGACTCTGATTTCTTTTTTAAAAAATCGGTAAAAGTATTTACACAAAACTTTCCTCTCTATTTGAGACCATTTATTTATTTATTTTTTCTTTCGACTGATTTAAAAGTATATTAGATTTTGTTCCTTAGCAGCAGTGTCAACTAAATTTCAAATATTACTTTCCTCCATTGCTTCCCAATAATTTTTTTAGGGTGACCACACTGTATATTTATTAATAAAAGTATGGCAGGTTTCTTCCTGAGTAATTATGCCAAATATTATTGTCCTCCATCGCATTTTTCTATTACTTAATTATTCTTTTAGGGTATTTTTTTACTAAATGTATATATCCTACCAAATACTATTTTTCTCAGTCAAACGCAGAGTGATTTTTTTCACGATTACATTTTCCTTCCTTCGGTAAGCAACAGAAGTAAAAACCATTTTTTTTATACACAGTACTAATTCCAGACAAGTAACACACTATCATTTATGATCTGAGACAAAATAGGAAGTTATGAAGTTAATACGAAATAAAACGTCAAGAAAGGCTAGTAAGGACAAATGTAATCACTGATTATTACTACCCTAACCTGTGATTACACTTACTCCCCGTATATACATTTTGAGAGAGTAAGTGTAATCACAACCCTAAAACTTTTTGTCATTATTTAATTCAAATATGGTGGCAGAATCGGGTTTCTCCCTGAAAATTATATAAGAAAACGAAAAATTACGCTTTGTGGGAGCCGTTTGTATTTAAAAGTTGGAATAACACAAAATCTGTGCAAATGTAGATTTCAAAAAATAAATTGGTACTTTGTGAATACTTCTAGTTGAGCGTAGGAAAGGGTTGAAAAAACTGAATACTGAAATCTAAGGAAAGGATGATATTTTCGATTTTCGAAATTTAAAAAATTCTAAAATGTGTTTTCATAGGAAAAAATCAGCCGGATTACACTTGCCCTCTGATTACATTTACCCCACTTCACTCCATTATTTTGTAAGTGTTTTGGGTTATAAACTTATAAGCGATAAATTTTGCTAACATTATGGCAAGTATATAATGCTGTTTTATGGAATCTCAGAGGTAATTGCAAGTATTTATCATTCATATATTACATTATTTGTAAATATGACGAATTTAGGAAATCTTAACTCATAATATATAATAAACAGGATTTTTTCGAAACAGGCAGATAAGTACAACGGGGTCCAGTAGGCCTCAGACATAGAAGTTGAATTTTTTTAAATGAACACGTCAAATACTGATTTAGAAACGACCACTGTGTATAATTATGATGGAATATGTATCAATTTCACAGTAATAGCAAATTATGACATCGATTTTCAAGGTCATTTGGCACAAAACGAAAAGAGCTAATTAGATTTTGGTTTTCTTTTCTTTTTTTTTTTAATTATACCAATAAATATAATTTTCCTAGCCACGTACCCACCGCCACCTTTCACCTTTTATAAAAGAAATTTGTATTCTAAGGTAGGTATAAATATGTTCTAACATTTAAAAAACGATGATTAGATACAAGTGAATACGATAATAAATAAGCATTCTTTACAACGTAACGGTAGAAGTTATAACAAGCTTATATCGATGCTTAACACATTTTAAAATTAGTCACCTAGAATAACTTTGGATCTAACGGTAACGTTATTTTGAGAAGCATGTATCTATTTAGTTTTCGAGAAGTTCGAAAGATACAGGGAAAAATTCCTGTGACATTTTATCCAAATTATAAAAAAATACATTTTAAAAATTGGTCTTGAAAAAGTGACAGGAACAAAAGTGACAGTAGCTCACATATGATAGCTGAAAGCGCAAAGTTGACATTTGCGGAGGACCTAAGAATAATGTCACTTTACCACTACCACAGAAGACAGGAATTATAGTTCCTGTCTTCTGTGCCACTACTTTGTTGTTTGCTTTAATGTATCTGTACATAAACAATGTATTTTTATGAAATAATAATGACCTAAAACTTTTTCGTTAATGTAATTAGAGTTAATGAAAAGGTATTGTCACTATTTCTTGCTTGATTTTCCATAACACTCGTTGTTTGTCCTAAATAAAATCTCAATATAACTTCAATCAGAAGCTAAACTGACAGCGTTTGTGTCTGATTCTTTTTTTATTTATTTTGGTCACATGCATGACATCCTCATAAAATGTTGACGAATCGCGGTTTTCAGTTAAAAATTAAACATAATTATTTCTTTATTTTGATATTTTAATAATTGATGTTCAGTTAGCCCTTACAGATAATAAATATACGGGTGCGCTTTTTGTTGATATTAAGAATGCTTACGAAAATGTAAATCTATTTATCCTGACCCAAAAAATGCTATACTTAAAAATACCTCTTCACATAGTCAAAACAATAATAAATCTTTTTGTGTTGAGAAATCTCTATTAAATATAATAATAAAATAGTAGGGTCCAGGGTTACATCTCAAGGATTACCACAGGGCTCAGTATTGAGCCCGTTGTTGTTTAATGTATATACTCGTGATATACATGATATATGGTCAAATAATATCACATGCATTCAATATGCCGATGATATCGCATTATATTCTACTGGGAAAAATCATCAAGTCTGTACTAATGAACTATCTCACATTACTTATTGCTTAAGAGAGGAGTGCTTTATAAATGGTTTTACCATATCCGCAAACAAAACAACTGTGATGTTCTTCACCCAAAAACGTATTACTGGTGGCCTACATTTGGGCGCACAACCATTTTACGGGCACAATTTTCACTTCCCTAAATAAAGTATTTATTACATATTTGGAAACAGTTTTTCGTTTTATTTGCACTGGCAAACCATTACCAACAAACTCTGGGTACCAAATTTTAAACTTTAAAACTACATCAGGCAAACTACGTGTTGTTTTTGTAATATTTTGTTAACAGACGAATAAAAAAAATGTCGATACATTTTTTTGTTTCGGCTTAAACACTACATAATTTACTTTTTACTGATAAAAGTGTTGTACCTCCTATCTAAGTAAGTTTTTTTTTATGAATCTCGCGGGCCCCTAATATTTTTTTTAATAAAATTATAGAAGTAGGCAAATGAAAATTCTCGTCTAATATGCTACTAAAGTATCATTCGGGTCTCATTTTGCTCTGGAGCCCTACGCTAACGGTATCTGCTTGAAGGTACATAAAATTGTTGATATGATACATCTTTTTTTCAGGAACGGATTATTTGATTGGAATTTTTTTGGAAGAAGACTCATTATTTATTTATGCTTTTTAAAACGATGTTTAAAATTAAAATTCTAAAGTTGGCGTGGCTCGAGATAAAGGAGTGGAATATAAAATTCAATCAACAGTGGTTTCGAATATCCCTTTGAAAACTAAATCTACGTGGAAAAGAAAATCATATAGATCTTATTATTATTTTTCTCATGACGATCAAAATACGTAAAGCACGTAGGTTGCCTATGAATCAAATAACGAAATATTTCCCATTAATTAAGAAAAGTAAATATTATATCATTTGTGCTAGAATATCGTTTACATTATAAAATACCTTCAATTGAAAACAAGTCTGTTGTACTTGTAAAATTTAGATGTTTTCTTGAAAATATGGCCTCAAATACCTCGTCAAATACCTATGCTACGTTAACATTTTGATATTTTTCCTTTCCTTATTAACAAAGCATAGGGATAGTAAACAATTCTTAAATAAAACAAATATTTAGTGTTATTAATTTTTGATATTTATAAGACTAAAACTTACTAACTGAATATTGAACGTCGCAAGTTATACAATTTTTTGTATCCGTAAAAGACCTTGTGCGGTATTGCATTCCAAAAATCAATAAAATTCTATAACTATTACCACCTTTAGATAGTTAAGCCAGTCACTGATGGATGACGAAGCTTTCTAGCTAGAAGTTATTTAATATAAACGTTGGAATAAATATGATAAGCATAATATTGTTTCATTAATGCACGAGAATTTGTTATAGCATACTCAAAATAGGTTAAAAAATAAGACTAGAATTGGCAGTATCTATTGACAATTGCGTTTTTTTTTTTTTAAATACTTCTAAAAATAATAGTTTTAGGCAAGCAAATTCCCTACAATTTGTTTTGTAACGTTCTTGTACGACAGAAAAAAATTTGAAAAAAAATTGAATTTTTTTCAAGAAGGTCGCTCAAAATTATGAAATAGAATTTCACTGTCGCCCAGTTACTTGCCTTATTACCTAATATCGATATTAAAATCGGTTAAAAATACGTTTGAATTCGTTATCTGTTCATTTTTACACCGACCTCAATATCGATATTCATATCAATTAACTGGGCGACGCGACGGTGAAATTTTGTTTCATAATTTATAGCGACCTTTTTTTTAACACGCTTCTATTAACTTGACCTGTAACACTGTAAGCAAATCTTACAACTTTTCACCCACTTCTAATTGTCGTATCGATATGAAACGTTGCAAACTTATGCAATTCTGCAGGCAATACAATAATATAGTACTATTGACCTTGTATGATGACGGAGGTGGGAGGTAGTGATGGGGACTCCTCATGGGCGTGTCACCGGCGACTCCGCCAAAAATTTGAATTTTCCGCGACAGAGAAAATAAATTACAGTTTAAAAAAAAACACGCTAAGAAGTTAAAAATAATTATTAGGTAATTAAGGTAGCTACATTTCATTTTGTTCATTATGCCTAGACCGCAATATAACCCCACGCTTTTAAATTTAGTTATTTTTAACTTTTTAGTCCGCTACTCATCAAAGCGTGTTTTTTAGTTTTTTTAAACTATACCCAACAAGCAAAATGTACGCGTTATACAATTATTTTGTTTTATTGCAATTTTATAAATGTAATAAAATAGCAATAAAACAAAATTGCTGTGGAAATGACAATTATAAAACAAATTTGTCTGTTGGGTATTACCTTTTTTAGTGGCCTCTATTTATTTTCTATACTTCTTCTACAGTAAAATATCTGTCGTTGTGACTCTGAAATTACTATGTATCAAATTTTTTGTAAATCTGAGAACTATTGCAATTTTCGCAGCCATATTGGATACGATATTTTAAATTCTTAATTTTTTACAACAGATTCGTTATCAGCTACTCCTAAAAAACCTAACTACCAATTTTAATGAAAATTTGACGGAATTTGAATTTTTTATCACAAAATTAAATTTTATGAAATTAAATTATCACTCGCCAAGTTCTCGACTAAAAAATATTGTATTTTTGCTCACCTTATACTAGACGTAGCTTGATAAAATTAATATGGAATCACTGCCGAGCCATACCTCGCAATTTGAGAAATATTTCATAGAAATCGCTTAAGCCAAACCCGAGTAATGTTTGCACAAATATATATAAAAAAACATGCATACGGGTTGAGAACCTCCTCCTCCTCCTTTTATAAATATTATGTAGTCAGTTAAAAAGGCTTCATAAGGCTTCTTGTGTATTTTTAGATCATATTAGTGAAACCAGACTAAACGTTTGGACACAACGGGCACACACCCACTATCCGAATGCGCCGGGATGAATTTGCTCCACGTTGAGAGTCTAGTTTGCCTTTCGGTCAAGCAGTCATATAAGTAATGCAAATTTAAAAAAATCCACGTTGGTTCACTAATTCGGTGAAAAATTAATTCTTATTTATTTGTTCTCGGTCTAGATTTGGGTTGTTCTGTTCTCAAATATTACTAATATTAGATATTCTAATTAGTTTCAACAAAGAAAATATTAATGATGATAAAAAAATGTCAAATTCATGTATCTCTCATAATTAGTTAGGTACTTAGTTTATAATTTCAAGCGAAATTTTAAATCATTTCGGAAATTCTGTATACAAACTGAAACTTAAATATCGCATAACAAGCTCAGCCGTTTTCTAAATTGCTCAACGCTGTTGCAAGTATTGGTACACACACAGTTTACTTTTAAACAATTGTAAACCTACATAAATTCTTAGCCAAATACTACGACATTACCTAACAAATATACACATTCGGTTAGAAATCACTTAATTTGAATAAACACTAAAAATAAGGTTAGCGTGTTAACTACTCATTTTGATAAGTACTGTTTACCTCTATTTGTAATGATGATGTAAAAATATATGTAACAGACAAAATATGTAAGACAGCTGGACTACTATTTTTTTATTCGGTTCAGTTGTATAACGTGTGAATGAAACAAGGCCAATAGGCAGGACTCAAATTCCAAACAGACTCCAAGCTGTATACTTTTGTTACTTAGCTATTGGCAATGGTCGAATGTAGTCTCGAATCAAATCTCAATATAGGGCCATGTGTCCAAAATAAAAACAAATGCCAGGTGTTGCGAAAAATTCTGTTGCTTTATTGGCGCACAAAAAGAAACCGTCGAAGATGGAAAAACCTCGTAAGCCTCATTTTAATAACATGTTTCTTTTCAATATACAGGGTGTGGCAATAGTGCGTCGGACTTCGATGTCTCGAGTTCTACGACAGCTAGAAATTAAAAAAAATACAAGTAAACTAGATAAAAAAGTCTATAACCGGAAATTATTTTCGAATATAGAGGGCGAACCAAGACGAAATTACAGGATCACCGAGTTTTTTTTAAATGGAATGCTATGTATATCAGTACATTTTATGAAGCCTCCTTCTAGACTCTATTCATTGCTGTATTGTTATTGACTATCTCCAAACCACTTGGATGTAATGAATTTTTTTGTTGAAATAATGCCATATGCAGATACATATTGAATAAATCACCAAAGTCACAATTATAGGTTTTAAGAAAAACTAATGGGAATGCTAGTTACGAGACATCTAATTAATGTTTTTGAATCATATTTACTTCCTAAAAATGTATAGGGTGGCCAAAAATTATTTTTCAATTAAGAACTTTTTAAATTGAATTTTCTCAATTTTTTCAATGAAACACCCTGTATATTTTTCGACGATGTGATGTAGAAATAAAAAACGAACATTTTTTTATAAGTACTTCTCTATGGCTAATTGCAACAATTTTCGTTTTTATTGAACAATAAATACAAAATTCAAGAATAAACTTTAAAAATAGAGGTTTCTGCAAATAATTCATTTGAAAAAATTATAATAAATGCTCTACATGTTGCCCATTTTGATTGACACACATCTCTATGCGCTGCGCTTTTGAAATGATGTTTCTACTGTTCCTAAAATTTCTAGCCGGCCGTTTAGTGGGTCAATTTCTTCCAATCGGGTAGGTATTATTTAAGTGGTCTCTAACTGTGTTTAAATAATGTCTTGCTGAAACGACATCCTATTTTGAATCCTTTTAGGAAGATTCACCAATAATTGTGGCTGGTTTTCCAGAAAATGAAGATAAATAGCTCCAGTCAATGAAGATAAATAGCTCAAGTAATGTGGCCCTATTACATGTTCTGGCCTTATTTCAAAATTGCATAAAGACGCGTGTCAATCAAAATGGGCAACTTATTATAATTTTTCCTAATGAATTATTTGAAGAAACCTCTATTTTTTAAGTTTATTCTTAAATTTCATGCTTATTGCTCGATAAAACGAAAATGGTTGCAATTAGTCATAGGGAAGTACTTACAAAAAATGTTCGTTTTTCATTTCTACATCACATCGTCGAAAATTATACACATTTGAAAAAAATGAGAAAATTCCATTTAAAAAGTTCTCAATTCCAAAATAATTTTTGGCTACCCTGTACATTTTTAGGAAGTGAAAATCATTCAAAAACATTACATAGATGTCTCGTTTTTCTTAGAACCCATCATTGTGACTTTGGTGATTTTTTCAATATGCATCTGCATATGGCATTATTTCAAGAAAAAAAGTCATTACATCCAAGTGGTTGGGAGATAGTCAATAATAATATAGGAATGGTGAGGAGAGGTGAGGTGAGGTACGGTACCGGTTTCAGTGAGTAGACCTCGATCGGCGAAGTTAAGCACGCCGGGCCGAGTCCATCACTTGGACTGGTGACCGTATCTCATCTTGCCGTCCTGGTTAAGTGGTAGAGTAGCATTAGCTAAACTTCGCCAGGACGTTAATATAAATAGAGGCATTAAAAAAAAAAAAAAAATGAATAGTCTAGATAGAGGCTTCAAAAAATGTACTGATATACATAGCATTCCATTAAAAAAAAAGGCACTTGATACTATAATTTTGTCTTCGCTCGTCCTGTATATTCGAAAATAATTTCCGGTTATACACTTTTTTATCTATTTTACTTTTTTTTTAAATTTCTAGCTATCGTAGAACTCGAGATATCGAAGTCCGACACACTGTATTTTTCAAAATTCTGCCATGAAAATGACTAATTATACACGGTGTTCCAAAATTGTCCCCTGATATTTCTGTGGGTGATAGTACATCCAAAAATAAAGGTATTCTTTTACCACTTGCTTAACAGTTTGTTACAGAGTCGTAACGAAGTGTTAAATCTGAATAAATGTAAAAAAAAATCAAATCGAATTCGTTTGTAATTTCTGCTGGTTTGTAATTTTCTATTTGTTTTAACGTTTTTATCAAGTTTATTTCATGAATTATTAATTTAAATAAATAATTGCTTTCTACTCTTCTGATAGGTCTGCCTATATTGTATAGCAAATTATTATTTGTTCAGATATTGATCAGATTTTTGGAACTTGCTTTATGAAATGGGCATTATTTTCAGTTTACTTTCAGCGAGGGGTCTGCCACTCTCAAAATTTTGTACAGGTATTCCGGGAATACCCTCTATTCCCGACTTATTCCACATATTCCCAAGAATTTTTAGTTATTCCCAAGTATTTCCGATAATTATTAGTTATTCCCAACTATTCCCGAGAATTCTCAGTTATTTCCAAGTATTCTCAGTTATTCCAAAGTTTTTTCGAGTATTTTCAAACATTCCCAATTATTTCCTAAGTATTTCCATGTATCTGAAGTTTCGAACGTTCACTTGAACGAATTTTAGATGAAAAAGAAAAGTTAATAAAAACCACACATCGATTTAGGCGTAAACACTTCATTGCCACATTTGCTGACAATAGTATCTACAATACTTAAATTTTTACCGAGTTTTTACACATAATCGATGTGTGGTTTTTATTATTTTTTCTTTTTCATATGAAATTCGTTCAAGTGAACGTTTGGAACTTCAGGCACATGTATTTCCTGTATTCCCATATTTTAACATACTACTTTTAAATGTTCTATATTAGTTAAATGGTGCACTAAACTTGTTTAACCTAACCGTTTCCAACACAAAGGTATTTGACAATAAAAACAGAGATAAAAACAATTGTGTGCGTGTACATTCTGAAATTTCTCGGAAATTTCACTTCTCATGGCTGGCTGTGAGCACCCTTAAGTATAACTTTTTTTTTCTGATTTCAACCAAATTTCACTCAAGCATAGAACAAATTAGGATCTACATATTGTCCAAAAACGTTCGCCTCCTACAAATGCAAAGCTTCCTGCGGTACCAAAATAAACGAAAAAAAATCAATAAATCGTATTAGGATTAGGCATCTGTTTAACGGAAAATTGTATTAATAAAAGTTGTTCAGAATTTTCCAAAATGTCATGAAAATAAAAAAAATTGAAAACTTTTAAATTTAAAAAATTTAACACTGAAAAATAATAAGATAAAGCTACCCATTATTTGACAACTGCCTAACAGCTTGGGTTTAATTTCTAACAAAATTGTCATAGCACAATTTTCTAAACAAAAAAAAAATAATAATAACAAAACTATATTTTCGGACTTGCACACTATTTTAAACAAAATTTCAATATTTTTATTTTGGAAAACAACTTTCATTAATAAAAGTTTTCGATAGAAGAAAATCCCTGATTTTTTCTGCTTATTTCGACACCGTGGTTTTGCACTTGTAGGAGGCGAATGTGTTTTTGGCAATAAGTAGTAGATCCTAATTTGGTTCAAATCGGAAAAAAAAATAAAAAAAAGTTATAAGAGTGCTCCCATTTTAATTGGGTCACTCTGTATACAGCCAGAGATGCATACGACATTATTCTTCGAGTTTTTTCGACTGGCGCTCTAATAACGATAAAATGTGCCTTTATTTTTGTTAAACGTATAGGTAAAATAATTGTACGATATACAGAGTGTTCCATATTTTATGAGAAAGTAAAATATACCATCTAAAATTTTGTTACGGGATGGGCCACAACATATAATATCATCAGTTTTTTGATACCATTATTCTCGCCATTATTATTAACTGATTAATAAACTGAAATGTTTGAAGCAAGTTATAATTCATAGCCAGTGGGCGTACTTTTTATAATTTTGAAAGTGCAATGAAGAGCTCAATATTTAAGATCACTTTTCGCACCTGCCTTTAAAAACTTCCTTTTAAAATGTTTTGTATTAAAAATAATTTGTATGCGTACTGTGCGTTGTTATAATCAATACAATGAATAATCAATATTTAGATTAATACTAAGTAATTATTAAAATAAAAATCTGTAATCTACACTAGTAAGAAAGTACACTTGTGCAAAAGAGAGCATCATTTTGAACACTTATTAAATCTATGACTACTTTTTTTCGCGCTTGAAACCATCGAAAAAAGTAGTCACTATGAGATATCAGCATCTAGGTAATTAATTGCCGAAACTTTTTAAATAAAAATATACAGGGTGTTCCATTTGAAAAAACTGAGTTATGACAGTTTAAATACCTAGTAAAAGTTTGAATCAACATGGAGAACACCCTGTAGATTTGGGTTCTGAGAATCCTGGAAATTGAGAATATTCAAAATAATGCAGATTTTTTTCTTGATAGCTGCAAACGTATTTTTTTCGGAAAAAATGGAAAAGTAACAATACTCCAGTGTAAATTTAAAAATAATAATGTTTCTGGATAGAGAAATACGAATACCTATATAAAGAAATATTGGGTGTTCTATTTAAAAAATCCTAGTATTAGTTTGCCACAACTCTGTGGAACACTCTGTAGATTTTAATATCATTTTAGAATATGCCACACTTCTCAAACAATTTTTATCTGAGACTTTTTTCAAATTTCACCCTGTATATCTAGGCAAATAATCACTTCATCAAATAAAAAAAATATATTTTCTATTAATTGTCGATATATGAAGGAGAATCTCATTTTTGACCTTTTTAGGGAATAAAAGGGAGTGGTAGAGGGAAACTGATCCGATAGAAAAATTATGTGTGTTCAAAATTGGCTTGAGAGCTTCAAGATACTTCAGAAAAGTTAGATGAGAACCTTAAGACAAGCCCTTCTTTTTTTGTAAATCTGTTATTTTTCTATTGGATGACCACCCTGTATATTATTTCTTGCTGGCAATTGCGACAACTACATTATAAATATTACTTGCCTCCGTCGCGTCGTTTTTTAATCATTTCTTTAGAGTGACCATCGTGTATATTTTCACTAAAAGTTTATCAGGTTTCCTCTTCGGTAATAATGCCAACTACTTCCAAAATATTTTCCACCATCTTTTGTTAATTAATTATTACTAATATTATTAATTTTTAAGCGTGTCCACCCTGCATATTTTTATCTAAAAGTATTGCAGATATCTTCCGTGACAATTGTGTTAACTACATGCAAAATATTTTTGTCCTCCGTCAAATTTTTTTCATTATTTATTTTTTTAGGTTTCCACCCTGTATATTTTTCATTAATAGTGCGGAAGAAATGGGATATTTTTCCCTAGATAATAGTCTACTGCCTACCAAATATTTTCTCCGTCCAATAGTTTTATAGATATAGCGCCAACAGACAGATAGACATCAGACAGACAATACTTTACTTTAAACAAAATTGGTATCGTGAAAAATAAAAGATATGGTGCGCATAGTTAATAGATTTATTTAATATTGCGTAGAAATTTAAAGCAATTATTTTTAAATGTATATTGATGTATATCTTAAAAATTATACACCAATATAAAGGACACTTAATCTACCTTACGTTCAAAATAATACAGGTCCTTAGGCCTTTCGATTATTATTGAACCAGAGCTTCAAGACTGTTACAATACACGAAGTAGCGATTTCTATAGTTTTCTCGCCATATATTTACACCATGTGCAAGTTTTATCTAGTTTTAATTCTGTAACACGGGTCGAACGGGCCGAACTATCAGACATAAGCGATTTTTGAGCTGAATTCAAATTTTATTGCCGTCAAATGGCTCTGTATTTTCTCCATGCTCAGCTTCACGTTAACGTTTATTAACAATAATAAAATATCGAGAAAATAATGTAATTCACTGTGTGATGACTGTGTTCCTCGCAAATGTACAGAAAGGAAGATCGTCGGCCGACGTCTCCCGAGATTCTCCGAAATGTTCAGGAATATGTCTATTCTTGAATATTTCCTATGTATTCCCGACTATTCCTAGATATTCCCCGTTATTTCCAGTTATTCCCTGATATTTCCGAATATTCTCATGTATTCCCGAGTATTTTCTAGTATTCCCGCGTATTTCCTAGTATTCCCGATATTCCCAAATATTGCCATGGTATTCCTAACATTTTGTACAGGTATTCTCGAAGTGGCTGACTCCTCGACTTTCAGTTACATCTTATGCAAAACTATATTTTTTTTATAATAAAATTGTCCTTCAGAATCAATATAAGTTTAGTCTTTTATATAAAAATACTAGTTGACCCAGCAAACGTTGTTTTGCCATAAAAATTATAAATTTTTGTCCAAAAAATAAAAAGAAAATTTCTGGTAGGGCCACCCTTATCACCTAGGGGTATAAAAAATAGCCTACGATCTATTCTCAGACCTACCAAACATACACCAAAAATTTCATAAAAATCGGTCAAACCGTTTCGGAGGAGTTCAATAACAAACACTGTGACACGAGATTTTTATATATTAGATTTCCGAAAATGAAGCATAAACTTTAAAGAGGACTAACAAATATTAGTTTTTCTACAATACCTACCGACAGCATTAAAATATAAAATTCAATTTACATAGAATGAAGCCCTTTCTTCTGCTCAAGGGGTAGTTTTAGAAGGTGGCTGTCAGTATTTTACCCCCAACTTTTCACATTTTACATATTTCTAAAAATTCTTATAAAAAATAATTTTCAGGTCATTAGAGATAAAAAAAAGGCATTCTTGTTGCAGTTCGATAAACTGAGTCGTTCTCAAGTAATTTATGTTTACAAATCAACGTGCACTTATCGAGACAGGACCGTGTAGAGCGGGTGTGCGCACACTCCGTCTATTTTTAGAGGCGGCGACGCATAGTGAGAAAAATATGCCCTTTTTTGGACAAAAATCTGCCGACAGTAGAGTTTTCAATCAAATTAAATTAAAAAAATGGCAAATACTCTTAAGACATTGTACTTGAGTAGTGCTGCGGCAAAGTGGCTTTGGATTAACCTAACCTAAAAATCGCAGATATCACTTCCACACCCAAAACAAAAAATTTAAAAAAAATGTTATTGTTCAAATAGGCTTAGCATGTCATGAAACGTCGAGACTTTAGGTTTGAGCAAAAAAAATGTCTGTCGGTCTGTCTGTAACTTTTTTGTGCGCACGATTACTCTGGAACCGTTTAAGATATCGACTTGAAATTTGGTGAACATATGTATTTTAACGAGATCTGGAACTAGGTTATATTTTAATCTTATTCCGTTGAATGGCTGTGGGGTAAATGGGGGTAAATAGGTAAATCAAGCAGGTAAGAGTCCATAAAATTGGTATTTAGTATATACTAGAGAAGCTAATGTCTCAAAAAAATTTTTAGCATTAGCTACCCCCACCCCATTATAAAATGGGGTGAAAAATATTTCATCGTAGATGATCATTCGAAAGCTTATTTTAAAGAGGAAGATTAAATGATGTATTTATTAGAAATAAATTGAAAATTTTTTTGAATCCTATACATAACCTCAAAATTTGCCAAATTTGCCAAAAGCTAAACGGACACTTGATTCGTATTCAGCATGTCGAAATACCCAATAGAGTCCCAGAAACAGTCCACTTTTCACTTTTTTTTGTGTCTGTGTAATATATTTGCACATGCGGTTTTCTATAAAATGGTGGAGGATCCAGTGATATTCATATATTACAAAGGCACACACACACACACAAAAATTGTATGCTTCTGGGACTCCATTGGGCAACCTATATGTATTTCGACGTGCTGAATTCGAATCGGGTGTCCGTTTAGCTACATCACCCACCAATTTTTAGTAAATCCCAAAATAACCTAAGTTATGAGAGTTTTTTTAAGGTAATGCCAAAACTTTTTTAAGTACAGATAGACGACTTGGGGAAACATACAGGCGCGTGCTGGGAGGCTTTAAAGGGCCCGGGAAAATTTGTCATATGAAGGCCCGACCCCTTCCTGTTATTTGGGCCCACTTTATCACTTATGGAGGGCCCACCGAGAAATTCCTGTTTCCCGGTGGGCCAGCACGCGCCTGCAAACGTAGGCTTCAAGTGAAAAACAGGTACGCTGGCCGTTCAAAAATCGCAAGAATTGTTGACGTTGAAGAAGAAATATTAAATATTGTAATGGATGATCCTAACATAGATTAGATTTAAAAATGACTGTATGTCACCAAAGTATCGTGAATAGTACTACATGAACAATTGCACCCTTTCCATTATTGAAGAAGTCAGAAAATAGTACCTGAAGATACGCCAAAAATAGCTTCCAAAATAAATGGGCAGCAACTCTAAGGCCAGGCGCGCATGAACGATTGGGGAGTCGAGCGATCACAATATCCCGATCACATGTTTACGAGCGCATACGCAATTTGCAGTCGGCCGATTGGTCCCAGCGCGGACGAACGATTAACAGTCGGCCAATCAGACTGGATTTCGTGTTTTCTGCTCAGTTGATACCTTGATCTGTTTTTTATTTTTGGAACATCTGTCCCCAGTCCTTAACCACAGCTTCGCGGACATCAAGCCACAGTTTTTGTTTTTTATTTCGGTCACTAAAGTATTTTAATTGTTTATCCTAAAGTGCAGCTGATTAATATTTCTGTATAAATTCCCATATTTTCTACGCAGAAAAACAACAGACATTCGTATAAAAATCTGTGTTCAGACAGATTTTCAAATCGGGCGTTTCTCATGGGCGCGCTTCATATATGAAAGTTCTAACTACACGATTGATGAATCAGTCGATCATACAATCATCCATGCGCGCCTAGCTTAAAGGCGCAGTTACACGGCGCGTGGTTCGCCGATCCACGAACCTGGTGCGTGGTTCGGCAAACCACGCGCCGTGTAACGGATAGCGAGCCAGATGTGTCAATACGGCGCGTGACCAATGCAGATTTCGTGTGAGGTTGTGGATTGTGGGCTCGTCAAAACTGCATGGATCGACTGATGACTGATCTTCAGGCGCAGTTACCGGCAACTAGATGGAAGACGCGAGCCGACGCGAGCAACGTCTCCCGAGTCGCAAGCCATGCCAAGTTGCCTATGTCACACGGCGCGTGTTTAGTGACTCGCCGAGCCAGGCTCGCCTAATCACGCGCCGTGTAACTGCGCCTTAAGGATAAGGACATGCCAAAAATACATCGCGGTGGATGTTGTATTCGTGGTGCAAGTCGCGGTCGATATATCGCTACATCGATGCCTCGATGATGGGTGGACATACCAGTGTCAGAAGTTTGGGAAACATGCAGTCGAGGGGAAGGATACCACGCGATCTGAGTGAACCAACCAGGTGCAAGCGATTATTACCCAGGATTGCCCTGAATCGCCTCGGTAAGAGACGAAAAATCGCCCCGTGACTTATCCCTCGGAATTTCTATTCTGTTCATTATTAACATAGCAAATTATTTACCGCAACACGCTATATCTAGTATATTCAAAGTTTTACTTTACCTTATCTTTTTGCAGAACATATGTATTCGACTCCGTATTCGAAATTAAAAAAAAAAACTAGTTTTTAGTTTTCTTACATATTTAGTTGATTTTACTTCCACATCCGGTGGAAGTATGGTAACGACAAAAAAATTTTTAAAAATTTTTATTGTTCAAATAGGCTTAGAATGTCATGAAACGTCGAGATTTTAAGTTTGAGCAAAAAAAAAATTTCTGTCTGCCTGTCGGTCTGTAACTTTTTTTGTGCGCACGCTTACTCTGGAACCGTTTGATATATTGACTTGAAATTTGTTACACATATGTACTTTAACGAAGTCTAGAACTAGATTATATTTTCATCTTGTTCCGTCGAAGGGTTGGGGGGTAAATGGGGGTAAATTTGGGGTAAATACGTAAATCAAGCAGGTAAGAGTCCATAAAGAGAAGATAAGGTCTCAAAAAAAAATTTTGGCATTAGCCACCCCCATTATTAAAGGGGATGAAAAAATTTGTGATTTAGTGTGTGTACAAGAATCAGAAACCTCAAAATATTTTTTTTACTTCATCCACCCCTACTACCACCCCCTATCACCACTCCCACCCCACTACCGATGTGGGGTATCGTTTTATGGGTTTTTGGGGTAGAGGATTTCAAATATTATATTATTAAAGTTCCATAAACAATTATTTCCACATACAAAATTTTTTCTTTGTGAGTGACTTGGATAGAAAATCTGGATGTGGAAGTAGTGATTCCTTGGGCAGCGGTTTTTTAATCTATGTTATGCAATCGGTCCAAAATTGAAAATGAACATAAGACCATATCTTTAGGTCTCAGGAACACGAAAAAGTTGTTTTTAAAAAATGTCTGCTATGTATTAGCCCAGTCGATTAAGGTATTTACCTACAAAAACTTGTAAAACGAATATTCACTTTTTTTATGCTCTGCATCCGAGCGGAATGTAAACTTTTCGTTATATACTTTCACAAACTCATTAAAAAAAAAGTTATTCATTTTGCAAGTTTTTGTAGGTTTCACTCTTAAATGTTCTGTCGTCTGGGCTATATATGGATACAAAAGCGCCGAAACTAGAAAACCAATATTAATGAAATTTGGCAAAGGACGAATCAATTTAAATCAGGCCAACCCTGTAATATTTTACTGCAAAGGAGGAGAAATATGCTTTTTATGCATGACGGCGCTCCACCGCATTATAATAGAGTACGTAGAAAATGGTTAAACAACCACTATCCTAATAGATCAATTAGTCGGAGTGCAGATGCAAAGTGGGCTGCTCGATCTCCCGATCTTGCGCCTCTTAATTTCACTGTGTGGGTTAATTAAAATCAAGAGTTTACTCACATTGACACGCGAAAAATCAATCACGAGTTTACGATGCTACAGAATGATGCAGGAATTTTACAGGGCACACAACGTATAGTATAATAATTCCTTAATTATCCACTTTAGGAAATAATTTTATATAAGAATACCTTTGTTTATGGATGTACTATCAGCTACAGAAATATCGGAGGATACCGTGTATAATGCTCAGGGTCGTAGCCAAGGGAGGTATGTTATTCCCCCCCAGTCGTACTTGGCAAAAGTTGGAAATTTGAGGCATATTTTACCCCCCCCCGCCCATCTATTTTTATTTCGGTGGAAAAATTTTTTTTTAGATTTTCTCCCCCCGCTCATCAGTTTTTTGGAGAAATTATTATTTATTTATTTACAGAGTTGGGTTCTTAAGTTTGTGAAATTGGCAAATTTGAAAAATAACCCCCCAAAAAAGTTGGCTCGCTACGGCTCTGATAATGCTGCGCTGTCTATCGATTTTTACTACTTGATCTTACAGAAAGTTATTGTTGGGATCGTTCCACGATTATTTCAAAATAGATAGTACGGTCTTAAATAAAAATGGAAATAGTTATGTACCAACACCATTTCTGACTTCCAACTAGATTGAATACATTTCTATTTGAAATGTCTCACGATTTAAAATACCATCGCGCCGATTATTAAAATGCCTTACATATTCATTACTCATTACATTTATAGTAAGTACTGCATGATTATCGTACCGTATAAGATTGAGTAAATGAAACATATATGTCGGTTAGATCTAATGACTTAATATTTGCACTGTCCATAAAAGTTTGGATATGTACAGGGTGTCTCATAATTCATAAATAAGTGGACATAGAGTTACCTCTCTACGCCAAGTTGCACCCCTGTTATTTTATGCTTTCTTAAACGTAGATTAATGTTTTTTTTTCTTCAAACATCAGAAAAACATGACATTTCTCAGCTCATTTCATGATATTAAAGTTTGACATTTTAGACGGCTATACGTTGCCATTAACAACGGAGGTAAAGGTACTTTTTCTGACGCTGTGAGCGGCAGAAAAAGTAATATCCACAGCAACGCGTATTTTATTTAATACGCCGACCATACGATATTAACACAATACGTTTTTGGTGACGAAATTCGAGATTTTTATCTTTATTTTTTTTATAGCTAATCGACGTTTGACGAAAAAATAGAATGTTTTATTCACAGTAAGCCACTTATTGTGACTCTTCTGTAATTGCCGGACTCACTTGGTAGGCAAAGTATCACTTTTACTCCTAATAAAACGATATACTATTAGTTCCATTGGCCACCATTTTTTTGTAAATCGCGAAAATAACCTAAAAAAACTCATAATATAGGTTATTTTCGCGATTTACTAAAAATTGGTGGGTAACGGATACCTGATTCGTATTCACTTTTCATTTTTTTTTTGTCTGTGTAATATATTTGCATACGCGATTTTCTAGAAATGGCGGAGGATCCGGTGATACACAAAAAAGGAACTCCATTGGGCAACCCCATGTACTTCGACATGCTGAATTCGAATTAGCTCCGTTACCCCACCACTTTTTAGTAAATCGCGAAAACAACCTAAATGAGTTTCTTCTTTAAGTTATTTTCGAAATACATAATAATATGGGTTACCCAATGTAGTACCAGAAAAAGACCACTTTCTTTTATTTTGTGTGAATGTGTTATCATTATTTTTACATTTGTCTTCGAAATTTACGTGTAATTTAGTAATGATTCATCGTCATTAACTGAAAAATATATGAAACCACTGGTAAATAAAATACTGTTACTGTATTTCCATCAATAATTAAGTAGTTGTAAATAATGAAAATTCTAGAATATGTGTTGTGAACCAAGCTCTATATTGATTATATGATGGCTTTAGCAGATACTGAAGTATATAGCCACGTTATTTTTGCATTAAAATATTTTTCCAGAATTAACATTAATCAAATTAGGTACCCATAATAAAGGAGTTTAATTATTTTTTCACACTTATTATAACGTTCGAAAATAAAATATGTCCCTCGCTTTTCACACTTTAAATGTAGATTTTCGTCTAGATTTCATACTTCTACACATCAAAATACAAAAAAATAAATAGGCAATTCCAAAACGAGTGTCAAATGATCGTCTCTCTGGAAAGCTCGAAGACATTATTGGTCATTCACATTTCACATTCATCATTATATCTACCTACTTCCATGTTCGAATTTCTTATTTAGTGGTTCATTATGATCGTGGATAATAACTATGTGACAGTTCGTTAATGAAATCGAAGCATTAGTATTATCAATTAAGCAAAAGTGAGGAATCTGTTGATTCTTGCAGATTTTGAACAAAATTTTCCCCTTACTGTATCGCTCCAAACTTAACTTAGTTCTATAACAGTGATAACGAATAGCACCAAATTCATTTAAAAAATGATTTTGATAATTGTCTACTTGCCTTCCTGTTATAATCTGCTATCAACAGCCATTGATATTACTCTGCATTAATATCTCTATATATAAATAAAATTATAATGTACATGCCTATATTGCCAAAAAGATTTGCACGGAAAAAATGCCAAATTATATTGGGTCAATTTCTTTGTAAGAGATTCATTAGTTTCAGATAGGAATTTCTTTGAGACACGACTGTACCCTCCACATTGTTAAATTGTTTATTAAATATTCGAGATAAGCAATAAAATAAAAAATCATAAACATTAGTAGTCCAGTGTTTGACGGTTTTTCGCTCAGAATTCTTTCGTACAAAACCGATTGACATAAAATTTGGACAGTAATTAGGGAATGGCACAAGGAACAAAAGTTATATAGTGCCGATGTGTGCTTTTACCCTGGGGGTGGATGCCACCCCTTCTCGGGGGTAGAAATTATTACATTCAAAATAACCGCAGAAATCGATAGGGGAATAAATTCTAAGCAAAAAATGTTCTATAAAGTTGTTTCGATGAGTCAATACTTTTTGAGTTAATCGTGATTGAAAATGTTGATTTTTCATCTAAAAAATTCATCTTTTAGAACGATTTTTCGCGAATAACTCGAATACCTTACGTTTTATCAAAAAAAATATTATAAGCAAAAATGAAGCCTATAAAATAATAAATCGATTGGATTTTTTCTCATTTCTGTAGATGTAATACGAACCATTGAAGGTGACTTTTTGTTCGCCGAAAACTGAGTTCGAACCTTTCAACGTTAAATAACGGAAAAACGGAAAATTTTTGGAGGAAACATATAAGACATTTTTAGGTACGTGAGGAGACCTTTAAAATGAATAGAAACTAACGGAGTTATGAAAATAAAATGGTTGTCTCGTTTTTTCGAAGAAAATATCAGCAATAAAACCAATGGCTTCACCGCAAGAATTGAAATTGAACGTAATCCATCTACAATTTACTTTATTAAAGTACTAACAATATATTCTAGAAGTTTTACCGGTTTAGGATGCTTATATTTGAAAAAAAGTTTGATTCAAAGTTGAAATGATTTTTGAAATTTCTTTAAAAAATTTTGTTTTTTCACAATAATTCAAAAACTAAAGAAGATACGTAAAAAATGCTAGAGTAAAAAAAATATTTTTCTTTTATTTCTCTAGGATAAAAATTAATTGCGATATCACTGTTATACGTTTGCATTTGAGTACGATGACCACCTTCCCCGAGCCCTTTAAACTTAAAAATCGCAAAAACAAAAGGTTCAAGGAAGTTCAACTTTACATGCCTTGTAGCCATTAAAATTCCGATTGAATAGCTTAAAAATTGCTGTGAAGCCATTGGTTTCATTGCTGATTTTCTCTCCGAAAAAATGAGACCACCATTTTATTTTCATCATAACTCCCCGTTAGTTTTTGTGCTAACGACTTTTACCAAAGTTCATTTTAAAGGTATTTTCAAGTATTTTTAAAAGTGTCTTACATGTTTTCCTCCAAAAATTTTCCGTTATTTAACATTGACCAATCAAGAATAACTCAAAAAGTATTGACTCATCGAAAAAATTTCTAATCATAGAACATTTATTGCTTAGAATTAATTCCTCTATTGATTTCTGCAGTTACTTTGAACATAATAATTTCCACCCTCGAGAAGGGCTGGCATCCACCCCCAGGGTAAAAGCACACATCGGCACTATATAACTTTTGAAGAGGATGGTTAGATGAGCTTAATTACAAATTTTCGATGTTGTACGAAAGAATTCAGATATCTTCACTGTCAAACACTGGACTATAGATATACATAACTAATATATATATCCAATGTTTATTTAAGGGCTCTACAGACGACCCAACCAACCAACCAGCCAACCTTCTCGGTACACTTTGAAAATTGTCACAACTCATAAAAGTAAGCTGGTCTGCTTCAATTTCAGCGTTTTCAAATCGTACCGATAATGTTGGCTCCAGCAGTTTTACGAGTTCGCATGGCAATCTTCAAAGTGTACCGAGAAGGTCGGTTGGTTGGTTGGATCGTCTGTAGACCCCTTTGTATTTTTTTATTTTATCACTTAACGCCTGTCTATTTCTGCTGCCATTGCTTATATAAACACCGAACCACCTAACCGAAAAATATTTTCTACTTCACTTTTTTATCGGTATGAATTTTTAACGTGCTGATATCGCTGATACCTACATGGTATGCACTCACAATTTTACATCTCTGTTGAATGATAATGATGCTAGTGCATTTACTATACACCTCGACGTCATCGATTTGGCCAAGCCGGATTTAAACCTGGGTCTGCTCTGAAGAAGGACATATAAAGCTTATTTTTCTTTTATTCCATCAGTTTACTGTTTGGACAAAGTTGAAGGAGCCCAATGACTGTCAGTGTACCGGACCCAAGATCGCTGGACCTGATATTTAATGATTATGTATATACAAAATATATCCTGTTTACGTTATAATCGGGGAATCTAGTTATTAAATTCCTTATCAATTCTCAGTTTTTATATATGTATATCTGTATCTATATTCCAATCTTTTACGAATGCGTTTTAATTATATTTTTAACAGAACTCATCGATAAACTAAAAAATGTCTGTGTCTATGTTCACTGTATCATTAAACATGAAATTTCCATTTACTCTTTGGTAAAAGTGCGTACAGCAATAGTGTCTGCGTTTACAAATAATTAATTTATGTAAATATTTTCAAAGTATTCCTATACCCTTCTAAAGACTTAAATAGGCTGAAAAACATACCGGTACCGGTGCAGGTTTCGAAGTTTTGGGAGACACTGAAAGCTCTTACAAGAAATAAAATTCAGATTAAGTGGATGTAACAAAAATACAAACAAGAAATTAATAATTTGATAGATTTTCAGTTAACTTAGAAAGATTATAGATTCTTTAATTGCTACTAACGCTTAAATATATACGCATATAGGTATTACAAATAAAATCTGACTATTTTGTTTTTATTTAGTAAAACGAGGTAAATAAGCCTCAGAGGCACGTACCCATTCCTTTTTTTTTTAATTAAAAATCCACTGGTGGTCTGACAGTTTGGGCCAAAAAAATATAAATGCTCGTATAAATGAAGATATCCCTAAAATAATTATTCTTCGGCAGTACGATATAATATTACAAAAAAGTGCGTTAGAATTCTCATAGATTTTATTTATCTCAATTGTTTTTGTTTAGAGGAAGCTCCCAATATTTTTGGGTACCTATTTCTAAAACACCTCGTATATATTTTTTATATAATCTACTTATTTCAGCCAGTAGACAATGATTATCATTATGATGTCTAGGCGAACAGAAGTAACATTTCCTAATTAGGTATATTTGTTTCTCCATATTTAATGACATTGCAGGTGAATTCCTTTGTTAATTTCGTTTGGGTCTCATTTATTTTCTAGACAACTTCGCGAATCGCAATAAATATTTTGTTCAATAGAAACTAAGAGGAATGAAAGCAAAGATTCAATAATTGAATTTTTACGCTGATAGGAGATATAATAAAAAATATCACCTCCAAAATAAGGTGAGTATCACTAAATACCGAGAAACTCGAAATGTGATTTTTGATCTCTTATACTGTGATTATTTTATACGGTGCACTATTCATAGTTAACATGGTTTACAAATTAAACAATTGCGAAGTAGCAAGTACATACTTAGGCTTAATCTCTGCCTAGATTAAATCTACAATTTTCACTTTTAAATTCTAAAAAAAATGCCAAATTAAAAAAATGGACGAACGATTAAAAATAGGCGTAAATAGACCAACATCATAGTGGTAATGTCAGAAGCGTCCAATTGCAATCACACGCTATATAGCGAGTTAAAAATATATGCTGCCATAAAAGCTCTAAACAAATTGAATATTACGACTGGATTAGGTCGAAATTAAGACTATCAAAATATAGAGACGAGACTTACTCAAAATAATTAGGGATTTCTATGTACTACACAATAATCTGAACAGACGTAGAATTCATTATATTTAAGTAAAAATCCTTTAATATCTCATATAAAGACGAATTCATTTGAAATATGAGACGCCTATGTGAAAGGCTCACAATAATATATGACAAATTTTCAGGCAATGCGCTCCAAATCCCGTGTATTGCAGATTGCTTTATTTCGTCGCACTAAAAGCGTCCATTAAATTTGGACAATTAAAAATACGAATATTGTTTTATGGATCTTTCGATTTTAGAAACCCCCAAATAATCGCAAAATAGTGGACTGTTTGGTTCCAACTTTAAAAATAACTCTAAAGAAGAAATTTGATAAAATTATGAGTAAAAGAAAAAGATGTTTTAAGTAAGTAGTTATAATATAGTTCTCAAAATCGCCCTTCCAAAAATCGTACTTTTCAGATTTTTTTAAAAACTGCTACACAGAATTTTCCACAATTAAAAAAAAACTCACAAACAATCAAGTAGATCGTTTTTAAAACCCCCACCCCCAATCATTTATATTTTTAACAGAGTTTTCAAATTTCTTGAAATAAGTATAACCTCTATACGTAATTTAAAAGTGGTTCCAAAGATGAGTCAAAAGTACACTCAATTTTCTATAACAGGGCCATAAAATTCCGTGACTTTTCCAGGTTTTCCATGACTTTTTTTTAACTCTTTTCCAGGTTTTTCAGGTGAGGCCGAACCCCGAGTAAGAAAAATTGCTTAAAAAATGGAAATTCTTCGAAAGGACGTATTTTGGAAACTATTAGGTTTAAAAAGTATGGTTTATTACAGTTTTACACAGAATTTTATCCTTTTTTATTTTGAAATATATTTCAATTGTGTAATAGAAATATTTCATTAGGAAAGATTATGTGATTCATCTGATTTACCGGGAAGTGTGTCAGTTCTCTATGCAGTTGTCTATTAGACTTATATTCACTTAATACGTCTAATATGTACCTAATATTTTAATGTGTGGGGGCGATTTATAACCTTTACTATTTAAGCAAGCTTATGTACATAAACACTTATAAACAGCGTGAATGAATTCAGTCAGTGTGTATATCAATTCACAATTTTGAGATTCCCGACTTTTCCAGCTTTTCAATAAAAATTCCAGAAAATGTTTCTGCTCGAAAATGAAAATTGATGAGCGGGGGAGGGGTAATGGAAAACATTTTTTGACGAACGAGGGGGGGGGGGGCGCAAGATGGGAACAACTTTGGATGTGAGTAGTTTTAATAATTTTTCCCTGACGTTCATAAATTTATAAATTCCCCTATTTCCCTGACCAAAATCAAATTCCCTGACTTTTTCAGGTTTTCCCTGTTTTTCAGAAAGTATACACCCTGATTCAGCTCTTACATAAATTAATTTTTCTTCATAATACTTTTCTGTCACAACACGATATAGGTACTTGCAAGAGTTATTTAAAAAAAAACACAGAAACCGTTGTTTTTTCTTTAATTTCGTAAGAAACTGAGTGTAGGTCAGAGTGTATTTTAATTCATTTTTACGTTTGATCATCAGGGATAACGAAAATCTGCAAATCGATTTTTGAGCCAAAGATTGCAAAGATGGGTTTTTTAAAGGAAGTCTTGGGAACGATTACGACTAGAACATATTCCTGGGTTTCCTATCAAGTGAGAATTCACAAACTCAGTCTTTTTTCCACACCCAAATCAATGGAAAAAAATGTAGTCCTGAGTTACAAAAGTACCTGATGATATAAGTATGAACCTGAGTTTTGTAATTTGGCATTTTGATATGTAGTTCAGGAAAACTTTAACTCGAAAAAAAATTGTGCATACCTTAAACTATGGTTATGGGTTCAAAATAGGCCAAAGTTCACGAAACAAAAAAGTTTAAGAGTTTTACGGATCCGCGGGGTGAAAAGGGGGTATTTTTAATAAAAAAAACAATTTCCTACATTTTCTCGGGAAATATGGCATTTACAAAAAAATAGTTCAAATAAAAGTTGTTTCTGGTAAAATTATCTTCAATTTGGTGTTTTTAAATTAATTTTATAGCAATAATTATCGAGATAAGGCCATTTTTCGATGGGGGGATGGCGGATGGAATTTTTTTCCAAAACAGGTGTTTTAAAGTGACAAAATAAATTGAGCATCTAAGTGATGCTATCTATATATTAACGAAAAACATTTTTGAAAGAAAAATTAATTACTGAGCAATTACAATAACAAAATGCCGACATTTTGTTAACAAAAACGTGAAAACGCACATTGAATCGGCCATTCTTTATTGACCTAATTAAAAACGAATACCTAAATAATAAATATAACGAATACTCATTCAATTTTTTTTTCGACATTTTGTAACGACCATGAAACTTTTAGGAGAAGGGGACCTACCAATTCATTAAATTATTATATTTACGTTAAATTCTAGTAATTATTAACACCAAACGAAGCCCTCTTGGGCTTTAACCCTTGCATTTTTCTATACTAAAAACAAGTTTTTTAAGAAATATACAACTTTGTTAATTTTTAATTTGTATGTAGAACTATAAGAAGTCGGAGTTTAATTTATTTTTAGATTTGTAATGTTACATTATGTGTCATAAATCATTTATAAAATATACAGTGTGTTCTCGTATTACTGCCCGGAAAGGAAAAACTATATTATTTTTAACTTTTCGTAACAACATGACCCTATATTTGCCTACAAAGTAAGGTTGGTATGTAGTAAGTACAGATATTTGGTTCCCAATATACAGAACACTCAATTATAAATATCTAAAAACATCTTAAAATGAGAAAATTATAATTATTTAAGTACCTCTTTCACTAAAAAATCTTTAGGTATTTGGCCTTTCTAGTTTCAAACAACTTTTTTATTTAGGTTGCGTCTAGATCCCCCCTCAGAGATTTAAAATTGCAGTTTTTCGTAACCGGAGGTTGTGGTGCCATAAAGTCCAGATTAATTTAAATGTTACTGCACCAGTAATGATCCATGTAGATACTGGTCCAGAGAACACCGGCTTTTCGAGCCAGCAATGGTTTCCTTTCAATGGCATAACTTAATGCCTCTTTAGTTATGCGTTTGCTGGGATATATTTCATTATAAAGATTTACTGAAGATTAATATTTACAATTTAAACTACCTAATCTGTCAGTTTTAGAAAATTCAAACGATGGGAGGATAAATAATGTGCACCCTGGTATTTACTAGGTACCCATATCCCAAAATAAAAAACTACTTGTTTCATTCCTCATCTTGCACTAATACCAACTACAAGTGTAAATATGGGTCAATGGGTTTTATTTATTAATTAACTTTAACGTTCAAAAACTGCGTTTTCTAAAATAATAGGTATCTACACTTCAATCACAGTTGTATTGGTGAATTTTATTTTGCCAGACCACGTTTATCATGTTTTTATGTAAGTTTAGGTAGGTACTTAACACGCGTTGTTTATTATATTTACACTATCTTCTATCTTATCTCTACAATGCAAGTATACCGTTTATTTGTCTTTAAAAAAATAGAACGAAAAAAAAAAAACACTCACCTTCTAGCTTCATTCCGACTTCTAGACATTTCTGAAACCTACAGAACGGACATCGCTTCCTTTGTGTTTTGTCTATATGACAACTCCTTTCTGCCACACATGTGTATACTTTTTTGTTTTGTACGGTTCTTTTGAAGAATCCTTTACATGACTCGCACGTAAGGAGTCCATAATGGTATCCTGAGACTTTATCTCCACATACAGGACATAGTTCTTCTATACCGTCCTTGGTGTCTGGGATATCACCAGAGCCCGTAAGTGAAGTCGGAGGCCCTGTAATTTGGTAACTTGCACCCATATCGATGCCAGAGATTGTGTTCGCTCCTGAGGAAAATAAATAAGATGTGTCTATATTATTCATGGACTGGGACATCATCATCGATTGTTGATGATGATGCTGCATGCCCATGGTCTGTTGGCAGCTACTATAAGGGGTTGATATAGGGGGAGAGCCGTATTGAGGGGGCAAAGGGCTAGATGCCTGATTGGCAACTGGTGAATCCCCAGAATTGGCGTTAAAGGGAGACATGTTAAGTGACAACAACGTGGAATGGTTCTCCATATCAAGTAACATTTCACTAATAGTCACAATTTATGATTATACATTCAGTTAATGTTTTAACGTGAGGCTCCGTATCACGACAAACTACCTAAATAAAAACGTCATGGTAAACATAAATGAACACAAGTTAACACAGCACAGTTATCCAAAGAGAGAGTATAATCCAAAAAAGTGAGTTATCCAATAATACACTGAAGACACACACACGCACTGCTGGGAACGAAAGCGACAGTCCATAGACATGCAGTACACCTCCGGCGTCGAGTAGATCTGTTCGTAAACTGACCAGTGGTTCGAGCGGTATCGAAAACCCCTTCCGAGCCAACGTGCGACTGGTGCAGGGGTACAATGGAAAATGATTAGGAGTCCATGTAATAAGTGAAAGTGAGTCGGGACTAGTGACCTACTTTCGAATGAACCAGGTCTATGTTAGTGCTGTTGTGAAGTCATACACACACTTACAACATCACACACACTATCTGAGCGCTGGGAAGGGGACGGAGCGCGTAGAGGGGCATGGTAGGGATGGCCTAGTGACCCAGATCAACTCGGCGCATCATGTGGTCGCTCGCGCAGGGTAAGGAACAGGCTAGTCGACCCTTTACCTGCCGCACTTCACCCTTTGTTCAGTCCCGTACTCCCACTCGTCAGTCACATCATTCTCGCACTACACGTGGCGCTGGGCCGAGGTAATTCGGGTTAGGGTTAATTCGTTGTGGAGAAGCTATTAAATTAATGAATGTGTATGTATGATGATAGACTATTAACATTGCACAATAAATAAATACATATTAATATACGTTGGGAACCTTCATAATAACAAATAAAACATAACTAAATAACACTGCGAAAACTGAAACGTTGATTTTATCGTTAAAATTTGATTGTTTATTGACAACATTAAACTAACATTTGACAGGATTAGCATAAAAAAGTTTATTTTTATTGTACTTGCAACATGTTTATTGTTAAACAATTATAAAATTATAGGTATATTGTAACTAACTGTTAACTTGAAAAACAATAACTCTTGCAAAAATAAGTAAATTCTATATATGTTTATGTTTATAAATAATACATATCTGAAATAAATTAAGTAAGTACATACTTAAGTTTTATCTAAATAAGATAAAGAAAAAAATGTTAAAACCAGAGAAATATAAACTAAGTACTTTCTGAAATCTACACTTTGTTTGTTTATAAAAATGAAATGCATTATTTTCCATTTACAAAAGAATTTAGATTTTAATTTTTGAGTAAAAACATTAGGCGAAATCATTTATTGTGATCAAGTAAAAATTAAATTTTGAGTTTTTTACACGTTTTGAAGTTCCCTAAAACCAAAAAAAGTCTGTCTGTCGACAGTCTGATCGCACCTAGACTCTACAACCAACACTGGCCGCATATTTCTTATGTAAATTGGCTGTTGTAGATTTCGACTTTCTGGTCAAAAGCTCTCGTGGGCCCAACTATGCCGATCTTATGTCTAGTTTCCGAGATACGACTATAAATTCTTGTAAAATTCTGTATCTTGTCGAACTTTTAATTTATTGATGGGGTATTGGGGATGGGGTATTTATTGATGGGGTATTAGAGGTCAAAGGAGCAATTTCCGAAAGTTTTTCAATTAAAGTTTTTTGATCAAGAAGACATATACTTTATGTGAAAAATGTTTTAACCAATTTGACCTAATATATTTTTTCACGTTATTTTTATATAAATTTCCCGGCGCCTTCGCCAATATTTTGCAAACTTTAATTTTCTCTATTAGTACAGTAACTAGAGGTTTTAACTTCGAAATAATATCATATTGAACGGATTTTCTTCATTTTTGGCAGTATAATAGTAAATGCTTCACAGAAAAGTTTCTATATTGTGCGGGGGCTTGCTAATTGATAGAGGGTGGATGCCACCCCCTCTCAGGGGGTGGCACATAAAAAAAATCTATATATTTATTGGAGCTGAAATAGAATCAAATTTTAAGAAGAAAAGGTTCTATGCAATTTTTCACATAAATTGATAGTTTTTAATTTATAAACGATTTTAGCTTAAAAAAAAAAAGGTATTTCCAAACGGCTTTCGTCAAGTATCTCGAAAAGTATTACTTTATCGAAATAATGTTACAGACCAATTACAGAAAGTACAAACTGGGAATTAATTATATTTTTTGTTTATTGATGTAGGATTAATAATTTCGGAGATATTTAAGTTTATATTTGGTATCCAACTGTTTCGAAATTACCTTTAAAGTTTAAAATGCATTTTTTTCTAAAGCAAGTGCTTTAAATGAACAAACAATTTTGAGCATCTAGGTAATGCTACATCTTAAGGAAAAACTGTATTTGAGATAATTTTTTTTAAATTACTGGCTAATTAGAGTAACAAAATGGCGACTTTTTATATAAAAAAAATATAAATACACACATTTTTCCGTCATAACTTCTTTATTTCTTATACTACAGGAACGAGTAAAAAATAATTTGAAAGTGCAATTAATTGTCTTTATTTCATTTCTTAGCATGCGTGACGTAGGTGTCACAATTCTGAGATATTTAACATTTAAACTGCATTTTTCGTCTTATAAACCTTCGGACGCCATTTGTAAACTTGCATATCTCCGAAACTATCAAATCTATATAAATAAATAAACAAGCAGAATTCATTATCAGTTTATGAGCTTTATTTTTGGTCTCTACCTATTTTTCAATAAAACTAATATTTATTGAGATATTTGGAAAGGAAAAAAAAATTACGTTTTATCGAAAATACCTTTAGGTATAGTTTAAACTGTATTTCTTTCTAAAGCAAGTGCTGTATACAAACCAAAACATTTGAGCATCTACGTCATGCTATATATTAATGAGAAGCAGTGTTTGAAATTCCTTTTTTTTAATTACTGGCTAATTACAGTAACAAAATGGCGACGTTGTTATTAAAAAAATGTGTAGACGCACATCGCTTCGGTCATAACTTCTTTGTCTTTATGCTACAGAAACAAATAAAAAAACAGTTTAAAGCTTAATTAATACCCTATTACTCTACCTATTAACATTCTTGACGTAGGTGTCACAGTTTCTGAGATATTTAACTCTCACTCTAAATAATTATCTTATGAACACTCTGATGCCAAAAATGTAAACTTAAATATCTCCTAAATTATTAATCTTACATCAATAAACAAAAAATATAATTCCCAGTTTGTACTTTCTGTAACTGGTTTGTAACAATTTTTCGATAAAGTAATACTTTTCGAGATACCTGACGAAAGCCGTTTGGAAATACCTTTTTTTTAAGCTAAAATCGCAATTTTAATGTCGTTATAACTTAAAAATTATCAATTTATGTGAAAAATTGCATAGAACGTTTTCTTCTTAAAATTTGATTCTACTTCAGCTCCAATAAATATATATATTTTTTCCACCCCCTATATATTAGCAAGCCCCCGCACAATATAGAAACTTTTCTGTGAAGCATTTACTATTATACTGCCAAAAATGAACGAAATCCATTCAATATGACATTATTTCGAAGTTTTGCATATTTTTTACCTCCAGGTACTGTACTATATGCTATTTTTATTAAACAAATGTTTTTAATGCAAAATATTATAAATAGAACGTATCACAATATAAAATATATGAAAGAAATCATGAATTCGAATTTTTTTTTTAATTGAACAAGAGGTCATTCCTACACATTTCTTGAGCTGTATCTCGGAAACTAGACATAGGATAGAGTGGGGCCATGAGAGCTTTTGATCTGAAAGTCGAAATCTACAACATATTAAATTTGTCGTTACTATACTTCCACTGGATGTGGAAGTAAAAAAAATTCAGCCAATTTGACTGTACCCCAATTTACATAAGAAATGTACGATTGTACGGGGTATATTTAGGACGGTCGCACCAGTGGCGTAACTAGGTAGTAGCACCCCCGCCCCCATGATGTGGCGCCCCTGCCTAATAATGCGCGGAAACTTGGAACATGTATTGAAAAATTACGGAGTTCTATAAAAAGTCAAAGAATGTGAACATTTTTAATTTCAGAAGGCGCTTTTTTTTTGCGCGCCTCTCAAAAAAAAATTATCCTATGGGTTTGTCCTACCGCTAATTTTCAAGAGGATTTTTATGCAATATTACTCAGGGCATTATGATTATTAAATTACTGAAAATGTAGACCAGATAAAATATGTTGACGCAAAAATTACCTACTCCTCGTTTCTCCCCTATGAACAACATTAATTCCAGTTAATACTAAAAAATAATAAACCTTCATAATATAAAATTGAAGACTAAGTTTCATTAAGTTCCAAAATGTTTCCGAGATAATCAGTAAAAACCATTAATTGGGCGCCATCTTCAGAGGGTTGCAGCTAATTTAGGGCACAGGTTTATAGGAACTTTTCTTACTGTTTCAGCTCTTGAACGGACACGATTTTTTCCTAGCACTCAGTATATTCTTAGTCTTTTGGCAATATATGGCATTAAAAAAAATTCCTTATCGCAGCTCTCTCTCTCTCTCTCTTGGATATAGTACGTCGGGTACATGGTTATATAAGCCAAAAGGCTGCACTTTTGGCATCATCCGTTCATCTCGGCCGGATGAAACTTCAATTGATGGAGTACAATGCAGGCAAGAAGCAGACGGCAGGATTTTTCTCCACGCTAAAGACAGTGTTGTACATGGAGCAAAAAGAATAATTATTTACACAGTAGATACTGACGTAGTTGTTTTGGCAATATTTTTCTTTCATATTCTCAAAACTGCGGAACTTCAAGAGATGTGGATTCTCTTTGGTGCTGGGAAGAGTCAGAGATACATGAGCATCAATGCCATGTTTGAAAGTACGGGTGAACATAAAGCTGTTGCATTGAGAGGATTCCATGCATTCACTGGATCAGATGTAACATCATCATTTGCAATGAAAGGGAAACAAACTGCCTGGAAAGTGTTGAAATCATTTCCTGAAGCTACTGAAGCCTTCCAAGCTATCTCTATACCACAACAATCTATTTCTGACGAGACCTTTCAAGTTCTGGAGAAGAAACGCAGAAGACTTCTCAGTCAACCATGTTAGAAAGCTTCTCTTTGCTTCAAAAAGTCGCAACCTATAAAGTCTACCCCAGAAACGCAAAAGACTTCTCAGTCAACCATGTTAGAAAGCTTCTCTTTGCTTCAAAAAGTCGCAACCTATAAAGTCTACCCCCAACAAAAGAGGCACTAAGGCAGCATTGTCTTCGTTCAGCATACCAGGCAGGACAAATTTGGGGTCGTGCGTGCTCAGTGATAGACAAGATTCCAGAGCCAGAAGGATGAGGATGGACCATGATTGCTGGGGAGTGGACGCCGCGCCGGTCTGGTCTTCTCTTCCTCCCATTATGGCAGCCTGCAGAGGATTAGTTAAGTGTAGTTGCTCTGGATGCCGTACACGATGCTCCTGCTGAAAGGCCAAGGTTCCATGCACGCTACTTTGTACGAGCTGCACTGGGGGTCGACAATGCAGCAATAAATACAATAAAAGGTATGCGTTTAATTGATTATTTTTAAATTCGTTTCACAATTTCAAGTTCATAATATTGATTTGTTGATAATTCCTTAATATAATAATAATGTATAATTATTTAGTTCCAGGGATCAATTGGAAGATAAAAAAGATGATTGCGCGTGATGTAAAAGCTCTATAGAAGCAGTTCATTTACATGAATATTTTTTAGTATTTAGTAGTTTTTTTGTTTGTAAAAATTTGTTTACTTAATGTAATAAATGTTTCAAAACAATTAAAATCACTATTTGTGAAAACAATCTCTTGACATATACGGAACACCATATCCATAAACTCTTTTTTGTGGGGAAAGAAAGGGATGTTGAGCACAATTATAACTTACTTATCAATGAAAATTGTGAGAAAAGTGAAATTTTCAGGTTTTTGAAAATTGCACAGAACCCTTAGGGCGTAGAGATAAATGTATAGAGATAGAAAAGTGCCCTATTTACAAGAGCTTTCAAACAAAAAATAAAATAGAAATCGGACCATCAGGAGGTGAGATACAAAAAAATTTAGTGTGGCTAATGGCGACCTGCACGGATTTTGGAGTGGCTCCCTATCTGGAAAGAGTTACCTTTTGACATCAACTATGAACACAGAAAGTGGCACATTCCAATTAAAAAGTGCAGCTTTTTTTGGTGGACCCAACGTACTAATATGGTAGCGCAGCCTTATCTTGTGTATATTCAGTAAAACGTTCAAAGCACGTTCCTGCTTAGATACACTTTAATTAGTAATTAGGCCCACAATACAAAATAATCATATCTACAATATCATTTAAATAGTATAAACAAACATGTTTTGAGTCACGAAACTATAACTAGTAGTTATTAGGTCAGTGGTCAGTAACAAAGTTTTTGATAAGTTATCAGCGCATATAATTGATAACTGAAATTATCGAATGAAATAACACAGGCATACAAAAAAAAAACAAAAGTTCAAACCCAAAGATCAGACCCTTATATCTGTATGTATTTTGATGCGCTGTATCCGCATTTCATGTTAGAATTTATGTTTGACTGCGGAATTTCGATTAAATGACGGTTATTAGTCCAAAAACAGGGGTTTTCTAAGACCAGTAGGAACAAGAAATTAAAAAAATTGTCTTTTTGTATAAAATACATAGAATCACAACAAAACTGCAGTTATTGAACTCATTTCAAGTCTTTTTATATCCTCTGATACTAAAACCACCCCTAAAGCGGGGAAGATAGATCATTATGGGCAAAACTGGCACGAAATATGTATATGCTCTTCTGCTGCCTATTTCGATCCCCATTACATTTTACGACCTGTAGGAATGCAATGCTATTTTGGACAAAAGCTATCAAAAACGGTTACAATTCTTTTGTTCACTTTGTAACCTTTTTCATCAGGTTTGTCCAAAATAGCATTGAAACGCCCACATTAGGGGCGGTTCCAGGGCGTAAACTATAATAGGGACCGAAATACTCAACAGAAGTGCAGTATTTCCTGATTTTATCAATTTAATACAAAAAAAAAATCTTCTCTTGATTCCATGAACATATTGCGTGCGAGTTTTGCACTTCTGTTAAGTATTTCGATCACTATTATATTTTACGCCTTGGACCAACCCCTCATGTAGGCGTTTCAATGTTGTTTTGGACAAAAGTGACGAAAAATGGTTACAATTCTTTTCTTCACTTTGCAGTCTTTCCTAATTTTATCAATTTTATACAAAAAAATCTTCTCTAAACTCCATGAACACATTTCGTGCGAGTTTTACACTTCTGTCGAGTATTTCGATCCCCACTATATTTTGCACCCCAGAACAAACCCTCATGTAGGCGTTTAAATGATATTTTGGGCAAAAGCGATCAGTGGCGGATCCAGGGGGCGGCACAGGGACACGTGTCGTTTATTTTGTGAAAAAGAAATGGTTTAGAAAAGTTAATTTGTAGATAGCGTTGCCATATGGCTTACAGTATTTCAACATTTAATTTTAGAAAATAAATGTTTTCTAATAAATTAGTACTTTCAATATTTTTGTGTTTCAACGTTATTCTGCAATTGTTTTATACGCAAGTGAAATACCCTGTATACAAAGTAAAGGGCACCATAACTATAGGTTTAAGGAATACTTAGATGCTCTTATAACAATTAAATAGTAAAAGATGGTTACCAGTTGGTAATAAATCGAACAATAAATTAGCAAACTATATTTGTTAGGTATTGCCATTATTTCTACGTATTACCTTGAATGTTTACGTATTTGTTGAAATTGCATAAGAAGAAACGAAAATTCGTTCGAATAAACTGTTGCTTTATGGGTCAAATTTCTGACTTTCCATTTCAGAGTAAAAAATACCAAATTTTCGCTTGCGGCGCATTTTTTATGGTTGTGCCATCGAAATAGGCAGAAGAGGTACAGGTGAGGTACGGTACCGCTTTCAGTGACTGGACCTCGATTATCCTCATGAACCGGTTCACAGAGAATCGAATATTAACACCAATCTCGATCAGGGGTCAAGATTTTCCAATCAAATAGTACGTGAAGTATCTTGGACAAACGACTGACGTTCAACACCCTCATTAACGACACAGTACGCAAGGTCTACGCCATTGTCCAGGAGTCTGTATCCGCTCCTGGCAAGGGTAGCGAACTCAACAGGACAAATAAAAAATTGTTGAACACGTTGGTGATCAGGACGGTCATCACATACGCGGCGCCGGTGTGGTACAGCATACCGGCCATGACAATGAGAAAACTTCGAGTTCTCGAACATAAATTTATGCGCCTCATCTCCGGTTCGGAAAGATCCACCACCCTCAGAGATTTATATGATCGTTGCCACGACATAACCCCACAAGCGGACTACGTCCAAGAAAGGACAAGGGTAGATAAGGGCCTTTTTCGCCCATCGGCCATGTTGTATGTCATTATATTTTCCGAGTACTATATGTCTTGACGAGTAATAAAAAACTGCTCTTTGGAATAGTAGATTATTCAGTGAGCGTATAATGATGGCTATTACTCGCGGGGGTGATCTTTACGGCACGAGACGAAGGCGTGTCGTAAATCATCCGAGTGGGTAATAGCCATTATACACGAACTGAATACTATAATTTATTCACGACTATCTGTTTTAATCGTTTAAAACTGAAAAAATAAAGTTCATTTACAGTAAAACGGTGACGTGTTAAACGTCAAACACGAAAATATGCACGAAAACATGGAAAAATGGATTCGCCGTTTCCTTATGAAAATTGCTAGTTCCTGATTGGTCAAAGGTGCGTTAGAATGAAAACAACTAGTTTCTGGTTGGTTAAATATGTGTTAGAATCAGATTATGTTCATTATATGTTTGGTTGGAATAATGACTATCATTATTTGACAATTGTTAAATGTAGAATGCAATGATTATACGATGGTCGTGGATAAACATATTCTTATTCAATACATACCACAATATGTGGTTTTGAGAGCTGACACGTTTAAATTCGCACGCAACGTCGACATTACTACGACTCTCGCGGAAACAATTTTGTTGTTTATACATTGAAGCGCTTGATGAAACAATATAAATTAACCATTATTTAAAAGCTTAAATGCTCAACAATGAAATGAGGTATAGTTTATCTTGTTTCATCGAGCGCATCTAACTGAAATATACATTAGCAGTTCGGAAAAAGGTCAAAAATGACTAAAAAACTGCAAACATGCCCACTTTGAAATGATATTACTATGTCCTACTGTTGTTTTTCAAATGTAAAACATATAGAAACATAAAGATCATATGTTCAACTATAAATAAATAACGCTTAATGACTTTAAGGAGAACTTTTCTTTTTTATGAAATTAGTGGGCGAAAATTATATAGCTTATCTACTCTTGTCCTTTTTCAAAAATTCTAAGAATTCAAACTGGGCGATAGTCCGCTAACCCGCAACATAACCCGAATCAGACAGCATAATGCAATCCTTTTCTATATCCTACACCCCCTACCACACCAGGCATTGCCTATTTTCCGGCAACCTCTCTTTCATATACAACAACTTCTTATTTCCCCACTTTTAATCTTTACTAAGACCTATAACCAACCTTCTCTATCCCCTTTATATGTTCTATTTGTTTTATCCTTTTGGTTCTTTTATCCTTTTTTGTTTCTAAATTCCATCTTGACCTATAAATTCTTAAAAACCAAAATATTTCGTACCATATCTTTTTAAAGTTCCACGGCATTTTCCTGTCGTCAGGAAGACCACCGGAGTGAATTGCTTCAAACGGGTTTTTTCGTTAAGTTGTTTTCTCGTGCCAACAACCAAAATTAAATAAGTGCTTTGCCTAGTGAGTGATAAGTTTTTACAGTTTTCTTTTAATTAGCTTTAGGTCCGTATGGACGCATTTTTAATTTTATTTTAGTTTTTAAGTCTGCCCGTGACAGACAGGAGTACTAACTCATAAGACATCCGTCGTTAAGCTAAATGGGACCTGCCGCGCCCAGCCCTGCAATCACCACGGCACTGAGCGCCGTGGTCTGGCTGACTCCGGGACAAGTTTCGGCGAGGCGCATATATTTATATAAAACCTTTAATAAATTGTTATTGTTGTTGTTGTTGTGACTGGACCTCGATCTGCGAAGTTAAGCACGCCGGGCGAGTCCGTAACTTGAATGGGTGACCGTATCTCATCTCGCCGACCGGGTTAAGTGGTAGAGTAGCATTAGCTAAACTTCTCCAGGACGTTAATATAAATAAGGCATTAAAAAAAGCAGTATTTTCTAATTTTGACGTTTTATTTCGTGCCAGTTTACCCATAATAGCCCTTATCGCCCCCGACAATTTTTTAATTTTTATATCCCTACTAGCCCTAGAAAATCCCTATTTAAGGACTAATATCGTAATTCAATAGAAATCCGCAGTCAAACATAAATTCTGATTCAGCTCAAAATACATATAGATATAAGGGCCTTTGTCCTTTTGTTTTTTATTTGTGTGTGTGCCTGTTATCACAGGCACACATGAATGAATTATCATTCATCTTATTTGCTAATTGAGTTGTTGACGAATTTTCAAAAACGGTTAAATATAGTAGTGGAAGTGTTAATTTCGTTATTTTTTTCTGTGAGGTGTTTTAAAACAGAAAGTTTATGCAGATGACCTGCCGCATGATCGAGAAACACTAAAAGCACGAATACAAGACGCGGTGAATGAAGTGAATGTCAACCATTCGTAAGGTCTATGGTGAATTTATTAAAAGGATGGAGAAATGTGTTGAGATTGGAGGAGGCTATGTTGAATAAATTGTTTTTCCACAATTGTTGAAGTTAATGTTATTATGTTATGTTAATGTTTAAAAAAAAACATAAGTTGACATAAATGTAAAAATCAAAATTTAGACTTCATAATTTGTATTTAGGCTTTATTTTGGATTATAAACAACTTTGTTTTATAAACATTTTGTCCAAAATAATAAATAAAGGTACTTCTCTCTTGAGGCATTTTGATGTTTTCTTAATTTATTAACACCCGATACATCTGATTTAAGATTTTTAAATGGTAAATTCATTTTTTCGACAAGCAGAATTTTTTATAAAGAATGACTTTTCGTCGTAGAATAATAGAGATGTTTTTCCTCTTGTCAACTCCATCCGGGGACACACTGCATATGATTTAGAAAAAAATTCTAAGCGTAACGTGAAAAAAACACAATTAAACTAGTTGAACGTGCCGCTGACATCATAGGGTAGTTAGCTGTGAACTTACATGCAGAACAGAAGAAGAGAAACCAGTCGAGAGCAAACAAAGTAATCTCGTGTTAAAAGTTAAGTGGACGTTTAGCTAGCAGTGCATAGAGTATGGAGAATAGGGAGCGAAAACGGCAGTGACATCATAAGGGTGGGTACCAGTGAACTTATATGCAGAACAGAAGAAGAGGAACAAGTTAACAGCAAACAAAGTAACCTCATCTGTCAAAAGTTATGTGGGTATTTAGCTAGAAGTATATAGGATATGGAGAATAGGGAGCGAAAATGTGACATCATAAGGATAGTTAGCTGTGAATGTAGAACAGAAGAAGAGAAACAAGTTGAGTACAAATAAAGTAAGGCATAATCCCACGGATGGTAGCTTCGCACCACAGCCCACTTGAGCGAGTGCGTGAAGCAAATGTCCGAACCTGCGGTTCCTCTCGTACTCGTACTCGTATCGCAACGACGAGTCATCAGTAGGGTAAAACTAACTTGTGTCACGACCGTCAGAACCCAGCTCACGTTCCCTATTAGCTATAATCTGTCCTATCATCTGTCAAAACTTATGTGGACATTTTTAGCTAACACTATGAAGAATAGCGAGAAAGAGTAAACACGCTGTACTTTAACTATGTTCCTAAAAGTGGAAAAAAGACTCGCTTCCTCTTTTACAAATATAGTATATTTATGAATAGAATTGGCTTATGATTAACTTCTCTGCGGACTGTCGTTCTGATGCCATCGGCGGCGTTTGTATTTTATTAATTGTAATTTATAAGATTTTATATTCAACTTTTACATGTTTCTAACGATTTCTTTAAGAAGAAATATTATTGTTTAACACAAATTCAACTAAAATATTGACCTAGAGCAACAACCTAATTCCAAAGTATACTATAAACGGCAACGTAACGGCTATATTATGCTGATCATCCGTATGAATTGTTTGAGCGCTTCCAGAACCTTTGGCAGATAAGATAGGGACCAACCTCAAACCCTCAAGAAAATTATGAAAATTGGAAAATTCAAAATGGCGGCCCCAATATAGCGATCTAAATTTGAGTCAACTTATGATTTTTTTTAATTAAATTGTTTTATAAAATTAATTTGCAAATGATGCAGGTTCTATTCATCACTTTTCGCTAACGAATCCAGTAGCGGAACACGGGCGTTCTAAGATTAATAGAGAGGAATCGCAAATTGTGTAAGAATTTGGGAAAGTTCAATAAGACTTGAGAAAATGGGCAATTTGGTTAACCTACAGATTTATCTGATAGTTCATCCTTTAGGAATATATACAAAACAGAGGCGTCTTTCTTTTCTTCTTTTAGCGAGGCAATCAAAGGTCGCCGCACTCAAGGCCCTGTGGCCTATTATGCTTCTGTTACTTTAGGGAATTCCCCCATTCAGGCAGAATTCTAACCCAAAGGCCAAAATCTTTCCTCCAGCACCGGGAAACCAATGCTGAAGTGTTTGTGCCTCAAGCTCATAAGACTAGGAAGTCAGGATGTGGATGGAAGTGTCTTTCTCATCCACGCAGAACCTGCAGTCGAGGTTATAAACCACCTCACTAGTGTGCAGATGTTTTCCTGCGAGAACTGTGTCCAGTCAAAAGACCTGCCACGATTCTGACATGTTTCCTACCTGGTCACAGGATTTGTTCTGCTCGCCTCGGCAAGGGTCCTGAGATAAGGAGCTTCGTTTGCCAGAGTATTAGGTGGGAAGGGCAGAAATCAAAGAACTGAGAACGAGTTCTCTATTGTTTTCTTGGCATTTGGGTAACCGAAAGCTGGCTCCAGACCTAGTTTGGGCCACTAAGAGCCCCCTCTGACTAGAGGATCTGTCCGCTAATTACCCTTAATGTTACTGTGTTCAGGCACAAAACTTTGACCTGTTGGAATAGCCAAGTTTATATAAAACTTTTTTATAGTTTTGAACCAGTATTGACTTGGTTTTAACTTATGCAAGAGCCTTAAGGACTTGACTATTAGACCGACGCGGCAGTTAGTGACAGATTTTTGGTTGTGATTTTATTATATTAAATTATATTTTTATTTTTTATTTCACATACAATTTCTCGGATCCAATCTGCACGATGCTTAGGTGGGAACAAATTGGATGTGGGCGAACCAATTTGTCACCATGCTGACTAGCTCTGCCGCGGAAATACATACACTCTTCGGAAGATTAAATGTCGACCATTTTATCTTCCTGAATGAACGTCCAACTTGTAAAAGTAATAAAAAATCTTTTCAATTAGTCTACACACGACCCAATCTACAGGAATCCCTGCATATTGGACCCGAGAAATTGTATCGTGTGTAGACCTCTTTATTAATAATTTATTTCAACATCTGTTGGACATTAATTACCTCATAATTTAAGCAAAGAATTGCAAAAAGTGAAACTATATTTACAAAAATATTTACTATAATCTAGAATTTACTATAAATCTACCTATTTGATACATGATATATTTTCTGTGCACGCAAAATTTGCATTATTCCTGACGATAAAAAAATGCTAGGGAAGTGTTTAAGATTTGGTCCGTCCTTGCGTAGCCTGAAACGTTCAAATTACCTTATAATTATTATTACATGTTTGTATACATGAGTGTATATTTCGTATCTAGGTCACTTTATCACATTATCTTTTAATTGAGCCAAGTTTTGCATGGTCGTCCTTGACACAATAGCGTAACTGCGATATTTTAAGTATACACACATTACATTCATTCATATTTTTTCGCAGACTGTAAGTGTAAAGTTATGTACAGGGTGATGCAGTGAAGGGTCAAATGGATTAAAAAATCATAAAGAAAAGGTTTACCGTTTACAGTTTTGTTATATCTCTGGTAAAATAAGTATTAATAATTAAATATTTCGAACAGATTGTTGAATTTTTTTTAAATCTATTTATTTAACGTCGGTCTATTTCCGCTACCAAGGCTTATCACCGACGCCAAAAAACGAGCTACCCCCAATCTGGATCGAACCTCTTCTCTGTCGAAGAGTAGGGATCTTTTACTTGCCTAACATTTAATAGATAAGGAACTGACTGCTTTACATCCCCTCCGAAGGATGGTATATCCACTACGTAATCCTCGTCTGAAATTACGTAGCTTCCGCGTATACACTGATATACAAGGCGCTAGAAGGTGGGACGAGATCGCCGTATTTCCTTAGACGGTTCACCCATCCAAGTACTAACCGTGATGAACATTGCTTAACTTTATGTATCGAAATTCGTGTACAGTCAAGACGCCTCTACGCTCGTCACCAGGTTGTTGACTAAAGGTGGACTCACACTACGCGCTGTGACATTCTGAATAGTTCGACTCCCACGTGCTGTAAAAGTGCGTATAAACTTGCCGTAAGCCGCAATCTCGATGTGATCGGTGTGTTGTCGGTTTTAGCTATACTTAAAGACGCATCAGTGCAAGCAGCTCGCTTTATGTAGACGGGTACAGAGAAAAATTGACTCGCTTTCGCATTTAAATGAAATCATAGTGCAATGTAATCGATCAAATCGCTTGCATTAATTTTCCGGTACTCGAAGAAAAATATATTTTGGTGTTATTTGATTCAGCTCGATGGGTATAAGCGTAAGATTGACGTGTTTTTCGCGCTTCTCTTCAAGCGGCCTGGGCGCATCGAGTTAACAATCAAAAAAATTCGAAAAAATTCATGCATGATTATTTGGTGTTTGGCTGAATTTCGGACATATTTAGAATTTTAGCGATGCTAAACACAAAACTTCTATCGTCCTTTATTTTTAAACTTTCTAGTTAAATATTAGCTGACCTATGGAAACTTAAAAACAACTGATACTTTTTACTATGTATTTTTAGTCGTTCTACGCGATGGTATCCTTTATTTTTCTTAAATATGCATTATTCGATGCAAAAAACATAAAAATGAAAATTTTGACTTTTTCGCCACATGTTGAGGGTAAAAAAATGTAATCCATCGATTTCTTAAAAACATTGCTTTTAATATTTGGCAACGAGAAATTCGTTTTTTTTTTAATTTTTTACATAGTTGTTGATTTATAAAAACTGTTATAAATAATTCATAACAAAAGTATTTTTCAAAAATATTTCTTCAGCACTCGATGGGAATTAATAATATAAAACCGTGTCCCCCAATGTTTTCCCTCTGAAGCTATTTCCACAATCATCAAAACACTTAAATACTACACTTGAACAATATGCGTTCCGCCGGTTTTTTGATACAAATCGTAAACATGGCAGGTGACTGTAGTGATTTACTTTCAACAGAACGTTGTAACTTTTTAACTTGAAATTAAAAATATATAATATAATGTCCAACCTTTGTCACAATTTAAGAGTCTTCTCAAAAATGCCTTAAATTATAGCAGTCCTATTTTTTGTGCTATGATGTGGTAACAATTATGTACTTTTTTTGAGTTACTAATATCTTTACAAACAATTATCTGACCGGATATCCGCTCCAATACAATATATTCACAGTAAAGTTCACGATATTTAAATATTTTAAACTTTTACTGTTATTTAATATCTATGCTGAATGGCCATAATGTCAATGTTGAAGAACAATACCTAGATAAATAATTATAAATTGCAGTTTCCTGACTGTGTTCCACTGGGTGTCCTAAAGGCCTGGATACCGTCGAATAACTCGAAAGGGAGGCATTTTAAAGTACCTTTTTTCATACAAAAGTTTCAGAGAGTATAGACCAGGCATCTCTTTCTTATTCACAACATATTCATTATTGTCGTTGCAATCTCTTTGTTACATGGCATTTCTAACAGCATCACGCTATCTGTCGCGGTAGAGAAAAAAAATTCATATAATTGTATTAATCATCGATTTCTTAACAACTTTCGAAATGATCGTCTAGTTGTTTGTCTCTCATGTTTCTTGTACGTCCCGTAACTTAAGACAAAGAAATCCGATTGTATCGAAATTTGCACGGTAAAATAATAGAATAATAATAACAGAAAAAGAACTAGTTGGACAAAATCGATCAGTAAATATGAAATTTATGAAACATTTTAATTAAAAAAATGCGCATGAAGAATGTAGTAACTGTATAACTTTTGATAAGATTCTACAAACACAAGAATCGTACCTAGCATATTAAACGTTTCGCCGATCAAGATGGAGGATGATTAAAATTACAAGTGTATAGTAATTACACCTAAAAAATTAACTTATTTTCAAAACACTGCAAAAAATGTTACTATAGAATGTTCAATAATTATATAGAAAATTCAATAATTCGTCGATGAATCTAATTTTCGCTTGTAAGTGACATTTGTTATTTTCTTTCTAAAACATACTACTACAACTTACTACGTTGGCGTACCTCTAAAATGAATTTCTAGGCAAAAAGGCTAAAACTGCCAAGGGCGATCTTTACTATAAATGCAAAATATTTCCATCCAGCGACTTGACCACGGGACAGGAACACCGGAAGGTTATTAGAAAAATATAGTTTCATGTCGGAATACAAATTTTGAATTTTAGCGAAATAATGGAAAATTCTGATTAACGCATAAAAGTACTTAGTATTGTTATTATTTATTATCATTTATTATTATTACTATTTATTATTATTATCATTATGATTATTTTGTGTTCACAACTCTTGCTGGCTTCTTCTTCTAAGTAGGGAAGTCCTCCAAGGACTTAGAAATTCTTAATATTCCTAATGGATATTTAGCGACCTTCTACACAGACTACAGGTGTCTAGTATGACTGATTTTTGCATTTGGCTGATGAGCCGTTTTATTATTATCATAATCATAATCACAATCACAACTACAATCATAATCACTATCACTATCATTATCATTATCGTCATTATTATTAATTGATGAGTTCTTGTCACTATTGGAACTATAAAGCTAGCCACGAGCGAACCAAAATTTTAGTTCGTCCGTCCGAATCAAATTGCACTCGTAATTTTCGAGGAAGTTGTGAATCTTTTCGTACCAAGTACTACATAATCTCCATCGCATGGCGGTTAAGGTACACGTCCTCTAAAGGAGGCGTCCACTTTTGCCATGTTTGGTAGGCAGATTCTTACATATTGATAGATAGGTTCTTGCAAATATTTTAGCCCACGAGCTAGCAACGGTTTCGTTACGTCATTTTTAATCAGGCTAGAACTAGTCAGATAGGCCGTCTCGTCGGGGTACAGAGTTCTTATAATTTTAAATAGTCCGGATCTGGCAAAACCACCATCTTGTTCCAACGTTTAGCCACGCCTACCGGTGTCGTTTCTGTATCGGAAATTTGTACAGCATGGATGACATCTCCTTATGCTCTAACTCATTGCTCGGTGCGTAAGGTTCTCGCTTGGGATGCGAGAGAAGACGTCCAAAACCAAAAAGTTATGGCTTAAAGTGTCACGTAAAAGTTCTGTAACTAGCGCCACCTATAAAATATGGCATCGGCAATATCACCATTGTAATTAGCGACTTGAAAAACATGTCGTTACCAACTTTTAAGTAGATACGTATAATAGTCTCCAAGAGACAAATTAGAAATACAATTTTTTTACTTTGCCACCCTGTATCTTGAAAACGAAAAGAGTTAGACCACTACTTTTTGAGTTAAATCGACTTGTTTTGATGTCAAGTATCTACGGTTAAACGCTGTCCCAATCTTTTCGAAACACCCTGTATAATATGCTGATCTCTATATATACGAAGCTTTCACTGATTTTACTGGATAGTGGATAAGAACTTACTCAATAATTATTTTAGAAACATGTTAACTCATACAGCCTGCAATTTTTGTTGCGAAGGAAATTTTACTGTGAATTATGCCATGTATTTTTGATGAATTTTAAGTACCCCTCATGTTTACTGAAGGTTTCTAATAATTTTTGGAATTTTATAAAAATTGATTTCACATTTTAAAATTTTTTTGTAATGAAATTTAACGCCGATTTGTTTTAATCATCATAACTTTATAATTAGCACATATTAACTGCCATAAATATTAATAAAAATGTGATTTTTAAACTTTTCATGTCTTGTCATATTTACGACCTCGAACGCCGGTCTCATGAAATGCTTCCCTCTATAAAATACTTTTGTGTTATTAACGAGCATTTTAAGATAATTAAACTATAGGGGATTCCTACAAAACATCTATAAAATAATGTGTCCTAGAGGTGGCGGACTTGTGGACAGGATCGTATCTTAAATGAACCAATATAACAATTTTTTTCAAAAAAGGGTTAGTTTGTATTTTTGTTATAATTATAAGTGAAGAAAAATAACTGTAGTCAGAATCACAAACATTTTGATAAAAACTAATTACTTTCAATAGCAAAACTGTCCCAAATAGTGCTTTAATATAACTGTTTTATAGGATAGATAGGAAACAATTATTATAAAATAATTTTACCATATATTTATTACGGTGCTTAAAATACTGCTGAACATTACTAAAAAAGCGCTATAAAATTATTTAGTTTTATAAGCTGAAATGGTTTATAGTTTAGTCATGGAAACGTTTCTAAAATAATTTCTTAACTGCCTTATAAGATATTTTATAATTTTGTAAAAACGTTTTGATGATAGATTTATAAAACACTTCAGTTGCAGGCAACCAGATAGTGTTTTCTGTAACTTTAATATAATCATTTGGCATTTTAGAAGCATTAATAAAATAACAATAAAACAAAATAATCCTATAATATTTAAATTATAAAACAAATTTGTTGATTGGGCAGTAACCTGGTATTTGCCATTGATTGTTTACGATTTTCTAAAAGTGATAAACGATGCTACACATCTACGCTCATCTGGAAAATGCAAATATGGTGTTTGTTTGATGTTCTTGTAACGGGAAAACTTGTGACACGGCTGACAAATATTGAAGACGGTTTCCACACCTTACAGTTTCGAGTAGAATAGTATTTGTCACGGATTTATGTTTAAGATTACTTGTAAATTGAACTTTCAACACGCTGTAAATCGAAAACAAATGAAAATCGGACTACAACTTTTGAGTTCTTTAGTATTACAATTAAGTGTAAAGTACTCTCACGGAGTTTGGCACTTTCCTCCCGACTCACCCTGTATAATTAGAAAGCAAGTAATTCATAAATATTTTTCAACAGAATTAACGCTACAGTTCTGCGTTGGCTAATTTGCAATTGAATTATCCGCCTCTGTTCAGTATGATGAGTTTAATTCTATGATTGTTTCCTTTCCGGCTGTTCTTCGTTATATTGACACATATAAACTTTTTACTTTTGCGAAGCAGAAATATTTTTTTATTAATCCAATACATAGTCAGTGTTGAATTTGTCAGATATTGCGTATTGTATCCCGTGTACATCTTTGTGATAAATATTTGTCTCCATTATGACATAAAGGCGAATCTCATTATTGCCACAAAATTATTTATTTGTGTATAACTTCCCACAAAAGAAACTAAGATACGCCTTGTCCTGATTTTTTTTTGTAAATGAGTTAAATCATTAAAATAGTCATTGTCACTTTTCCTAAAAAAGATTATAATTGGTACAAATATTATTTGAATGTCAATTTTTGTTTTGTTTTAAAGAATATACAGAATCAGATTTTTTTCAAAAACAAGATATTGCTTGCACTCAGTGTCGCCTATCGCTATCGGAAACTTGCCGCCCTCCAACCCCTTTCCCATTCTCTGCTCCTTGCCTCAACAGTAAAAAATTATATTCCCTCCCCTTTTAAAGAGTCAATTTCCTCCTCGCTCACTCCCTTTTACGCTTTTTCCCCATAGGTTTGTCAATAGCACAAAGCACAAAATCATTAGTACTAGCAACAGTGGTTTTTAATTGTTTATTTTATCATATGAGAACGAGAACAAAATAAAATTTGAAATAAATTTTTGTATGCATTTAAAATGCTATTCATTTAGACATAGGCCAAATAGGCCTAGGCTAGATAGGCTTATCAGCCATCAGCAAAACAACTCCTACTAATTTAAGTTCTAAAACAGATATTTAAAAAAATTCTATGTATAGGGTGGTCGCGCGAACGTTAGAACCGCATTTAACTTCGTTATTTTTGGAGTTACGTAAAAAAGTACGAAAATAAAAGTTATAGAAAGTCACATGTACTTACCAAAAATTATTTCAGAATAGCAATCGAAAGTCCCATTTCGGAGAATTGCGAACTTTACTTAGTTTTTTTTAATGGAACACTCCATATATATTTACACCATTTGAAAGGCCATAAAAAAGCTTTTTAATTATATATATTACATGGTATTTATCTTAAAAAAATTTTGTCTAATTTCTTTTCAAATGGTATAAAAATATATGGGGTGTTCCATTTAAAAAAAAAACAAAGTAAAGCTCATATCTCCGAAATTTGACTTTTAATTGTTTTTCTGAAAAATACATGTGATTTCTCATAACTTTTATTTCTGAACTATTTTACGTAACTACAAAAATAACGAAGTTAAATGAGGTCCTAACGTTCGTGCGACCACCCTGTACAGTTGACTATAATAAGGAACTAGTCTAGTTAAAATAAAAAACACGTTCTCAAATAAATTTAAAACGTTCTGATAGTAATAATAATAATTTTTTATTTTTATGTGCCTTTGGTATTTTTCAAAAAATTTGCCGCCCCTGGATTTTGCCCCCCCCCCCCCCCTAAATCCGCCACTGGCTTGCACAATTTAGAAGTAAAAAAATGACAAATTTCTATGAAATAGTCGTAATTTGCAGACGACTTAAAGTTATTCATCAAGGTTAAAAATGAAAATGATTGCCAAAAATTGCAAAACGATCTAAAAACTATTATCTTGGTGTGAAAATAATAACATGGAATTCAACACAAACAAATGTAAAATAATAACTTTTTCGAAAAGAAGATGTAGCAGCTCACTTGCCTCTAAATAAAGATTCTTTTAAGTTACTCATTTCTCAAGTAACCAAGGATATTTAGAAAAACAAAAGATAATAATATTACTATTAAAAAATTTAAAATGTTATATTTTTGAAATGGAAATTGAATTATTAACATATAATATATACTTTTAAATCTGTATCTAAGAATTTATTTTAATGAATAATATTTATGGTTGCATTCCCCACTTTATTCAACTACAACATAAACGGAGTGGACCTGGCTCGCGTAAATTGCATTGGAGACTTAGGAGTTACATTTACTAACGATTTTAGTTTTAATCAACATCTAGAAACGAAAATTAGAAAAACAAATAAAATGCGTGGATTCATTCGTAGGTAGTGTGCAGATTTTAACGATATAAACTCGATTTTAGTAATATTATATAAATCTTAAAAGTCTTGAATATTGTTCAGGGATTAGGAATCCGAAATACAATAATAATATTAATAGACTAGAAAATTTGCCAAATCCATTTTACACAAACTAAACACTAACTACACAGAACTCAATTCCGTCGAAAGGATAAGTATGATGGGCTTAGATTCTCTAAAAAAACGTAATTTATGAATGAAATATATTTTCTATTCAAAGTTATAAATAATACATGCAGTAATCGAATTATGAATTTTTTTTCCGTTACATGTACCATCTTGCAATACACGAAACCAGGCCCCAAACATCAAATCATGGGCCCCGGTACCAAATTCACTGGCGGCCCCCCGCGCTTAATAATTGATAGAGGGAAGGCGTTGAAATGTGAAAAAAAAATTGTCCAGGTCTCATAATTAATGAGCGAATATCTACTGACCCCCCCCCCCGTGTGGGGGCCCTGCAAGAAACCAACAATTGATTCACACTGACCACCACAACACAACACAACATACAGTCAACATTAATGGCATCGCTTACGACAAAGCATAAACTGCATATCACACAAGAAGTAGGTATTTTTAACATTACATTTGAACAGCTAAAAAGATTCTGCAAACACGACTTAAACGTCTAAATTGCTATTTTCATTAAGTTTTTTTTTTTGTTTTTATTCTTATTTTGTAAATGAAGTACCTATATTATTTTTAGATTTAGTTCCTATTGTCTATTTTCCACTAAGTTTATTTTTTCTTTTTACTCTTATATGTATATACAAAGTGCATTAGTTTTTTAGTTTCCTAGTTAAATATTACTGTTATTTAAGGTTTATATTTAAATTTATTCGTTTTAACGGATATTTATTAAAATTGTACTATTTGGGTTTTCTAACCTGTCATGACATGAGCAACCAATAAATAAATTATAGTATAGGTATTTATTTACTTATATAAACTTTAAAGAGCTACTTAATTAATCATATTGTAAAGATATGTATGTAATATTGCTTATGTTGGGGTTTTCGAATTGGGGGCTTTTCTCCTCTGCAAAGATGCATTATTATTTGGCTGAATGTTTATTAGAACTTGTATTTGTTGTGTATTATTATAGTTTAATAAAAAGTGGCATCAAATTTCGCTTCAGACTAATTGATCTATAATGCTTATCTTAAAGCCTTTTTTTGAAAAGCTATTTTGTAGGATTAGTTTTAGTAATTCTAAATTCTACCATCTCGATCCAGTTGACTGATTCTCTTAAATCATCTTCACAAATAGTAAGGATTCTAACAATGACACTATTAATATGCTTAATGTGGGTGCCATGGCATGAGGGAATAGAAGGCAACGAATTAGCTGACCGCCTCGCAAGAAAAGGGGCTGAAGCCCCATTTTTTTGAATCCGAACGCTTCTGTGGCTTATCTAAAGTACACACAACGGAGGAGGTCCAAAAATGGTAAAAGGAATAAAAGAAGTCCTACTGGAGGAATACTCCAGGCCAAACGCAAGCGAAAAGGTTTATAACCTATTCAAAGAATCCCACAAGGCTTCCCGAACTTGAAAGTGCCGACCTAAGGCTGACATCACAGGCCTTCTAACTGGCCATTGCCCCTTGAGATATCATCTTAAGAACATGGCCATGGCAGAAGATAACAGATAAAGCTGCAACTGAGACTGCAGAACATATACTTTGTGAATGCAAGGTACTAATCCGCATTAGGCTAAAGTACCTAGAACAGGCGGAATTAACGCCTGAAGACATAGAAAATTAACTCCCAGGAAAATCACAGGCTTTGCAAAAAGTCTTGGAATCCTGGGCAACAACTAGTTATAGGGTAATTCACAAAAGACCTTTGAGGTCGAGGTGAAGAAATGCCAACTCAGGGCCAAGCGACCCCCTAAACAATTTATAATCTACACCGGCATCGATTAAATATGCATTTCTTTTGGATACGCACCTTTGTGGTAATGGGGACGTATTGTGCGACCTATCAAAAAATAAATTAACAGACTAAAGTGCACACAAAGCTCTCAAAACTTAATTTATAACGATTTTATTTATTGAAAAATATTAAGGCTGTTGAGCGGGTTGAGAGTTTCTTTTTTATAGATTTTTTAAATTCAACACTCCTTTTTAAAAATAATGCGCTATTTGGGACCGAATGTGTCAAATTATTCAACTATATTACCTTTGTAGTTTATTTAGTATTATCTGCTACAAGCCCTTATAACTCAAAATAGTTCGGTATAGGTATCGAAAACCAGAGATGTGCCGAGGAAACTTTCCATATTTGATAAAAGTCTGTAAAAGTCATGTAAATAATATAATATAATTGTATGCACTTATTTGGTATCACAATAAAGCTTGCATCATCACGAATCAGATTTGACCATAAAATAGCCAATTGAAAGTTCCTGGAAACTTTCCGTTTTGGAAACTTTCCGTTTTGAAAACTCCGAAAGTTCCAGAAAGTTTTCCTTCCAACTTTTCATTGGTAGCCTATTTTATGGTAAAATCTGATTCTTGATGCTGCAATCTTCATTTTGGTACCAAATAAGTGCATACAATTATATTATTTACATGACTTTTACCGACTTTTATCAAATATTTAAAGTTTCCTCAGCACATCTCTGTCGAAAACTAAACAATAAAATTTCATCAAATGACCCTATATAAGCAATTATCATTCAATAACGATATCTAAAAAAATATGATTAATTTTCATTAAGAGAAATTTTGGCAAATAGAACTGCATCAATTTTTTTGTCAACCGAAAAAGTAATAGTCCAAGGTTAAATTTTAGATTGGTTACTGCAATTTTAAATATTTGTATAATAATAATTATACTCAAGGTTAATTTACATTAAATTTTATTAGATTAATAAAACGCTACCTATACAAACATATCTAATTTAAAGGGCGGGTTTACATGAACTGTTAATGCATGCATTTCAAATTATTTTATGTAGTATAGTAGTATATAATAACAAGTGTGACGTATTTACAGAAAATGTCAGCTGAAATTAAAAAAATATTTATATTTTTTTTTAAAACGTTATTCATCCCCTAACTGAAATAGGAAAATATTGTGCTATTTTATACAAGCTAAAGTATATTAACTAGGTGTAATCATTAGGTACATTCCTCAGTGATTTTTTGCAATTTTTTTATTATTGGGCTGTTGACGAATTTTCAAAAATGGTGAAATATAGTAGTGGAGACGTTAATTTCGTTATATATTTGGATGAAAAATTCTAAGCGCAACATATCAAAAAAATTATTAAACTTGACTATTTCCATGTGCCGCGAAAACGACAGTCACGTCATAACGGTAGTTAGATGTGAACTTATATGCAGGACAGAAGAAGACGAACAAATTGACATTGTTAATGTTGTAGAACCCTCCAGAATTGACCTAGGTCGAAGCCAAAATAAAATTTCTACATAGATAAAAAATTCATTCAAAGGCATTTTCGACCATAACATACAAATCTGAAGGGGTTCAGAGCGGCAAACTAGCTCAAAAGGACCGTTATGAGTTCGTTAAGACATTAGCCACGACCAGGTGGAAATTCGAAGAAACACCGAATTTTCACTTAGAAAAATATGAATTGGTCCAGGCCCTGAGAATGAAATGTAAATTATTTTTAACTTTTTTATTCCGTTTGGGAGTGGAAGAACGTGGCAGAACGCGGCTGACGCCCTTCTAAAAATAAATTGGTGTCGCGTCAAATTGAAGCTCGGTAGTGAGTTCTTCTACATTAACAGCAAACAAAATAACCTCGTACTTCAAAAGTAAAGATCTTTAGGTAGCAGTGTTTCATGTTTTGTGTTATTGCATTTTCAAAATGAGGGATACTTGAAATGTTTTGAAATGCTCATTAATATAATACGCATATTTCTGTTTGTGTAATTGTGTACAATCTTATCAAAGCTTACAATCTTATTCATGTACATGTTTTATTAAAATGCTATATTTAGTGATCGACTTCAAAAAGGGCTAACACTAACTTAATGGCCAAAATTTATACAATCGCTCTTTTCCATCTCATCACATCGTGCTTATAAGAAACGTGACGGACGAACAGAGTGGAACTGAACTGAAACTGCATCAAACTAAACAGAACCTGCATTACTAAAGCTGAACTGGACTGAAACACACAGAAAAAAATATTTTCTGAGGTGCAGGTTTCGTTTTACTTATTTCACAGGTGCAAACACTTTTTGAAATTGGTGAAAATATTTTAGTCTAGAATTAGTGAAGTCAAAATAAATTTTGAATGGAAATTGTTTTGCTACAGCAATTTTATGGTTTTAATTTGTTTTAGCTGTGACAACCAATGTAATGAGAAGTTTTGGATTAAATTTGTCCATTGCGTTTTCGTTATTATCTCCTGTCCTAGAAATCGCATTGCAAAAACAAAAACGAAATCGGCCGCAATAAAATTTTGAACAAAACCAGACCTATGAAAAAAACATTTTGATAATTTGTTAATTTGTAAAAATAAAAACTACTAAAAATTGCCTTTTTGGAAATTATAAGAAATATAACGTAATAATGTATCAATCTGAACGAAAGTTGAGGAAACTATTCCCTTTATTGAACTAAACCTTCGTGACAAATTTTAGTGCACAATATTTATTTAAACGGCTAAAAGCAAAACAAAATCTGAAATTTCAATCGCTTATTTGAGCGCATCGACTCGTAGGACATTTTTTTGAAAATGTATTTTACAATGATATTAAGAATTTTTTTATCTTCATTATAGTTATTAAGGTACCAAGGGTGTTATAAGGATAATAACGCACCGAGGTCGGCAGTGTACAATCCCGAGGGCCTCTGGCCCGAGGGAGTGTACGTCGACCGAGGGCGTCATTATCCTATAACACCCGTGGTGCCTTCAACGTTTAATGTCCTGCAAGTCTATTATTTAATTCGAAATCGAATTAAATGAATTCGAACAAAATGAAAAAGTTATAAGGGTATCTTTATTTTAAGTGAGTCACACTGTATATTTAAGGAAATGTCTAGACTTCGACAAAATATTACGTTAGTAAATACGTCGAGTGTTGTAAAATAAAGATTGTTTTGTGACTGTGATTTATTAGCAGACCACGGTAAACCGCTTTGATAGAAATATTCAAGGTACACAATTGATTTTTTTTTATTAATTATCGATTTTCGCTAGCGAATATCTCGTAAAATAATAACACATAGGAAGAAAATGAATATAAACATTCTTGTGGGAAATTTAATTACTTTTAATTTTGCATAGATTACCTTTTTTCTTACGACGCATCATTTCCGAGTTATAAGCGAAGAATCGAAAAAAGGAACCTTTCCACCCCCCTCTCCTACTGAAGCGGCGGGGCTAGGGGCGGGGACATATTAGTATGTTTACCTCCTGACTACCCCCAACACATTCCTGAAGAGAAAAATTATCCCCTCCAAAATGTTCTCTACAACTCTTTCAGTGACTGGACTAATAGTTTAAATGAAGATAAAAAAATGTTTTCATAATACCATTGTAAAATATAAGTAAAAACCTACATTAAAAAAGTCCTACCAGTCGATGCACTTAAACAATAAGCGATTGAAATTCTTTTTTACTCTTAGCTGTTTAAATAATTATTTTGCGCTATAATTTGGCAGGCAGGTTTTGTTCAATAAATGGCATAGTTTCAGCAACTTTCGTTAAAATTGATGAATTATTACATTACATTTCTTAACTTATCAAAAAAAGCAATTTAAGTGGTTTTTATTTTTTTACAGTTTAACGAACTATCAAAAAGATTTTTGATGTCTAGTTTTATTCAGAATTTTATTGCGAATAATTTAGTATTTTTATTTTTGCGATGCAATTACTCGGACAGGAGATAATAAGGAGAATAGCAGAAAATTTCTGAAACAGAAATTCTTTAAATTTTAAAATAAGCAATGGGATTCAAAACTTCTCATAGCACTGATTAAAAATTATACCTACAACAAATTAAAACGATAAAATTGTTTCAGCCAGAAAATTCCTTATTCACCTATTTTAATTTGACTCACTGCACAGTTTTCAATAGTTCTTATTTGCGGAAATACTTGAAAGGTGTAACTGCAGAAACTTCAATAGTTGTTCTGCTCATAACTCCTGACAATAACGTGGTACAGTTTTAAGTATCTTTCTTACTTTTACTTGGTTACATTCATGTTTTAAATTCTTATCCACTAACTAAATCGTTTGCAGGAAAGAGCAAAAAGCATTGTCGTTGGATAATGGATGTGTGTCTGCGTTGCCTTGGCTTTGGATTTGGGGCATGTCTAATATCTGTAGCGTGTTTACGTTTACATACTTAACAAAAATTTTAAATTTTTTATTACGCAGCTAAATCATATGAACCTATTTATAATCTTTTAAATACTCATAAAAGCCCTAGGCTCAATTATAAAACGAAGAATATTGTACATATTTACAAATCTATTACAGCGTAAGCATGAAAGCAGTGATGCATGTTGATAAATAAAAGCACAGTTTAAAAATATACAGTTGGGTCACTTCCCCTCATTTTTGTCCAAGACCCCCCACTCACGCTATCGACGCGTGGACTACACTCAGTAGCAACGGTGGTTTGTTGACACCGTGTTTCTAACCTAAACGCAAAATTAGGTTATTATTTTATTTTGAATGCAAATAGTTAGAAACAGTTGTAAAAACCAATACTGACACTGATAGAAAATATCATTCTGCTCCCTGGTTGTTCAAGCAGTACCTGTGCTAGAGTGATCCTTTAATTTTTTCCCGTTTTCCTAAAGTTGAACCAAGGTAAGTTAGTCACCAACAATTTTTTTCGTGTTTTTTATCAAATTTTGTATTGATTGGACACTTTTTCAATAATTGTGCCCAGTACTCGTGTCAGCATTGATAATTTTTGTATCGATTTCTTCTAATTTAGTTAATAAGAGCCAAATAATAACAGCTACACGTTTTGCTATTTAAAGACCTGTAGGTAAATAGAAAAGCAAATGTTTTTCATATTAATTTGTAGCCACACTTTTTAGTATTAAAAGAAGAAGTTTTTTACTTTGAACAGAAAATTTTATAAATGTAGTTTAAATTCATCGATCATATTCAATGATCATGTCGTGAAGTGCATGGTTTGATGTAAATTCTTTGACACTTTGAAAGCAGTAGTTGGTTGTTGGATAAACTGTGTTACATATATGTACTTATAATTTTATTAATATAATTTAATATTTGCCAGGTTACTTGTGGAAACAATTCGTAGATAAATCTGAAGATAATAAATACAGTTCAGAAAAATGCTGTGTTCAACAATTTGGGTATGCAGTGTGCATTTCAAAAACGAGTATGCAAGACGATTCATATAAAAATGATGCATTACCCTCATTGTTTCGTCTTGGTGAGTATACCTATTAAATAAATATAAAAATATGATTTGATGTTTTTGATGAGCACGATTATTTATTTCATAAATATGTAGTAAAAAATAGAAGAAAATCATCATTATTCAGTTTGTAAAATATAGTTGTTATAATTTTCGTTTTTTAGAGAATTCATTTGTTCAAAATTTGCTATATAAATATAAATAAAAAAGGTGAACTACAATAATTTTTAGATAAAAAATCATTTCGCTTTGTATTCTTATTTTCTATTTGTTAGTTACCTACTTAGGAACATATTTTTATTAAAAATAATGTTTTATTTTACAGAATAATCCATACAAAGTAAGGATGACCATCGTCTAATAACCTCAACGTCTCGTTTAGAAGATATAAGCCATCAAGTGTTGTTTTACTTCAGTAATAGGTACCAACTTGCTTTATCATCACTTGCAATTTGTACTCTCGTCTTTTTTATGGCATTTGTCACGTATGTAGGTAAATATAAATAGAAATATTTTTAAAATGTGTTATATTCTTAATTTTAATAAAATAGTCGTAATATTTAATTGAAAAAAAAATACAAACTCCTGATTGTTAAGTTTCATAATACTTTATGTTTATATTTATTGATGAGGTTTCTCACTGTATTATATTATTATATATCCATCTATTATATTTTTCTTACTTATTTGTTAATCATTAGAAAATATAGAAATCTGTTATTAAATAATGTTTATAATATATTTATTGGAAATTTATATGTGATTGTAGTTTTCAATAGTTATTTATTTAACCCCGCTATGAAATATCAAATTTTAAATGCATTTTTGATGTTACGAAATGTCACATTTTTCATAACTGTCAGTTTCCAGTTTCATTACATAACTAGTGATGTAATGAATTTTTTTTTCCTATTTTAAAGCGGGATTAGATAAAATTTTGTAACGTTATGCAAAAGTAATTTTATTTGGCTCATGTAATTTGCAAAACTCGCTCTCTTCGCTCGCTTGTTTTGGCAAATATTACATTCGTCAGATAAAATTAGTCTTTTTATAACTGGTTACGTAAATAACTATTATGTAACCAGTTACGAAAATTAATTTTTCATAACGTGTTAAGTACAAAATTTTATCTAATCGCACTTTAAAATAGAAAGGAAATGACAGAAATCAATACGTAAAAATTCATTACATCATTAGTTCAGTAATGAAATTGGAAACTGACAATTATGAAAAATGTGACGTTTCATAACGTCAAAAATGCATTTAAAATTTGACATCAAATATTTTGAATAAAAATTTATTTACTTATTTAAGAGATGTTTTCTTAACAAATTTTTTAGGTCCTACTCTTAAAAAAAAACACTCAGATTTTACTTACTTTATTTTATAAATTATTTTGTTAACAGATAATTAATAAAATAACATACCAGCATAAATTTACTTAAATCTCAAAATACATAATTTTTTCCGTGCAAATTATTAAATAAATAAAAAATAACTAAGTCTAAAACATTATACATTTATGTTTGTTTGTTTAAAAAGCAAATTCTTATTTAATTTTAATTAACTAGCTATAAATCTACGACGTTTAACCTACCATTAAACAAATTTGTGCGATTAAGGTATATTAGGAAAGTAACACAAGGTATCATTACTGTAAGAAGTTACAATTAGAAACTAATACAACAGTAAATTTGCTTAAATTTTTTTTTTTCAAAAGATACCTATAACATTATTTTGTTATTACTATCAGTACAAAACATGTATTTAAAATCATAGATATGTCTCATCTTTCTCTTCGATTGCAGGTGGTATGTCCGTTTCTGAATATTTATTTTCTGAGGATTTTTTTGTCGAAACAGCATGATTTAATGATATGTTAATTGCTTCTATTATTTTAGTTGAAAAGCATAAAGAATCCTTCTCAATTGAAATATTACTTAAATTGTTCACAATATTCCTATGTACTGTACCATTTAATTCAACATTGCAATTTCTTCTATAGGCATATTTTTCCCTAATAAATTATTCTAGATTTATTTTTGTGATCTGAAATATAGTTGCCCTTCCACCTTTCGCACTTTGCCTATGCTCTCATCTTCATAAAAATTTTCTTCATGTCCTCCGATTCCATTCATCATGAACCCAAAATGTCCCAGCGTGCTGATAAATCTGTAATATATTCCAACAGTAGTATGGAAAAATGAACAATTATATAATTATAATGTTACATAACTAACTAAAAATAGATCTGTTTTGAATTTGACAAAATACACGAAGGATTATTTAGAGTTTAACAATGAATTTTTGTGAATGTTGCAAATTACCCTCAACTGATTGTTAATTTTGAAATGAAGCACCCAAAGCGAAAGGTTTATCCCTATGCAATATGGTGTACAGACATCGTCAATTAAGTACTTAAGAGAAAACATGTCCACATAAATTGGACCATGAATATCTTGTAGTACAGATATGAAATATCGGTATTGTAGTGCAGTGGGCCAAAGCGCATAGGAGAAGAGCAAACTTGGCCACACGGTTTATCGTGTACTGGGTTTGATTCCCAGTTCCGATGCTTGCAATGTTGGTGGGTAATGGCTTTGGACTTGAGAGTTGTGTATATATGTATGTATATGTTTTATGCTTGATACTCAAAAAAATAGGAAGAAAATATAAAAAAACACTAGACAAATTAGACTATGAAGCACTGAAATTACCTGGAGAATGAGATACCATAAAAAAAATTCCAGCGGTTGACTCTTTACCAAAGATGATTTTATGCTACTCCTAATATCTACCAAATTATGGCATAAGTCCATGAGATACTGTTCAAAATAAAGACCAGGGATAAATAATTTTTAAAAACGTGATGAATTTTGTTGAGCTGCGATTTATCGTATATACTATAGAAAGGGCAAAACATAAATATTTTTTTGGTCAATTTATATGTAAATCTAATTTTAATATTAATATATAAAATACTCCCATTACCAGATATTTTTATACAATACACATACCTGGTCCACATTTCTTATTACTTCCATTACTCTTTAAGTAAGAATTTAGCCTTCGACGTTATGATATGATTTAAACTTCTGTAACAAAAAAAATATTAAGATACGATTTTTTATGTCAAAATAGTGGTTTATTTATTTATCCATTAATAATAAAACTACAAGTTCTTAAATTATTTAAGAATAAATTTAATAACATACCTGGTATAAGCTCAGTTTCCAATACAATTTTTAGTCCTACGAATTTCATTAATATTGTTTGATTCTTGCCTTTATAGTGTACGTTATGTAGCAACATGAGAATGTTTATTGTTTTAAATATTCAAATTATTTGCATTTTGTATTCTGATTAATTACGACATAACCAACAAATTTGACAAGCCATAGTGACATTTCACCACAGGTTTAGCACCTCTAGTTGCTCGATTTTAAAATTGGCGCGTTCCCCTACATGCGCGTGGACTACACTCACTCGTCCTGGACTAGACATAAAAAACCAAACTAAGGTCCACTGAAGTCCATAATGAAAAAATAGAGTGGGTATACTGTATATTCCTCTACTGTGATAAAAGTATATAAATAAATAAACTAAGTAGTATGACTCATGGTCATTCTTAAAAAAAATAAAACAAATAAAAATAGGACACCAAAATGAAATTCACTAGGCAAAGAATCTCAATTAAGAAGGCAATCGTTGTTTACAATTTTTAATTGGATAAAAATTATAAACATAAACAAAAACAACAACCTCGATATAAATATTATATTTTGAAGGTATATACTTACAGGGTATACGGTGTAAACAACTAACTGTCAATGTAAGTTTTTATTTATTTATATTTGACGAAGGACAAGTCTATTGCACCACATAGATAAGCTGACATTGGAACTAGAGATACATTTTTTACTACTTAAAGATCTCAAAAGCATAAGATTAAGGGGAAACATGCCTGCAGCGGTGTAACGAGGGGGCCCCCCGCCCCCATGATGTAATGCCCCTACTTTGGAAAATCAGGAAGTTTTATTAACGTTCATAATATTTTTCGCCTTCTGCTCACAAAAAAAAAATCATTTAGCGAACTCGGGACTCTGTGGTCTCAAGCCTAAAGGGTAAGTATCCACTGAGTCGGTTATTATATAGGGAAAGTATTCTAAACTAAGAAGATGCTTTATGCATAAATTTTTATGCTACTACGGTGCCGCGGTATGACACCACTAATGGTTTAACATCTATCTGCATGTTGCCAAAGAGTTATAATTACTGTTGGTGTTGATATGGCGTGAAGTACAGGCCTGTAGCTAGAAAGTGCTTTCAGGGCGGGCAAACAATTTTTCAGGACGGGCCCGTAAAAAAGTCCGAAACATTTTTTGATGAGCGGGGGGTAGAAATCCAAAAAAAAAAACTTCCCATTACGATCACTGTAGGTCGGGCGAAACTTAGTAGGCCTCGTGAAGTATCGATTTGCTTTGCAGCCGACTGTCCATAACGCTCTTAAATATAAGTTCTTCTGACATGGTGATATTTAACCTAGCTTTGCTACATTTTCAGAAAATCTATTGGCATCTGTTTTAAACATTTCCGAAATAATTGAAATCTTTGTACTGGTATCTCAGCTTATGTTTAACAGGCTTCTATTAGCTTGACCTGTAACACTGTAAGCAAGTGTTACAACTCACTTTTCACCCACTTCTAATTGTCGTACCGATTTAAAACTTTGCAAACTTATGCAAGTCTGGTGACAATACAATAATATGGTACCATCGAGCTTGTATGATGATGGAGGTGAGAGGTGGGCATAGGGACTTCTCAGTGGCTGTATCACCGGCGACTCCGCCGTAAAAGCAAATTATCCGCGACAGAGGGAGAAAAAAATTATAGTTTAAAAACTAAAAAACACGCTTTTATGAGTAGCGTACTAAACAGTTGTAAAAGTTGTTCTTTAAATAGGTAATTAAATTTGAAAGTTTTAAAGCGTGGGATGTTCTTTTCTACACATATAATACAAACATAATGTAAGTGAGACAAATAAATAGTATTATGCCGATGACAAGCACATACTGCACCCCACGCTTTTAAATATTTAAAGACCAAATTTGATTTTCTAACTTTTAAGTGTGTTACTCATATAGTACAGTACCTCGAGGTAAAAAATATGCAAAACTTCGGAATAATGTCATATTGAAAGAATTTCGTTCATTTTTGGCAGTATGATAGTAAATACTTCACAGAAAAGTTTCTATATTGTGCGGGGGCTTGCTAATTTATAGGGGGTGGATGCCACCCCCTCTCAGGGGGTGCACTTAAAAAATATATATATTTATTGGAACTGAAGTAGAATCAAATTTTAAGAAGAAAAGGTTCTATGCAATTTTTCACATAAATTGATAGTTTTTAAGTTATAACGACTTCAAAATAGCGGTTTTAGCTTAAAAAAAAAGGTATTTCCAAACGGCTTTCGTCAAGTATCTCGAAAAGTATTACTTTATCGAAAAAATGTTGCAGACCAATTACAGAAAGTACAAACTGGGAATTAATTATATTTTTTGTTTATTGATGTAGGATTAATAATTTCGGAGATATTTAAGTTTACATTTGGCATCCAAGTATTCATAAGATAATTATTTAGAGTGAGAGTTAAATATCTCAGAAACTGTGACACCTACGGCAAGGATGCTAATAGGTAAAATAATAGGTTATTAATTAAGCTTTCAACTATTTTTTTATTTGTTTCTGTAGCATAAAAAACAAAGAAGTTATGACCGAAGCAATGTGCGTCTACACATTTTTTTAATAACAACGTCGCCATTTTGTTACTGTAATTAGCCAGTAATAAAAAAAAGGAATTTCAAACACTGTTTCTCATCATTAATATATAGCATGACGTAGGTGCTCAAATTTTTTAGTTTGTATACAACACTTGCCTTAGAAAAAAATACAGTTTAAACTATAAAGGTATTTTCGATAAAACGTTATTTTTTTTCCTTTTCCAAATATCTCAATAAATATTAGTTTTATTGAAAATAAAGCTCATAAACTGATAATGAATTTCGCTTGTTTATTTATTTACACAGATTTAATAGTTTCGGAGATATGAAAGTTTACAAATGGTGTCCGAACGTTTATAAGACGAAAAATGCAGTTTAAATGTTAAATATCTCAGAATTGCGCAATTAATTGCGCTTTCAAATTATTTTTACTCGTTCCTGTAGCATGAGAAATAAAGAAGTTTTCTACAATTTTGTTCCTATACAATATTTGTATAGGAGTTACCATTTTCCAGATAAATGATTCAGCTCTTAAAATATAAAATTCAATATGAAACGTAACACCTCATTCGCTTTCAGATTCATTATCGCTCTCTCCCGATATATCGAATATTTCTTTCAAGGCTTCTTCCTCTATTGCTTCATTTATGATATCGTTATCATCCTCACTTTTGTCTATTATGATTTGATTTGAAATCATCTCCTGAAGAATTTCAGGAAGGGACTGAGGCAGTATTTTATCTGCTGAACACCAAAGAGGTTCTCCATTTTCTTGCCATTCATAATCATTTCAAGGCTTTGGAATATTGTGAATACCTTCGTCGGTTATTCACCAAACACGCGTTTGGTAAACACTCCTTTTAAAATGCTCGATAAGAAAAGCTCTTGATGATGGTGGAATCGAAGAAAAATCAATTTTGGTGTCAATTGATAAAGATAAATCTTTGTCACCACATTTCTGTCTAATGGCAACTAGTCAACGAATGAAGGCCCAGTAATGCCGAACATTATTGAGGTCCATACTCTTCTGCTAATGCGGATATGTTAATAAGCCTTCTTTTATTGCCAAATCTGGTATCAAAGAGTAGTTTACATTTAATTGTATTGGAATGAGCCAGCAGAATCCAAAAGAAGTCACTATCAACACTTTTAACCCTAATCTGTTCATAAACCATTGTTACCGTTTTCGAGATAATGTCTGCAAATTATAATATTATTACTATTAATTTTTTTTTAGTTTTTTGTAAAAAAAGTTTTTGTGTTAAATGACAAAAACCATATTTGCAAATTTTTTTTTAAACGGACGCCATTTTGAAAGTGCAGCCAATTTTTTTTTAGGACATGTCTTAAACTGTTCCTTAGGCTTTAATCTTTATGAAAAACATTGTCCCCAAGGATCGGGGGGGGGGGATGTACATACAGCTAGCCCCGACTATAAGGGTATATTAATAACGCCATAACGTTAACAAGATGTAAAGCAAAACAAATGGGGAGGTAAAGTTATGGATTCTTAGTCTCTTTTTTCTAGTTGGACACATGCATGTTTTGTTGGTCAGCGCTAAGGTCCAAATTTAAATATTATTTCTAGAGGGACCTTTCCAAGGGCGAGACGAAACAAAAAAACTGCAATATGCTTTGTCCTCTTGACGATGTCAGTATAGAAGGAGGTGAAAAAGTGCTAGGTTGTAAAAATTCGCTGAACGGCTCTGGTCGACTCAAATAAATAACGAATAACAAATATTTCTATTTTTACACATATTATTTACAACACTAGTAATGAGAGCGCAACGCGATAATACTCCATAACATTTTATAAAAATAACTGATAACCTCCGCCGCGGTGACCGCATGTGCGCGAATTAGCTTCCGTAACCTGCCTCAACATACTAAACATTATTGAAACTAATATACGGACATTGTTATAAATGGAAGAGGGTCTATAAGGCCGGTTTTCGGCCTAATTTATTTTTGAACAAAAAAAACTGAAAAGCATTGATTCCACCCCAAACGAAATTTTCCCGCACTCACCTCCCCTATTTGTACACCCCTAAACTATTAAATAATCAGCATCCAGTTGATTTTTTTGCAGGTCACTGAAACATTTTAACATGGCTGTTGCTGAATAAGGATATTTTTGATTTTGTACGTGTATTTTCGTTGTTTCGGAAGAGGTAGGAGGGGGTGACAGGGGGATGAAAATGAAGGGTGGGGGAAAGTTTCGTCTGGGGTGGAATCGATTTAATATTGTTAGTAGATACTAAAAAAATGTTTTTTGAGTTTTTTCCTCAAGAAATAAATTAGACCGAAAACCGGCCTTAGAGACCTCTTCCTTTAGTTTACTATTCTGAATATAATGCCTTTGCCGTGTTTATATATCAGTTCGCAACAAATCAGTTTGCAACAAATTCTGAAGTTCACAACTATCACACTAGATCTGGAGATGATCTCCGAACACCACGCTATCGACTTTCGAAGTCAACTAAAAATTCTTTGGATATTAAATTGTTTAATCGCCTACCCAATAACTTAAAAAAATTGAATAGCCCTAATAAATTTAAAGTGATAATGAAAAAGCATTTCCTTACTCACTGTTTTTATTCAGTTGAGGAATATATGCAAACTCCCTTTGACATGTAGTTTACAGTAATATACAATGCATTACTTAATGAAAACGCTTACCGTCATCACCATTACATAAGATAACTATGTACTGTATGTTTTTTATTATGTTTTTATATAAATATTCTTGTTTTTATATAAGTATTCTTGTGTTAGTTATCTTTTTTTAATTTTTAATATGTGACTGCATGCATCTCAATGCATTCAAAGACTCTATTAGAGTAATTTTTTTCTTGACTTGCCAAAAGTATTGTATTATATAACTTGGTCAAATAAATTTCTATTGTTTTACCATCTTGTCTTTATTAGTCGCCGCCTGTACGTGGTGAAAGTAGACAACACTAACAACCTCAACAAATGTAAAGTTAGCAATGGCGTCAGACAGGACTGTGTTATGTCACTAATCCTTTTTATCCTTTTTATGTGTGCTGGAGAACTAACAGGATGGAGTAGCTATAAGCGGAACCAAGATGTCTAACTTGAGATTTGCAGACATACTACCTTACTTGCAACGAGCAAGGATGAACTCATACACCTGTTGGACACGCTTCAGATAATAACCTCTGATTCTGGTTTAAGTATAATTTACAACAAAAGGAAAGAACGATTGTAGACCAGACAAGTTAACGATATGTGTGAGGTAGTGAACAAGATGGTGTACTTTTAGTCTAAGAGCCGGGCACGAGATTTCGATATGACTCGGGTCATAAAAAATTTCCATAACAATACGTGTACACTAAGGGAGGATCCTGATTTGGGAATTTGCTGATAGCTCGAGCGGGGAGGAGAGCCGCCATATTGAAAAAATGGCGCACAAAAACAGTCTCTTTGAAATATCTCGCTTCGGGTGCCTCATACGGCAAAAACTGTTCTTATGAAGATAAAAGAGCATTCAATTTTCTACAAAATATGTTCTATAGATTTTTTCGTTAAACTGAATAGTTTCGGTGTAGCAGCCGAAATTATGATTTTTTGTAATTTCTCAATTTAGTGCGACTTTTATTAAGGAGTATTTTTGTGTTGAGACAAAATTTGTTTTCATATCTGAAAATCTTCAAATATAGTTGATTTTACTTGTCTGCTACGCATAGCTCAATGTTCAATACTCGTTTCCACACCACCTTGAGGTAGAGTATATGGCGCGTTTTTTTTACGTGGTTGTCCCCTATAGGTTAAATCTACGACTAGCCTGCTTTTTGAGGCGTTTTAGGTGCTTGATGTCGAAGGTCCAGGTTCGTTGTAGTCTTCAACAATACTTTCTTCAAAAATTGCTTCCGTTGCGCTGTTCACTAATTCTACGTATTGGTTGTTCTCCATGCTTGCAAGAAATGTTTCGACTGTAGAGTCGACTTCCTAGTAGTATAATATATTTTCCCTTCTGTTTGAAATAATTAATGCTAATTATTTCAGTACAATATTGATGTTTTGTTGGCAAATGTAAGTTTGAAAAAAAAATCGTTGAAAGGAAAAGGGAAACGTCTATAAAATGTTGACTATATTAAAATATAGTTATTTTCAAAATGTTCATGAAAAGATAGAGGCTTAGGATATCAATCAGTATTCTTATGTAATCAGAAAAAAGACAAACACTGAGGCTTGTATGAGATAATATATTCAATCTGTATCGATAAAGACCAATAAATCTTATAACGTAAACGACGTGTTTTTTTATATAAAAGGGCAGTATATTACAATACTACACCATAATAACAAGTGCGTAGAGGATTGGGTTATTTAAAAAAATATTACTTAAGATAAGAAATCAAAATAGTCGTTGGATAATAATTAGCGTTAAAGACTGAGTCACGTTTCCCTCAAATTGTTAACAAATATGCACTTTTGATTGTAAAATTGTAAAATTATAAATGTAAACAAACAAAATAAACCTTCAAATAAAAATAAGTCTGAACTACGTTATCATTATTTTATTTTAGAAAAGAATGCAGTTAAATGTACAAGTCAAATGACTATTTTTAGATGTATTTTTTTCATTAATATAAATTTAATTAATGGATGGTGTGTCTATATTATTTATGAATCATATTTTCTCATTTTATTTTAATTAATGAGTTATGTAATAGACAGTACAAAAGGGTCAAAATACTTTATAGTCATAATAAAGAATAAGATTTTAAGGTTCAAGAGTTCACCATCCATAAACTAACTTGGTAATAGGTATAGTTGGATACTGCCATCAAATTAACATGATTAAAACGTTATGTTTGTATGGTGGCTAATTATCACGGAAAAATCATGCATGATTTCACGTAATATAGAACACATAAATAACAGGGCTATCTATATTTCTTAATGACAAAAACAACCTATTTAGAAGAACAATGTGGCACAGATGGAAATAAAAATATAAAAATGGACTTGATCGGTCAAACGCAACTGATGTTATAAGCCGCCAACAAAAATGAAGTTAAACTTGATATCGAACACCCTCAAAATGTGAAAAAATATGAAAAGGTGGCACCCATGGTTCAGTACTTGGCCCGTTCACTTTTTGTAGATTTATAATTGCTCGAAAAGTTAATACTGTAATGGCTAATACAATAAATTGATTTCTCGCATTCTAAACAAATTGTTTCAGGCATGGATACGTGCTCTGGAAAAACAAACAATAATTTTAGTAGAATGAACCCAACTTCTGGAGAACAGAAGAGGAATTTAGGGCAGACCGAGATGAAATGAGAAGCAGCACCACATTGGTCTCAATTAATTACTGTGATTATTCCCTACAGGACCTTCCACCAAATTGTGTAATCCTACAAAGGACCTTAATGGAAGACAGCAGAAACTCAACAGGGAACAATGGGGCGTTGCCAAAGATCTTTATTAAGATTGTGGTCTGGTGTTGCGACGCGACGGTTTGAACATAATTCTGGTAATAATAGAAGACCTGGGCAGGACTGTGAAAGAGTGACAACTGCTATAGTCTGTTTTTAAACCAGGAGGACTGAATATAGAAGTCCCGTTCACACCATAGAAGTAACGAGAAAATACACTAGAACCTTTTTGGTGTTTTGAGCAACCAATAATACACCACTACTGCATATTTGTGTGCATTTGATCACATTATACAGTGTGTCCCAGGATAGATGTAACAAGAGGTGTAATGGACCAAAAATTTTGGAATTTTGGAATGGTATTTGGGGACTGAGTCCTGCTTGTTGTAAAACTAAAGTATACCAAAAATTTTTAAAAATTTTTTTGTTACTATACTCCACTGGATGTGGAAGTAAAATGCACCTATTGTCTCTCGCGTTGTTCACTTCGGTGTTTGTCCTCATCGCATAGTGACCATCTACCCCACATGTACGCATTTCGCAGGCAAAGCTAGGTGTGTCGAATAATAGGTACTCATTCTCCATGCGTTTTTATTGACAATCATACAGAAATAATCAAATTGTCTTGCATGTCAAAAGTTGGAAAATATGACATTTCTACTTCATTCGACAATTTAATTGAAATATGACATTTGCAGGTTGGAAAGTGACTGACATAAGTGACATCACAGCTTGGAAAGTAGCCACTTTCTTACCAGTTTTTTCGGGTTGGAAAGTGAGCATTTGCCAACCTGAACAAAAAACATGAAATGTTATTTAAAAATTTAGTAAACGATTTTTTTTGGCCTTTTTCATTACGAGATATGATTTTGAATAAAATAGTATACAAACCTTGGTGAAAAGTTTCATTGCTTTCTCGAAAATTAGTTGACCTCGCTGCTGCGCGCCTCGGTCAACTATCTTATCTCCCGACAACAATGAAACACTTTCCACCTCGGTATGTAATATACTATTTCATAATAGTTTCAAGTTGAACAGAACATTATTTTATTCAGAGGAAAATATGTCTATTTCTTGTTAAACCTAATACGATAAAATAAATACACTGGGAACAACTTACTTAATTTTTTTTGGATCTATGTATTAAGCAAGATTGTTGGACTAACTAGTTTGGAGAGAGAAACCTTCTTTGTATCTCTACTTCTACGCATGATACTTCTAGAATGAAGTGGAACGATTTTTAGTGAAATTTGTTGTACACTATTTTGATACATCATAACTTTGGACCTATTAGTTGTAGAAAGTTTTTCTTCGGCTCATTTTTCTCCTTATTTAGTGTACTTCAAATCATAGTATACGTACTTTTTTCTGAAATCGATCGGGAATGTCTACATTTTCGGCGCGATTTTAGAGCGAAAAATGCACAATTCCAGTATTTAGTCCGTTGCTAGGAAACTATCAGAAAACAGACCGGAAAAGATCCGTTGCCAAGCAACGATCAACAAAGCCGTACGGGAATGTTACTTCCCGGCCTAGGCCGGGAAGTAACATTCCCGTACGGTTTTTTATATATATTTTAATATGTTAATATTTTTGAGTTTTATGCGTTTAAAATAGTATTGATTGTGATTTCAGAAAATTTTTTTTTAAATGTTTATATTTTTTATTTTTATACGTTTAAAATAGTATTTATTGTGATTTCAGAAAAAATAGTATGTGTACTTCTGTGTGAAAGCACATTCCCAGACTTCGATGCTTGTTGGCCTCGGCTAGCGCCTCGGCCAACAATTGCATCGTCGTCCGGGAATGTATCGCTTTCACACCTAGATACACAATATACTATTTCTAACCCCATTATGAAAAGTCAAATTTTAAATGCCTTTTTGACGTTACGAAACGTCACATTTTTCATAACTGTCATTTTCATTACATAACTAGTTATGTAAAAAAAAAATTTTACGTAACTGATTATTGAACCTATTTGTTGATACCAATTTTCAAATTTCTTATATACTTCTTCATACCTACGCTTTTTGATTTACCAGGTGTCACTGAATTTACTGCTAAAGCCGATTGTTCTATATCAGATGGAATATCCATATTTGACTGAATCAATCAATTTCGACTTAATTTCTTCAAAAAATTCAGCAGATTGACAAGTAAAGTTTGTTTATAGAAACGTCAATCCGTACTAACGCTCAGGTAAAGCGATAAACACAGAATTTATTTGTACGGCTGCAAGCGTAGCTATGATGGGAACCGCAAAATATTATTCAAAATAAATTGTCATTTATTTTCTAATTTAGAGCGGGATTAGATAAAATTTTGTACATAACATGTTATGAAAACAGTAATTTTACTTGACTCATGTAATTTGCAAAACTCGCTCGCTTCGCTCGCTCGTTTTGGCAAATATTACATTCGTAGTAGTATGAATTAAATTTAATGTTTTTATAATTTAATAGCAAATACATTACTACACATTTAGCGAAAAAATTCTATAGACCAAAAAGAAAATTTATAAGCTGAAGATGAATTCGTTTTTTTTTAAATTTCTGTAGGATTACTAAGTTCGAAAAAATTGAAGTTTAAAGATGGCGTCCGAATGTCTTGCAGACGAAGATTTGGTTTAATATTTCAAAAATATTGGATTTACATAAAATATACTGAGGACCAAAATTAAAGATTATTATTAATTAAGCTCTCAAATGATTTTTTTGTTTCTATAGCTTAAAAAACAGAAGAAGTTATGACCAAAACAATGTGTGTTATCACATTTTTCAAATAAAAATGTCGCCATTTTGTTACTGTAATTAGGCAGTAATTAAAAAAAGGGAGGTATCGATAAGCTACGAAAATTGAATATGACAAAAAAATTTAACTATATTTTTTTTTATATTTCTCATTATTTTAGTAAAATACAGGACACTAACTTAAGGCTACAATAAATTAAAAGTGAAAATGACTACGTTTTCTTCACGAGAAAAATCGACAAACTGAGGTCGAAATGGCTTTTTTTGGAAAATTGTACCCTTTTTTCACTATATAGAGTTCTTTTAGACATGAGCGCATTTTTTTAGCAGTTTAATTTTTGTATTTTTATATTTGTTGACGTCTAAAGAACAACATGTAAAAAAATCACCATGCTAAAAAAATGCGCTCTTGTCTAAAAAAACTCGATATAGTAAAAAAAGGTTACAATTTTCCAAAGAAAGCCATTTTGACATCAGTTTGTCGATTTTTCTCGTGAAGAAAACGTAGTCATTTTTACTTTTAATTTATTGTAGCGTTAAGTTAGTGTCCTGTATTTTACTAAAATAATGAGAAATATAAAAAAAAATATAGTTAAATTTCTTATCATATATTGGGGTCAATTTTCTTAGCTTATCGATACCCCTCCTTTCAAGCGCAGATTTTCGTTAATATTTAGCTTTAACTAAATGTCCAAATTTGCTCGTTTAACTTTAGAAAAAAATACCATCTGTCATATTGGAGCTGCCATTATAAATTTTTTTATTTTAATTTGGAATTCGTCGGTATGTTGGATAAGAAAATAAAAACGAGGTTATTTTCACTTGACGTTTCGAATAATATTTTATTCTTCCTCAGGATTTTAGTGAAACAAACCCATAAACATATTTCTTGGGCAAGAAAGTGTCACAATCATAAAATGTAACCGAGTTCAAATATCCAATGTAAACGACATATAATTATTAAACGTAAATGTGAGGAATTACTGTATTGACAGAACAACAGACCGACAGAGAGAATTTTTTTTTGCTCAAACTTAAATTCTCGACGTTTCATGACATTCTAAGCCTATACAAATTATCCATTTTTTTTTAATTGAAAATAATAAAATAAAATTTTCCAATTTAATTTTGTACAAAGCCAAACAAACCTGTATCGTGATGATATACTATTAGAAACAATATCTGAAAGTTTATGATTCCCCTTATTAAATTTTACCCTTATTCCCATCTTTAAAAGTTTCACTCGACTGGTAACAAAAGAGTTTGCACTAACACAGTTAATATCTCTTAATAAAATCATATAACGGCTCCTTGGTAAAACTTCCAAACCTCAACTAGTCGGCAAAGTCAAATATTCAGACTAATTGGCATAATAAATGGCCCTAACTTAGCCAACTTTATGGTTTGTACACTTCCATTTCAGTAGCTTTCGCTCTAAACGGTAGGTCTCGTATATTTATTAAAAGCAATCGAAAGAAAAAATTCTCTACCTACCGTTTACGAAATGTGTAGTTTTATAGTTTTATTAATTTATTAGTTGACAGGGACCAGCATATTTTTGGATAAAATCATAAAATAGGGCCACAATTCACAGGGAATAGCAAAATTAGGTGTATCGTCATTGTAAATAACTGTTCTTGTAAAATAGAATAGGACAGCTTTATTTCTATTTAAAAAAATGGTATACAGAAGCAAAAACTAACACAGGGTCCGTACAAGATAAGTATCCAATTTTAACATAAAAAGTCTTCTGAACTCCTCAATTTGAATTATTTGTTACATATATAGTACAGTACCTAGAGTTTGTTTATTGATGTAGGATTAATAATTTCGGAGATATTTAAGTTTATATTTGGTATCCAAGTGTTTCGAAATTACTTCTAAAGTTTAAAATGCATTTTTTTCTAAAGCAAGTGCTTTAAATGAGCAAAAAAAATTGAGCATCTAGGTAATGTTACATCTTAACGAAAGTTGATTTTTCCTAAATTGTTCATCCGATTTTAATGATCTTTGTTTTGTTTTGTAGGTTAACTTCTCTAGAATGAAAATTCTTACTGATTTTAATTAAAAATTATTTTTTATTTAAATACAGGGCGAAACAGTAAAATTTAAAACATCTCGTGGGAAGTCACCAGCAACAATATTAAAATTCAAGTTAGACTCAACCGTAATGGCATTTTTTCTTACAATTTTCGTGTTTGGCACAGTTTTTGATCTTTGCTATGAAGGGAGGTATACTCTGTGGAAATAAAAATACAAAATTTTTGCTTTTTGAATGTTATCTTTTTGCTCCTTAATAGATTTGAATAAATTTGTCGTTATAAAGTAGCGAATTTAGTAGGCTGCCAAAACCTATACCTAGTTCAAAATGGCAGAGATGAAAATGAAAATATGAAATTTTCTTTTGAAGATACGCTATCTAATGACATATTCCACGGAAATGATCCTTTTTCTTATATTAAGACCTGGGCTAAAGCAGTTCACAGTTACAAAAATATTACAAATTAAAAAATGCTAGTAAACGCTATTTATAAGCATACGTTGGAAAGTACTGAAACCTATCATTAGTCTGTGATATGTGTGTGTTTGGGACTGATTAATAGCAAAAATATTGCACCCAAGAAACAAGAATTTTTTATTTTTTTCCACTCGGTATTATCTCCCTTAATAGCAAAGATAAAAAAGTGTGCCAAAAACGAAGATATTAAGAAAAAATTGGGCTACAATTGGATCTTAGTTTTGCTGTACTTCCTACACGATATTTTGAAATTTTTGAAAAAAAAGGCATAGCTTTAATGTTACTCTCTGTATTTAAAGAAGAAATAATTTTTACTTAAAATCAGAAAGGTTTTCTATTCCAGAAGAGTTAACCTAGAAAACAAAAAAAAATAATTAAAATCGGACAAACTGTTTAGAGAAAAAAAACTTCAAAATCATGGCAAATTTTGGAAGATGCAATAATTTTATCGTAAGTGTACAAAATCCAGTTTTGCCCTACATATATATATACATATAGCAAATACAAAAATCACCCTAATATGGTTTCTATTGATTATTCTGAAAATTACTGGAAGCAGAGAATTATTTAGTACGGGCGATGTGAGAGAGTTGGGACAATTTTCAAAAATTAATTTTTAAAATTTTGGAAAATTTAAAAAATTTAAAAACACGGTAATGTATATATTGGACCACTTCTTGCAGAAAATTCAACTGAGAGGCAATTTCCATAAGGTTTGTGGGCGAGAGATCGTTTGGTAAAGGAAAGGTTACTTATGGTGAAATGTCGTTATTATTGTCATTATCATTTTCTTTGTCGTTATCGTTATCACTATCATTATCATTATCCCCCACGCCCGACAGTAGGGCAATGTTGATATTATATGCTGATTGTTCCAAAGGACGAGCTTCCCTTTTTTTTCGTTACTATTTTCGTTACCAGGAAAATTCCTGTTCGTAATAGTTTAACGTTTGACTGATACTCCAATTTATCTTTTATAGTGACTCAATGTTTTTCACTTCATAAAGAAATAACCAAAATTAAATAATTTAGTTCTGGTTATTTACTTATGAAGAATAATAGTATTGAGTGGATATAAAAAAATGGATATATTTTTTTAAATTTAATCAATTAAAAACGACAAAATAATTCGGCTAGCAAATTTAATTATTCAAAGCTGGTAGGTATATTTAAGTAGCTGACTACGTACATAATCTATACAACTGTATAAAATGCGTAATCAAAAGTAAGTGAACCTTTAACCTTCTTCCACCCATAAAAATGGAGAAGCTACTGCAAGTGGTTCAAAATTGAAAATTGAGATAAGACCAGATCTTTACGTTTTGAAGTCCCAGAAACACGAAAACGTGGTTTTTAAAAATGTCTATGCATATGAACGGCCGATAGCTCCGAAACTAGAGAACTGATTCTGATTAAATTTGGCAGGGATAAGGGTAATATTGGTACCCTACATGAGTTGAAAAGGTTTTGGTGCAGATTGGATAACGTTAAGTGCCCTTCTGACCAGAGTTAAGCTGATTTAAATCATGTGATTAAAATCAAGCGATTTTTATTTAAAAAAATCGTGATTTTTTTCTTTTCAAGTTTAAATGTTATATAGAAAAAATACAAACTTTATTACTTAGTAAAAATTATTATTTGCAGAAATAGAACTTTAAAAAGACTTTAACTTAAAGGCTTAAAACATTAACTTAACGAACATATGAACATAAAAATGAAAATATAAGTACAAAACAAGACATATTAAGTATTATACCATTTAAACAGAAATACTAAATTAGATACTTTTTCATTGCCCAATTTAATCCTAATATCTGAATAAACAAGTCCATATGAAGAAAGCATTCTCTCCACGTCTGCAGAAGAAGCAATGGCACACAGAAAAAGAATTAACAAATCCAGTACTTTGTTAATTTGCGGAATATCTTTGAGCTTTGTACCACTGCACTACGTTAACATTTAGTAATATTTCTTCTGAAAACATTGTTTCTTGGAACATATCGGATTTCTCTTCCAGAAACATTTTGGGAAACTATATCTAAAGCAGTCTTTTTTTTCTTCTTTGGACAATGGGTATTTATTTTTATTTCTGATAGGATTCAGCAAATATGCCAAAAAGTAAAATGACGTTAAAACTTGATATCTCCTTTCAAATACCTTACACTGCTTTAACTTCTGTCCTCATCTTCAAAACTATAAAAAACGACACTCATTTTTTTCCATTACTCAACTGCAAGGGACAAACTGGCATATTTCTGCTGAATTCTGTCAAGTGTCACAGAAATTGGTTTCAGCGATTTTAAAAAATATTCGGCCATTCTTTTAATTTGAATATTTGACATTTTTTCAAAAATCAATGGATCAATGTCACCTTTCTGTTCTTCACAGATTGGCAACTACTTCGGCCATTAACTGACATAAACCTCAAGGCAAGGTCGTATTCCATCTTGTGGTAATGTTAGTTTCTTGTCCCCTTTTGTACCAGGCATTTGGAAAGCGTGTATTGTGAAATTTATTTACAATTTAAACTTCGTGTGATTTTAGTTTTGTAACTTACAAAATTTCTGAACAGCAAATTCAGTATATGGGAAGAACACCCGTATGTTATATAGAGAGGCCCTCGGCAATTTTTTCCCTCACATTGTTCATGTTTGCCACATTATCTGTGACCAAACTAGTAACTTTCCAGTTATACTCATTTTTTTCACTTATTTATTAAATCGATGGCCAAGTTTGCAAGATAATCACCAGTGTGGACGTCTTGATGTATCTGAGGAGGGTTATTTCAAAATGCTCCTTTTCTACTAGATGAGAATTACAGGAAATCGAAAAAACCGTGATCCGTTATTAACACATATTTTTGTTCCTAGCTACATTTTGCCATAAAAGAGTATTATTAATAGATCAGTAAAACACAAGTCTTTTAAATCATTTATGCTCTGTATTCTCAAAAATTTTAAATTAAATTTGGATAAGAAGCATTTAGGAGCAGCAGACTGGATAAGGCGCATTTTGAAAAAACTATTTGGGTAAGTATAGAAACAAAGTTTGTCAAAATAAAATAAGTTTGCAACTCTTATGCAACTACACTACATCGTAAGAATGATATGAAGAGCAATATAATAAAAAGAAAAGGCTTGAAATTCTAAGATCTTTGGATTCCCTAAAACAGACTCATGAAAATCTTCGTTTTCTTCTGCCAAAGAATTACATTAATGCGAATCATTCGTAGCTTTAAAGTTCTCCATGAATTGTTTTTCCAATCTAGTCCAATATAAGTCTAAAGAAGTTTTTAGATTTAAAACTAATCAATTTGCACCCCCTCTATACTTTGCAGAAGAAAACTGTTTCCATTTTCTAGTATCAAAACTGCACATATTGTCGGTTCATTATGAAAATTTGACCAACCATCAAAAGACATACAATCGATAAATTTTCGAAGTATTTTGATTTCTCTTCTTCAAATATTTTATTTAAAAGGGTTGATAATAACTGAAATCTAGAAGACCGGACATACCCTGGTATTAACATGTCAATCGCGATCCAAACTTGTTCAATGGGCTTAAAAGAACAATTTGTTGCAAAAATGGCTCTGACTACCTGTTTGTTTAATTCTTTTTTTTTTGTCTTGACAAATTCTTACAACAAAGGAGCTACTGCAACTACTACCACTTAAATTCCCGCTTGCTGATGGTTGGGAATTTTCACTTTGGCTTGTATTGGCTTGGCATTCATTCATTTTTTCACCTTCACTTGACTGATTTTTACAGGTTTCTCAGTGGATTTTAAGCCTGTCGACAAGCAGTTGAATTTCCACATTACATTTTTTACATATTGCACAGCATCCAAGTTTGTCCATAACTTTTTTTCAACAAAATGTTGCCAAACACTATCATCTTCTTTCCTACCTCGAGTAGACATTTATTTTTATTACTTCCACATCCAGTGGAAGTATAGTAACGACAAAAATTTTTTTTTAAATTTTTATTGTTCAAATAGGCTTAGAATGTCACGAAACGTCGAGATTTTAAATTTGAGCGAAAAAAAATTTTCTGTCTGTCGGTCTGCCTGTCGGTCTGTCTGTCTGTCGAGATCTAGAACTAGATTATATTTTCATCTTGTTCCGTCGAAGGGTTGGGGGTAAATTTGGGGTAAATAGGTAAATCAAGCAGGTAAGAGTCTATAAAATTGGTATTTAGTATATACAAGAGAAGTTAAGGTCTCAAAAAAAATTTTGGCATTAGCCACCCTCATTACCACCCCCACCCCATTATTAAAGGGGATGAAAAAAAATGGTGATTTAGTGTGTGTACTAGAACCAGAAACCTCAAAATATTTTTTTACTTCATCCACCCCCACTACCACCCCCTATAACCACCCCCACCCCGCTACCGATGTGAGGTATCGTTTTATGGGTTTCAAAGTTTAGAGGATTTCAAATATTATTAAAGTTCCATGAACAATTATTTCCACATACAAAATTTTTTCGTTGTGAGTGATTGGATAAAAAATCTGGATGTGGAAGTAGTGATTCCTTGGGCAGCGGTTTTTAGTATACGTCGCGCGTCAACGTTCAGTCAGTACTAAATATTAAATGAAGTTGAAAACTTTTTCTTTTCCTTACATAGTCGACCGAGATTTGCAAGTTTCAACGAGTTCCAATAAACCTCAAAACAGTTTTTAAGACAATTTTCAGTTTTAACATAATTATGTATAGAGATTTTTTTATTATTTATTAAGAAAATACAATACGAAGGGTTTAGAAGTCAAATAAAAATAAATACTTAATTTAAAAAAATAAATAAAAGTAAGTAATTTAAAAAAAAAACATGATTCTTATCAACACTGCTTTTGGCACATATACTTTCTTATCTTTCAACATAACATCAATTTTTTATTGTACTATTCAGTAATAGATATTACTCTTCTGGTTTCAACGTTATATCACACTTTTCCCGTTCATTTTCAGTAAAATGAAAAATCGTCCTGCGACGATGGGCCGGTAAGTTCTAAGCACACGCAAAATCGCATAGCTCAACGGTAATCGGCCCAGTTATTAATTAAACTAATGAATTTTCGTAAAATCTAATTCACAAAATTTTATTCGAGATCGAGACGAGTTCACACGTTCTTTGAATGAACATAATAATAATGATAATAATAATAATAATAAGTTTATTTGTCCAATCGATCACATTACATGATATAGGATAAGTCAGAAATAGTATACAGTACAGAAAAAAAAATAATCACGTAACGAACACATTGCAATAAAAGTATAACATACAGTGTGTCCCAGGATAGATGTAACAAGAGGTGTAATGGACCAAACATTTTGGAATTTTGGAATGGTATTTGGGGATTGAGTCCTGCTTGTTGTAAAACTAAAGTATACCAAAAATGACTTGATTTGGTTTTATGAGCAAAGTTGTAAAACTCACCACTAATAAAGTACTTTCATTTTTCAAAATATGAAAAAATTCCACTAAGAAAAGTTATTTAGAATGCAATTTTATACTTCTATACCAAATTTCAGGAATATAAAATTATTTTTTTGAAACTTCCCATTTTTTCAATAAATTAGTATTTTATTTTGAACCATTCAATTAAAACTGCATAGAAATTATTTTTTGTGAATTAATATTTAAAGTTATGTAGAAGCTAAAAGTAGGCTATGAGAAAAGCAGTGGATGATTAACATTTGCTCCTACACAACTTTAAATATGAATTCATCTCTTAATTCGCAAAAAATGGAAATAATTTTATATTCCTGAAATTTGGTACAGAGGTATAAAATTGCATTCTAAATAACTTTTCTTAGTGGAATTTTTTCATATTTTGAAAAATAAAGGTACTTTATTAGTGGTGATTTTTACAACTTTGCTTATAAAACACCCTGTAGAACACCAAATCAAGTCATTTTTGGTATACTTTAGTTTTACAACAAGCAGGACTCAATACCCAAATACCATTCCAAAATTCCAAAATTTTTGGTCCATTACACCTCTCGTTACATCTATCCTGGGACACACTGTATATAGCTATATATAAAAATCTAAAATAAAATAAAATCACAGATTATCATCACTGTGGTATTCACTGAGTAATAGCTCTCATTTACTAGGAGATTTTTTATTTCCAATTTAAAACGCTTGTCTTATAAATTCTTATATTTAGAAGGTAAATGATTGTAAGCCTTTATAGCCAAGTATTTTGGACTTTGTTTTGCTGAGATATGCAGTGGTATTTCAAGTGTTAAGACGTTTCTTGTATTATATGTATGATAAGTATTTAGTGTATTTGTGCTTAGTTCAGTTTTCGCATACAATAGTAATTCAATAGTAAAATACATGATCAATATTCCCAATTTTTTGAACAAGTCCCTGTAGCTATCTCGTTTTCTTAATCCAGCAATAAACCTAACTGCTTTTTTTTGCAACTTGAAAATTCTGTTGCTATCAGCTGAGGCTCCCCAGGCAATAATGGCATAAGAAATTACTGAGTGGAAATGACTATAATAGTACATAATCAACACTGATTGATCGACTACATCACGTAACTGATTAATACAGTAACAAATTGGTGCAATTTTCTTACAAATACTGTCAATATGTGTGTGGTGTGCCACGAGCAGTTGTCAGAAATAAGTAAGCCGAGAATTTTAACAGTTTGTTCTTGTGTAATTGTGCCATTTTTTGTTTTTATTAAAAGGTTTTCCTCGTACATGGTTTTTACTTTAGAAAATCTTAAAAATGAGGATTTTTGTTGGTTAAAATAAGTTATTTTCAGTGTACCATACATCAGCTTCTAAAAGAGTTTCATTAGCCTTGCGTGTAGTATTCCCTATCCTCTTATCGGATATTAGGAACGATGAATCATCAGCAAATAATATACAATCAGCTAGAAAGTCATTTACGTATATTATGTATAGTAGAGGTCCTAAAACTGATCCCTGGGGTACTCCGATTGAGGTTGCAAGACTTTCAGATTTGGTATCATTGATTTTTACATAGTGCGTCCTACCACTTAAGTAGCTCTTTATCAAATTGAGAGGTTGGCCTCTTACACCATACCTCTCCATTTTCTTAATAAATCTAGAATGGCACACCAAATCGAAAGCCTTACTTAGATCAAGAAAGATGCCTATGCTTTTTTTATCACTGTCTAGATTTTCATATAGGTTGTTTAAAAATTTTATAATAGCAGTTGTGGTTGAAAGACCTTCTCGGAAACCAAATTGATTGTTACTCAATAATTTGTGTTTATTTAAAAAGTTTAAAATTTTTTTTGCAACATATTTTTCAAGAACTTTTGAAAACGGACTTAAGAGACATATTGGCCAGTAGTTTTCAACTTTAAGAGTACAACCTGATTTATACAGGGTGTCCCGAAACTCCCGCCTTTCCCTTTAGGTGCTAATTCTCCATGCAAAAATAGTAAGAAAAGTTCCTATAAACATGTGTCCGGAAATGCTTCCTAAGGGAGCTACGGCCCTCTAAGGATGGCACAAAAATAGGTGTACTAATTATCTCGGAAATGATTTGGGACAACTTTATGAAACTTGGTTAACTTTTTTCGATTAATAAAAGTTATTGTTTTACGCCTACTTTAAAAAATAAATAATGCGCATTTAGCAAACGAATACGCAATATTTCGTTTAGACCGCTTTTACTCGAAAACGGCTTGCCATATGGCTAATTGTGAAGAGGCCTTTTTTTATGCAGAATTAACCAGGGAATCATAATCAGGGATTAAAGTACTAAAAATGTCAAATGGAAAATTAATATGTAGAAACAAAGAACACCGACCTCTCGTTTCTCCGCCCCTGGATAAAATTAATTTTGGCTAATACTGTAAAATAATAACCTTTAATAATAAAAAAAACGTAACCAAGTTTCATAAAGTTGTCCCAAATCATTTCCGAGATAATTAGTAAAAACACCTATTTTTGCGCCATCCTTAGAGGGCCGTAGCTCCCTTAGGAAGCATTTCCGGACACATGTTTATAGGAACTTTTCTTACTATTTTTGCATGGAGAATTAGCACCTAAAGGGGAAGGCGGGAGTTTCGGGACACCCTGTACATTGGTATTATTTTGGCAACTTTAAATTTATCTGGAAAAATTCCTTCACTTAGAAAGTTCTGTTAACGGCTTCAGAATTGGAATTATGCATTTTTTTAACAAATTTGTGCTAATATTGTCTTCACCCGAGGAGTTAGAATTTTTTAAATTTTTTACGATGCTTAAAATCTCTAATTCTGTTGCCGGTTCGAGAAAAAAGAAAAGGGATTTTGTTCTATATTGATTTTATGTGTTTTGTAGAGTATTCGGAAGTAATAAATTAGGAACATCGTTAAAATATGTGTTTAGGTGATTGCTAACAATAGCGCTGTTTTTGATAGGAGCATTATTTACTTCTAAAATAAGGTCGTCATTTTTTTAAATTTCTGTGATTGTTGGGCCTGATTATGTTCCACGCCATTTTTGTTTTGTTTTTTGTATTAGTCAGTAAATTATTATTATACAATTTTTTTTACATACCTATAAAGTCTGTATTTAGAAGTATATCAACACACTGGTTATCACTGGTTGCAAACATGATTATACATTTTTTTTATAATTAATTACAAAATCTTCTAAATTTAAATCAATTCAATTCCGCTGGCGCTGTAACAAATTTATTAATTAGGTTCAGTTTTTAGACTCTAACAGAATATTTGAATGCTAATTTTAATGAATATTTTTTATTTAAATTTCGACCCATTATGTAATATTAAGTTTATAAGGTGGCTCACAGCACAGCCGATTCACGAACTTCGATGATACATGACTTCTATTATAATGTATGTGAACATGTAATAAATACACCATAATAAAAAAAATTTATGGAAATTTTATTTTTAAATGTTACATCAATTAAGTCCAAACACCGCATTTCCAAAATGTTTGAAAACTGTTCTTAAAAGTTTTTCGTCTGTCCTGCAATTTCGATACGATTGGCAAGACGACTGACGTAAAACACTTTTTTTTTCGTCCGACCAGAAAGTACACCCTTCTGGAGAAATTATCCGCCAGAAATTCACGTTTTCCCGGGCTAGATCGAAAAGTGACATTAGAGATCGCCAAAAACTTTTCCAATCTCTGTTATTCTCGTTACTATGGAAACGAATTTGTGTTAATTGTTGAGATAAGTGTCAAATGGATAAATACACTTAACTTTTACGTGCTTTCAAATGTCAATTCACAAGTTATGGAAAATATGGATTCAGATTTTGAAGCGTTACAAACAGAAATTAGAGTTGTATAATAGTGTCGGCCATAACAATATTTTTAGTTATTATTGTTTGTCGTTGTTAGAAAAATTATTAAAAAAAGAATACAAAATTGATTTTGTATGACAGTGTCGGCCGAAAAAAAAATTGTACGTTACACGACCGAAAAACAGTGTTTTGCAGGTCTCCCCAAGCTTCTAGGACTCACCTGCGGCTCGCCCTGGAATCTGCTTAGGTCGACCTGCAAAACACCTCTTTCCGGTCTCGTAACGTAAATTACTATTCTTTTAGGAGCGGCTAAACATCCTAAGAAATACCAACGTTGCCAAGTGTCTTAAATATGTAAGGAATGAGGTTATATTATATTATTTGTTGATTGTTGATATTGTTCACAAGAAAGTTAAATTTTGATCTGTGTTCATTGCTTCTAATTAATACCGTTTATTGTGAACATTGAGACGTACACAAACAAATGGGAGAATATGGGAATGTCTGACTGGTGTGAAAAGCGCTTTTCAACGTAGAGTGCTTTAAATTGTCACCGACGCGCGACGTGAAGTACATAATCTGAAAAGTAGTGTGTTATAGAATACTAAAAAACAAATAAGTTTTTTCAAACAAAAAAAGAAAAGTAAACCAACAAAATTTTTAAAAACCAAACTACAGTGAAAAGTTATGGAGGGAATATGAATAATCATACTTATGAATTTGTGGTCTATAAATGAGAGAAAATGTTCTTAGTGCTAGTTCAGGTATTGGTCTTTTAAAGACGTAAACAGCTAAAGCCGATGAATCCTTTATAAAAAGCAGTCTATGTATTGTTGTTTATTAGTATCTTGCACTTTACAACTTGTTCTGTAGCACTAAAAATGTCATTTTTTAACCAAAGAAAATATTTAAATTACCTAGTTAAACGTATAAATATGTTTTATCCTCTTTATTATTTTTTTTATAAATATTTGTATATGGCAATAAAATATATTTTAATTAGACCTAGCAATTAGGTATGCTATTTTTTTTGTACTTACAACTGCATTATGTTGCCTATATCTATTCTATTTATAAAACCAAAACTTCTATTACTGAAAACCAAATGCAATATGGAGAGGATATATATCCAAGCCAACAAAAGAAAATTTATATTGTGTACCACCACAGGTAAAGCCAAGCACATGTCTGACATATTGATCTCCTTGGTATGAGAAGATTCAGCTAATTATCTGTAAGTGTATGCAACGAATATTGGTTAAAAGGAGAATTAAATTATCTACAAGTTGTCTTTTTATTTTTAAAAACAAAAGAAATAGAAGCAAAAATAGAAAAAAATCATCTATTCATCTTCATCATATTGTAAAATACGTTATCTTCATCTATGTCCGGATCTGGGATTTTGCAAATTTCTTCGAGTGTTATTTTAAAATTGAATATAATCCTTTCGAAAGCCTTTTATTAATATTTTATTTAATAGCCGTAATGGCTTTATCTTACCTTTTCGGGCAAATGATGCTGTATAATCACTGCCTGTTAAAGCGTAATAGGCAGGTAAAGCTTGGGAAAGGATGTTATAGCCATTACGGCTATTAAATAAAATTGAATATAATCCTTTCGAAACCCTTTTATTAATATTTTATTTAATAGCCGTAATGGCTATAACATCCTTTCTCAAGCTTTACCTGACTAACACGCTTTAACAAGCAGTGATTCTACAGCATCATTTGCCCGAAAAGGTAAAATAAAGCCTTTTAACATTATTGAGAAAGATCTAAATATTGCCAGAATTTTTGCTTCTTTTGGCCATTTCCAGGATATATCGGAAGAGCAAATTCAAGGCATTGAAAAATTTGTATGCTGCATGTATAGTAGGCATAATGCTCATAGTGTGAATGAAACAAGGCTAGATTTGTTTCTTAGAAACCATGGTGGTACTGTATCCCAGAGAAGAAATCCATTAGATAAAGTTAAAAATTTTGATGGGAGCTTGATGCCACCTTGTCGAAAGGTACTAATAAATAAAATAAAAAGGGTTAATCAAGTTTGCGCCATCTGGAATTATGCAACAGAGGCTAATCCAAATTTTTTAAATCCTGAAGAACATGGCTGGCTTTTAATCGATGGAAGATACCAAGTGGAATGGTTTATTGGACCAAAAACCTCTTCTACACTCGAAGAAATTTGCAAAATCCCAGATCCGAACATAGATGAAGATGACGTATTTTACAATACAAGTGGTGATGAAGATGACTAGATGATTTTTTTTCTATTTTTGCTTCTATTTCTTTTGTTTTTATTGGGTGTTTAAAATTAAATAAATATTTAATAAGTATTATATCACTAGCCTCTTTGTTACATAAAATTTTTGCTTAAGGACCTCTATATTCCCGAGGTCGTTTTAAATAATTTAGGTATTACGCGTACTTTCGTATATTGATAGCAATAATTTACTCCCGTCTGTCCTTTGAATGCGACCGTCTGCCGAAGTGTCCTTTATACATCTTTATTACTTACACAATAATAAATATTTATTGAAAAAAAAATTGAAGCTAACTTGTGAGGGAGTTGACGGCGTTTTTTGACATATGTGATAACGCTTATTTTCAAAATGCAATATTTACTTAAGAAAAGTTACAAGTGATTATCAATTGTAAGAAATTTTACAAATAATCCAAATAGGTACCTTTTATAAACTAAAATTTGCAGTTGGAGTGTAGACAATTTTTTTTTACTTTTCAACTTAAAACCCCGTCTGCGGTTTGAATGCGACCGTCTGCCAAAGTTTTCTTTTTCAACTTTGGTTACTAACATATTTAGTAATATTTTGACACAAAAATAACGGCGATAACCTGTGAGGAAGTTGACGGCGTTTTTTTGACGTAATTGACAGCGTCTGCTCCAAAATAGCGACCATTCCCAACGGCAGACGCCTACGATTTCAATTTAGTTAAGATCTTACGCCATTTTCACACAACATTTATGTTTGTAATAATTGGGTAGTTATGAGCTATTTTTAATTTTTTTTTTTTAATTTAAATCTAATAAAGCGACCAATTACGCCCGGCACACGGGCGGTTTTAAAATTACACCTAAAAGTAGTACCGACGTGTCAGTTCAAACCTTTGGTAACTTATGAGGAAGTTATTTTTACTGCCAGCTCTCGGTCTATGTAGAGAATTCAATTATCTACAAGATTGGTATTTTGCATTTTTTCCCAAAACCTCGCCCTTTTCGAGATATTCAAGGTCGAAGTTTAAAAAAACGGTCTTTTGCATGTAGACTTCGTCGCGGTCTGATGCATAGGGAGCGAGATATTCGTGGCGTCTACATGCAAGAAACTGTTTTTTTTTTTTCACTTCCAGGTTTTGGGAAAAATGCAAAATACCAATTTTGTAGATAATTGAATTCTCTGCAACTTTCATATTAACTTTATTGCTGTCCGACTTTTTTGACGCGAGATATTCGCAAAAAACCACGTTTTTGAAACTTTGACCGTGAACATCTCGAAAAAGGGGGGGGATTTGGTAAAAAAATAAAAAAGACAACTTGTAGATACTTTAATTCTCTACAACTTTCACATTGGCCTCATGGGCATCCGATGCATAGGACGCGAGACATTTGCAAAAGACTTTGACCTTCAATATCTTGAGTAGCCATGTTGTGATTTTTGTGGATTTGAGTTTGGGACACCTCAAAGAATGTCTGTGCAAAAATTCAGATTTTTACTAATTTTGTCTAGGTTTCCTCGTTTTTTTGACTAATTTCTGTGGGCTAATAATGTATCGTTGGTTGCATAATATATTTAATTTTATGAAATATTTGCACAATTTGTCAACGTTGGTATTAGCTACGATATTTAGCGACTTATTTTCCCAAAGAGAATTAGGTAGAGCAGAAGATTCGCGTGCGCAGGCAACAGCGGCAACATCTATCGGGTCGGATGCGAAAACACTCGAATACGTCACAATATTTGACCACAGACGGCACAGTCTATGAATTCTCTACTGTGGATTGATAGATCTCAGACCTTGCGAAAAACAAACTGACATTTCTTAGGTGTTAAATGACGAATGATTGAACTTTTCATAACATTAGTGTTTTTGTGAAGAAAACGTTAATTTTTATAAAGTATCCTCGATTTACAACCAGAAGAAGTTAGGGTTAGAAGATGTCACTGATTGGAAGCAAATAATAGAAATGATTTTACATGCCTTATTAGTTGTAGTATGAGTGTTGCAGTATGCAACATTGTGCCACTAACGGGCTACATCAAAACCATATCACAAACATTTTATAAATTTAAACTAGACTATAGTTCACTAACAAACAACGTTACACGAATAAGAGAGCAGAGAGCATAATGCGCCGTTTCTGAATAAACACAAATTCCATACCGGGCGATGTCCATTTTTCGGCATAATCTCTATCAGTACAAAGCAGTATTCAAACTATCCCTTGAAATAAATATTTTGTAATTAATGCCAATATTATCTAGTAGAAGAATCTATACACATCCGTTTACAACAATTTTCTGAAAAGTTTTCCTCATCCTCTGGAGAGGCCGGTTCTATTAGCCCCCCCCCAGGTGAATTTTCTGGCTGCACCATTGCTTATTACCCAACCTTTTCAACTTTTTCAATTCCTTCTCTTCTTTTCTTTATGTAATTTTTGTTTGAAAACAATTATTTATTATTTAAAAATTCAAAAATATTTGGTACCAATACTTAATAATTACAAAAAGTTCAACGGATAAGCCTTTCTCTTTTTGCATTTCATTGTCTACAGCAAGTATTTTCAGTGAGTTGATTTCCTGTCTAAACAATCAAAATTTAAAAAAGTGCATGATGTGCTTTTTATTCTACAATGAATTGTATTTTTTAAATTGTTCTAGTTTTCTACTATTTTTCTCAAGTTTTTTCTAGTTTAATGATTCATGGATATGACGAAAAATATAATATGCACCGCGGGTCGTACAGAGCTATTTTTTTGTCTCGAATACTTGCAAATCTCTGCCCTTTGTGTCTCGGATCGCAAACTGTATTCTCGACCAAAAAAAGTGCATTTACGACTACATAAATAACTATATCTTTCAGATTCTTCACATGGAAATATATGAACTTTTCTTGTCGAAACCCTAAAAACAAAGTTTAGTCCAATATTTATTTTATTATGACATTTCTCCGATAACTAATACAAAGGACTTGGTATATATAAATTATTCAAGTTAAAATTAATTCAATTAGCTAATTTGGAAAATAACTCAACATCAGCATAAACGACAAGTCGATCAGTTTCAAACCTTAATAATATGAGATAATTGATATTTATTGATAATTAAACAGTTTAAACTGGAGCTGACAATTTAATGTGTATTTTCAATAACAGAATTAATAACTCATTCAGAACTCTCGTCTAAAATTAGCTGTATTTATTATAACACCAAAGAAGCAAATTAATTGCATTGAGGTCAAAATTGGGAGAACCTGCAATGTGTATTACAAGTTGCCAAGAATTTCAAATATTGCCAAAGTATTTCGAATAGATATATTTATAAAAAAATAAACGCAGTTTTAGTTCAACCTCAAAAGCTGAAAATCCGTTATCAGAATGTTTGCCACACTTGGTAATAAATTTTCTCAAAAACAATTGCTTTAAAACAAATGTTTTATACATGTTGCATCGTGAGAACGCGGCTGAAGATTCGATGACCTAATCTGCAGAGAAACAATTTTTTTTTGAAGTAATCGAAAGTTTTATTTATGCACCAGGTTGATACCTGAGATTTAAAATAGTACACTAGACATTTAATTATTGAACTTTTAACATTTGACATTTGATTTTTGATGTATGCACCAGATGGCGTTCGTTTTCAATATTATATTAAAAATAATGAAATAAAAAATAAAAATAAATAATTTAAAAAATTCGAAAACAACTACAAAATAATACAATTATCGAATATATTACTGGAAAATACCTTCTACGCCTGTGACTTTTACGTCAAGTTATAGGGTGTTTTTTATTAATAATATAAATAAAAAATTGTATTTTGCTTTGGAAACCGAATCTTTTTCCTTTCTCAAGAGCTTTTTTATATTATCGATTTAGAAATCAGCATGTTAAAACTATTTCGCAAGCATAAAATAGCCTGTTCTTATTAAATTAAGAATATGTAAGATTAACAACAAACGGTTAGCTTAACGTGCCTAGATGATTGAATGTTTAATGTTAGTATTAAAATTATTGCACTTACTTCAACCAATGAAATTTATGGAAACGAAATATAAATACTATCGAGGATAAAATATACTTTACATGACGGCGTTGTATGTCCTCCTAAACGAGTGGGTTATTAGGCGAATTAAAATGGGTCAAGCGGTTCATTTCGCAAATTAGGTCACCCAGTTTCCACCGAGCAGTATACAGAACAGCGCAGATTTATCCAAACATACAACAAACAAACCTATGCATATATGCAACACTTTTATCTTAATGTCTTCTTCACTCGTTAAATTTATTTATTTTTCAAGCTGCTTGCACTTTCGCAATATTACACAAAATTGCGTTTAATTTTTTGGCCTGAGAGATATATAAATAAAACAAAACAGATTTTACCTTTTACTCATATGCAAAAGCAGTCAATTACGAGAGGAACTTGCGCGCCGAGGGCTGTAAACAATATACACAATTTTTTAATTCATGCTTGGGTATGAAAGCATGAAGGACAAGTCCTGCTTATTTCTAAGCCTTTATATGGAATATATGAAGTTTTATTAATAACTTATTAATTAATATTAACAATAGAAAGTTTGTTATAATTTTTCTTAAATTTCCTTAGTGTCATTTCAGATATATTTTTAAATATTCTGTGCAATAGGTTCGGAAATAAAAGGGAAGGAAATAGTAAAAATTAATATTTTTAATGAATATGGCCAGCCAATACTTTGGAGAAACAGTCGATCGAAAATGTACATTCAGAAATTATGTTAAAAAAATTAGATAATAAGTAAGGCATACCAGGTGGCTCAGCCGATAGGGACACTCTTGTAACTTTTGAATGGACCAATCGATTTTTTTCTTTGGTGCAGTGATATAACATGAAATTTTCAATTAAATGATGTAAAGAACCAAGATGGCCGACTTCCGGCTTCGATGTAATTGACATGAAAATTAAATTTTTAAATGGGACAACCTCTATATTTTTGCATATTTGGATCCTGTTCAGGGGCGTAGCGAATGGGGAACTGTGTAAGACTTGGTAAAAGTTGAAAATTTAAAAAAATTTTTTTTTTAGATTTACCACCCCCCCCCCCCCCTTTAATCAACTTTTATTTGGCACAAAGTTGGGTAAAAGTTGTAAATTCGAGATGTAAGGTGGCGCAAAAATTTTTTTTAGAATTTCTCCTCCCTCGCTCGTCATTTTTTTTTTGGAGGAATTATTATTTAATTATTTACAGAGTTGGCTTTTAAGTTTTATGGAGTTGGCAAATTTGAAAAATAACCTCACAAAAAAGTTGGCTCGCTACGCCCCTGATCCTGTTTGCCAAAATACATATGATCTGACCCTAGCTTTTTTAATTTTAAGTTTTAATTTTAATCATAGAAGGCCGCGATTTTGCCAAAATTGCTAAAAATCGGTCTGCAAGTAGGTATCTTTAAAATATTATCTCTTCAGATACTAACATTAAACACTTCTTTATTAAGTTCAACAATATCGGTTTTTCAAAGAAAACTATTTTTTTAATGGAACTCCTATGGGGCAACCTGTTATTTAATTAGATCTTGAAATTACGAAGAAAATAATATGCATAATGTCTACCTTCTCTTTGTACTAAATTAATATTTTTTTGAAAATCAAAATATTTGAGGCTCAGATCATATGTATTTTGCCCAGCAGGATCCAAATATGCAAAAATATTTAGTTTGTCTCATTTAAAAATTTGATTTTCATGTAAAATGCATAGAAACCGGAAGTCGGCCATTTTGGTTCTTTACATGATATAATTGGAAATTTCATCCCATATCACTACACCAAATTTGAAAAAAAATCTATTCGCCCATTCAAAAGTTACAAGAGTGTCCCTATCGGCTGAGCGGATGCTTAATTGGCTTGGTTCAAACTTACTCCATTATCAAACAAGCCTCCTCTCATATATTGCATCTCACCTCTAGAAATCTCTCATTCGACCAATCCTCACGTAAATATTTCCCATCTGGTATATTCTCTCTATTAAACTAATGGTACACTCAAAGAAATAGTATGGGTAAATTCAACAAAAAAAAAAATGGTTAACTAACAATATCGTTAATTTTGTTAAACCAAATTATATTGATGGTATTTTTAAACAAGAGGTGATTGTTATTTTAATTAATAAAAAGTTGTCGTACAACAAAACAAACATTAACTTAAAAAATAGATGAATAAGACTATTATTTTGTTCGTCTGACTATTATTTTGTTGAATTCTGTCAAATTAAACTAGATAATAGTATATTTTATTTTTAACTATTATCGAATTGTAATTCTAACCCAGTATTAGTTCGCTGTATTACTGTACTTGGTAGACAAACCAATATTATTATCGTCTTCTAGAAGTTCTAAAAGAATTACCGTAAAATTCGCTTGCTTACCACGTAGTCTATTACAGAAATTATTCCCAGATGACGCCACATACAAATCACTGACAATAATCAATCATGCATTATCTTATACTCTTATGAATTTATAGAAAATTAATAACATGATTGCAATGTTCAAATTCTCTCAGGGATCATCGATATATTTGGATGGATCTTATAAACGATCTCTAATCTTTGGTTTGGGTGGTCTGATGTCTCAATACTGAGATTTTGGCTAACCAAAAAAAACTTCATCATACAATAAAGTGTAGATCAACCTAAAAATTAGTTGGTGAACAAAAAACAAAGTCGTTGTACTATTTAATTGTAGACCAAATGGAAAATGGTTAGTGAACATAAAAAAATTTCATTGTACTATTTAATTTGTTACAAGAAGATATGATTATTAAATTACTATTTGTTTACGAAAACAAATAAAGTTGTATGACTATTCTTTTCTGATTGATTTAACTATGAAACTAGATAGGCGCGATTTCATATGCTCTTTTTGGTTGAATTTACCTATCATTTTCTTTGAGTGTACAGGTTTAACCGTAGGTCAATCAAAAACAAAATAATAAAAATAACCTCTACCACTTGCACGTTGTATTCAGACTAATAATCCCCTCCTTGCTGACTCCGTTGCAATTCATAAAAATTCCTAAATTGTCTAAAGTTTGCACATAACCACATATCTTCAACCCGTAATCATTGAAAAAGTTCCCACTGAAAGAGGAGCAAGACACGAAACGGAAATAAGAACTTGGATTTTCTTGATCTTACCCCCTGTGGTTCTTCATTTCAATCGGATAAGGTTACCCTTACCTCAAAACCATTAAAATTCACCAGCAAATGCGATTTCCATCTATTTTCAATAATATATCATGAACGGTTAGAAATAGAAATCGGAATGTTGTACATACATAACGTAAATTGCATTATTTAAAACTTCACTCCTTTGCATTTTTCTCGTATACCCAATAGAGGCATCCTCTTCGCCGTTTACCATTTAGTATTCCTTAAGCCCTTGTATCTTCTATGTTCCCTCTCTCCGGTTAAAGTGATCAAAAAACTCTCTCCTTTTTTGGTAGGTAATTAACCTTGTTTTAGTCATTCATTCATTTAACCACTCTTTCTGACACATTGTCACAATTTTAATTTTATGTTTTATTTCTAATCTTGTTTAACAGGTTCGAATGTTTCATCTCTTCGAAAATGTGCTATTTTCTTTTCTCGTTTCCAGTCGACTCCCTTTTCGCTTGATATTAATGCCAAATTACAACTGAGATGATCTTCTTTTGTTGAGAATTAAAAAAGAAATATGTTTTCAGTTATCTAAATCAAATCAAAATCTGAAGCGCACCGAATATCAAGTAGTTTATCTGATTTTCCACAAAAGTTCTTTTCTTTTTACCTTCCTTGCTTAACGAAGGGAAGTATTGTAATAGTGAAGAAATCACCCGAGATTTCTTCGGATTTTCACGTTTCAAATCATGTAGATTACAAAAATCAAAGTCATTCAATTCCGTCAGTCTGCCTGTCTGTTGGTGCTATAATTACAAAACCGCTTGAGAAAAATAATATTTGGTTACTTTTAGTGGGACATATACAGAGTGAACACTCTAAAAGAAATAATTAATGAAAAAAAATCGACAGCTACGGAAAGCGGCTGGAACCTCCCCACCCGGTGGATTTTTGAAGCCGAAAAGAGCACTAAAAAATATGAACGATCTCATTTAATTATATTTCTTTATTTATTTTTAATAACCATATAATTCTTTATGGACAGTTTCTCTGCCAGCGGTGGCCGGTGAAGTGTTCATAGTGAACCGTTTCCATGCGGTCGCGAGTCGGATTGAGAAATCCTTGGACAATAAAGAGTCCACCCTAGGTGTCTTCATAGACATAGAAGGTGCGTTTGATAAAACCACCTTCCCAAAAATCACGGCAGCCCTAGTGGAAAGAAACGTCCCCACGATTATGGGAAGCTGGATATCCAACATGCTCTCCAAAAGAGCTGTACAAATTAGTGTGGGAGACGCTTCTGTGCGAGGAATGGTCGCGAGAGGCTGCCCGCAGGTAGGTGTAATATCACCACTGCTATGGAACTTAGTTCTCGACAGCCTCTTGCGGCACCTCAACTCAGAGGGTTTCCACACAATCGCCTACGCAGATGATGTAACAATACTGCTCAACGGAAAATTTGAAGGAGTCCTCTGTGAAAGGATGCAGGGGGCCCTAAGAATAATTGAAAAATGGTGCAGAGAACACTCGCTGTCTGTTAATCCCAGGAAGACGGAGATGGTTCTCTTCACAAGAAAAAGAAAACCAGGGGCACTGAAAGCACCAGTTCTCCTGGATACAACACTAAGTTTCGCATCAGAAGTGAAATACCTTGGGGTAACCTTTGACCCCAAACTAACATGGAATCTTCACTTAGACAGAAGATTAAAAAAGGCTTACATTTCTTATGAGCAGTGTCGCAGGACCGTGGGGAAAACCTGGGGAATGAAACCCAAAGTGGTCATGTGGATATACACTGCCATCATAAGACCAATGATAACCTATGGAGCTGTGGTCTGGTGGCCTAAGAGTAAACAGGCTAGAGCGAGAGCCAAGCTCAGCCAAGTGCAGAGAGTTGCCTGCCTAAGCATAACAGGAGCTATGCGAACAACGCCAACGAGAGCAATGGAGGTAATGCTGTGTCTGCCACCACTGGATCTATATCTAGGAGAAGTGGCTTTAATAACAATGGCACGCCTCAAGTCCGTTGGCTTACAACCAAATGTAGGCTGTGGAGAGACCAGAAGTCGCCTGTGGAATGAGGCTGTCAGGAAGACGCCTCTTCTACAGGCATGCACAGATGGTATCTCTCCCCGATTTTTCTTTGATAGACCCCACACAATACAGACAAATAGTGAAAACGAGACCGCCGGTGAAGGTGTGATCAACAGTTTCACAGACGGATCAAGAAAGAAGGAGGGGGCAGGATGTGGAATATACTCCAGAAGCCTGCAAATCCAATACAAATGGACTATGGATGAGCGAGCCAGCATAGTACAAACTGAACTGGCGGGCATAACCATAGCCGCAAAAGAGATTGTCCGTAGACAAACTACGGGCAAAACAATCAGGATCTACACAGACTGTAGACAATCACTACTAGCCCTGAGAAGTTACAAAATAACCACAGGAGCAGTATGGGAATGTCATCAAGCACTTGTGGGTGCCTCCAGCACGAACAACATCTCGGTTTGCTGGGTGAAAGGACACGCACAGTGCAGTGGCAACAAAAAAGCCGACAAACTGGCCAAGAAGACAGCAGGCCAACTTATCTTCGGGCCAGGCCCGGCCAGTCTGTTACCGATTACGGCGACAATACAATTAATTAAGGAGAACACCCACAACGAATTTAAGAAGCTGTGGGATGAAACAAGCAGCTGTCAGCTTGCTAGGGAACTACTCATGTATCCCAACAAGAAAACAGCAATGGACTACCTGGCAATGACCAGAAGGAATCTACGTTTTATAACAGGAATCCAGACTGGACACTGTCCGCTAAGGAAACATCTATACAATATGAGATTAAGCGAAACACCTCTTTGCAGAGGTTGTGAACAAGAAGATGAGACGGTTCAACACGTACTCTGTGACTGTTCAGCCGTCTCATCAACCAGAGAATCCACTTTGGGAGAGCGTTGGCCTACCTTGGCCAACGTAAGGGAGATGCCCCTAGGCAACATCACCACCTACTTCGAAAGATTAGGTTGGTTGAAGGCCTAGGTGAGTGTCTGCCTAGAGGGAGGATGTACAAGGGGTCCAATGGGGCCTAAGTGCTGTGGTTTTTGACCACCCTCCTGCTAATTCCATACTCCATATTATTTTTATCTTCTGGCCTCGGCCGATTTTTCACTAAATCCGCAGGAGAAGGTTGTTGTTTGGTTGCTTGTTACTAATGTCAGATGTCAAACTGACAGATGACAGAAGGAGAAGATTTTTTGACAGCTGTCAAATTTTTTGTCGCTAAACTAAATCTGTCAGACTGACAGCTGTCAAAAATTCTGGTTCCAAACTTTGCTGGGGAATTTTATTTTTTGACAGTCATCGAAAATGTTTAGATTGGTATTGCACTTGGTTTGGTTTTTAGGTTATGTTAATGTTTTTTAGGTTGTGATTACCAGCAATTTTTCCAGCGTTGTGCCGGAAATGGATTCAAGTTTTTCAGACTTTGAATGTCACTGTTACTTTTAATAGTTTTGGACAAAAAACTTACTTTGGGCCCAGTTAAAGACCGTCCGTAACCACACGGGCCCCTTATGGGTTGTGCAGGTCTTACACACTAACTTTTTTCGCGAAATATCACAACTAGTATGACGTCTTCAGAGAAAACACGTGTATATTCTGCACGCTTTAACACACTAGTCTACCGAACGTTAGGTTAGACTATAAAATATATCTTACACAAGAAGCGTAACTATATAGATTGTTATTTTGTTTTATAACGGGTGCAAGTGTGATATATCGTTGAAATCAGAATTTTTACTGCTTTTCAATGGTTCGATTACAAATTGTATGTAATCATAAAATAAACAACTTGTTGTGTCAAAACGGCACTAAACGTAATCCGATCTCAACCAAAACCTTTTCAGATATTCTGGAGCAGGAGCACTAAAGAAACGTAAAGATTTGATGTTATCTTAATTTTCGATTGTAGACCAATTTTAGTAACCTCCCACAATTTTATTGTGGGGAGGTTAAAATATGACGGAGGACAATAATATTTGGCACGTAATCAACACAATTGTCAGCAGAAACCTGCTATAGTTTTAGTCTAAAATATACAAGGTGAAGACTTTAAAGAAACAGTTAATGAAATAAATATGATGAAAGGCATTCATGTTTGGCAACTAGTTAACAGAACTGCTAAGGAAGAAACCTATTATACTTTTAGTGAAAAATATAAATAATTAAGTACCAATAGGGGAAAATAATATCTGGAATTTACTTGAGGAGGAAACCTGATCTACTTTTAGTGAAAAATAAACAGGTTGGTCACTTTAAATAATTAAGATAGACGGAGGAAATAATATTTGGAATGTGGATGTCACTATTGTTGGAAAGAAAACATCATATATGTACTTTTAGTAAAAAATATATACAGGAGAGTCATCCTACAGAAGAGATAATGAATAAATAACAGACAGGGAAGTTTTGCGTAAATATCTTTACAAATTTTTTAGCTGTACTTTCGACTTCTTTTTCAAATATTTTTCTAGATACCTCTCCATCTTGGATATAAAGTTTTCCGATCGAACTTAAATTTTGTATATCTTATTTTTTTTAAATGGAACCACTTTTGGGGGTAAGTCAAAACAAAAAATTAAAAAAAAAAAATATTATCAAGTATAGTTAAGGACCACCCTAATCCTCGACACGTGTTTGTTTTCCACCAGATAATTTTTCGTTTTATTCAGAGAAGTGAGAAATATAATAGTTCAATAGTTTATTCTTGCTTTAATTGAAACAAAATTATATGATTAAAAAATGTCATGTTTTGTGAGAAATCTTCGAATTCGTCAGATAATACATTGAAGAAATGCAAGACTAACTAGAGGCAGCATTTTATTAAAAAAAAAAAAAAATCACAAATTCATTGATATTCACAGAAGCGTTTTTACGTCGCCATTTTCCTTTAGTTTGATTACATTTAGGAACTTTCGCAATATTTGTATTTTTTAGGATGAAATTGTCCATGATAAAAATAATAGAAAAAGTGAAACTAACCCGAAACTAATTACCACATTAATATCATATCTAATAGTGGGTTAACGAATTGCGTGTATACTGTGTTCCACGTGTATGCCTGCTTAATTACATTTTATAATTCTTATCGAGACGAACTTGTGCTATTTAATTTAGTTTTTTATAATGTTATAATGGCTACTGTATTTTGACTGTTTTGATGCAATCAGGCGGATTGCAACAGTCCTATCCGGCATCGTTGGAAAAGGAAACACGTAATATTTATAAACCTGATATAGGACTTCCCAGACTAATCATCGATTGAAAATGTTAACTTTTCTCGCGGTGGCCTCTGAAGTATTAGTAAAAGTTCTTAATACTCAGTTATATCTTTTATTATATACTGGTTGAGTTTACCCGACGCTGGTTTAAATTTTTGCGATTTTGTCTTTAATTAGTCACTGGCTGCTTGATTTACCAATTTACTCCAAATTTACCCCAATTAACCCCCCAACCCTTCGACGGAACAAGATGAAAATATAATCTAGTTCCAGATCTCGTTAAAGTACATATGTGTACCAAATTTCAAGTCAATATCTTAAACGGTTTCAGAGTAAAAGTGCGCACAAAAAAGTTAGACAGACCGACAGACAGACAGAAAATTTTTTTTCGCTCAAACTTAAAATCTCGACGTTTCATGACATTTTAAGCCTATTTGAACAATAAAAATGTTTAAAAATTTTTTTTGTCGTTACTATACTTCCACTGGAGGTGGAAGTAAAATAGTGTATTATTCAACGAGCGGTAATGTAGGTAATAACTCACGCAGATGAAAGTTTGCAGCACGAGCCGTAGGCGAGTGCTGTAATTCATCAAGTGAGTTATTACCATTACCGCAAGTTGAATACTATACTTTATCTACGATTATAACAATAAATATTAAAGTGAGAAAATTTTGTTTAAATTACTCAGTTTGTTTATTAATAAAATTAACTGTAAAATTTAATTTTTGTTCACCCTTTTATATTCGTTGTCTTTGTTTTTTATGTTAGAAAAAAAATTAAAAAAGCGTCGGAAAGCTCATTCAATTCTCTTTACATAAGCTGTCTATAAATTTTTCGAAAAAAACGATAATTATCGAGATATTCTAGGAAATGTAAGAAATTATACGTTTTCCTTTAGAGTGTATGTAAATCTTAAAAAAATAATTTTTCTCAGAAACCTTTGTTTCGAAGGGTCAAGATTAATGGAGCGTCAAAGTAGTACATGATATTAAGTGAACATCGTATATGAGATCGATTTCAGTTAATTACCGATTCATTACGGTGACAAAACAGAGAAATTCTACTAAAAAAAAAAAAAATTCCAAATCCCGCCCCCTCTAATTCCTTCATTTTTGTCGGAATTCAAAAAATAAAAAAAAAAGTTTTAGCAAATTTAATTCTACTTAAGTTAACTAGAGTAGTCCTTTGGCGTAGGAGCCAAGTTTAAAAAGTTGCCAACTGTAGAAGCTCAAAATTTGCGATTTTTTGCCGTACATGGCCGACATTTCAGTATCTCAGAAATGAAAAAAAAAAATCAAAATTCTGATAGTAGGAAAAGATTCGTAATGGAAAATACTCGTTTGACCTTGTTTTTTATTTCGAGCTAACTCTCACCGTTTCGGAGATATCTGCGAAAAATAACAAAAAACAGCTTACATTTCGGAGTCGAAAAAATTGCAAAAACATGCAATCTTGACACGTTCATATTTTTCAAAAAACACCATTGGGACGGCCGTACGATATCGCGACGTAAAGAGGAAGCCTCTCAGATAAACCTGATCGTAAATTGCACGGCGAAATTCGAAAATTCAGCTCGGTACGAACGAATCAAAAGTAGCATTTTGTGACATTTCAGAAAATCTTTATAGACATTAAAGGGAATAATCTGTCACTACCTCCCTGGTTCCACCTTCGTGTGTCGCGCGTTACGTCGATTTGATAGGCTAGGCATGAAGATAAAGGTGATTGGCTCTGTACCTAGCGTGAGTTATAATAACTCAGTTTGTTTATGTATACTATTAATTGTTCAAAAGCAGTTCATTAATTAGTATATAACCTAATATATAACAAATATAATAAGATCATCATGCCACGGCATATACTGATGATTTTTCTTTGTTCGTAGGTTATATTTCTGCAGATTCGTTAGTAAGTTAGTTTACAAAATTGCATTTAATGTAAAAATCATACGTATATTACCATAAACCTAATTATCGGTTTTAAACTTTACCATGCTTATATCATCATTATTTAAAGCAAAAATAACAATTATATTAGTTGATATGAATCAATTAGAAAAGTGAAGCTGCTGGAACGACAAAATACATAATTCTAAACTGTTATATTAACTTATAAGCATCAACTAATTTTGTTACAAACAACAACAACGAACTGCAACATAATAGAAACAAATTAATGTTAAGCAATAATTAAGTAATTGATACAGTAAGTTAAATAAATAAATACACTTTAAAGCATCTGCTCAAATTAAATACATTTTGATTACAGTTCCTGAAATTAATTATCAACATATATACCAGTAAATGACGTTGCAAAACTAAAACAGATCTATTTCATATAATCATGAGTATTTTTGTGCATGAACAAAGTTCACTTTAATCCGGCCACAGTTTTGGATTTACAAACGCTAGCAGTAGAAACAATATTTGCGATGGTTTGGACTCAGCTTTACAGTTTTAAGAGGAAAATATTAAAAAGTTAAAAAACAATTATATTTATTATAGGTCAGATTTAATTGAAAACAGATTCATTCGAAGTTAAATTAAAACATGTTTTACATACGATGGCGAATATAGGAATGGTTCATAAATAAATTAATACATATTTCCGAGCATATTTCCTAATTAAAAATGTATGTGAAAATTATCATATTGGTTTCCAGCACAGATTGCACAGTAATAGTAAAATAAAATCGAACCGCCTTCTAAAAAGATACCTACCTAAAAATTATAAAATAAAATTTCATCGCCGCCCAATTAATGGGACCATTACCTAATATCGCTATTGATCGGTTAATAATTCGTTTGATTTCGTTATTTGTTCATTTTAACACCGCCCTCAATACCGATATTAGGTAATAAGGTTCAGGGGTGGATGGGGTCAGTTCAACCGGCACTGTCAATTTAGGAAACGCCCCAATCAGGAACGGAACTAGAACCTCCAATTTGAGTAGGCCAGGGCAGGATTAATTTTTTTTGTGTGCCAAGGCTCAAGGAGAAAAATGCGCCGCAGGCGAAAATGTATTTTTCAAGATCAAATAAAATGAAAAGTTAGAAATTCGAATTACAAAAACATTTTCTTCAAGAAACAGGTGTCGTCAAACGAATTTTCCTTTTAACCTCCCCACAATAAAATTGGTCCAAAATCGAAATTTGAGATCATCAAATATTTAAGTTTTGAGGTCCCAGAAATCTAAAAACGTGGTAAGCAACGGCCCTTTGATACCTGGTTTTATGAAATGCACCGGATAAGAGAAAATGAATCATATGTTCACAGATCATTGAATACACACCGAAAGATGATTCCAGATTTCTTGATTGACTATTCAACTGAAAAAATAGGCGCATACTTCGTGTCTAGTTTTTAGGTGGGAAAACGACATATACCTTAGGCTCTGAATTGGTGACACTTTTTGAGGTTTTTTCCGACTCACAGAAGCCACTAAAACTACCCTAAATCAGTGTTACGCTAACTCCGTATTAAATTTTCACACTGGTTTTAAATTTCGCGAGTGGTACCGCCTGAATTAACCCCGGCGTTAACAAACCCAGAAATAACAAAGTAGAAGAGCAAGTTGCTAGCGATGCGGGCTGTTGACAGTCGAGTTACATAGAATATAAAAAACTTGTCAAGTTGTAAGTAAACAATTTCGGCGCAATTCCTGTTTATTGAGTTTGAACTTTTTTCATTCCAACAAAGAACGTTATCTGGTGGAGGGTTATAGTTTTGCGGTGCTCTAGGAATTAATGTCATTAATTCTGCAAAATCTTCACTATTACCTCTTCTAATATGTGGAGTAACTCCATATCTTCCATATCAATATTAAGTAATTAAAATGTACACTGTATATCTATTCAAATGTCAAGATTTGAAGTTTTTGAAGACATTTTTATTACTCTTAAACCACCCCACGACCTAGTTTAAGTTTTACGGAATTAAGTGCGCTCGATATCCTTAAAACTCCAGTGCTTAGCTATCGGCGAATTTACGTTAAGGTTATTTTAAATGTCTTCCATTTAATTTTTCCATAACAGTACATTACAAGTTTTTTGTACCAGACAGTCCTATCTTGGCGTAGGGTACCATATGGGAGCCGTCGGTAATCCTCTTATTACTTGCGTTTCACGACTTCACATTTGGTTTTTCATATGCGAGAAAAAACTGCATTTATTGCAATTCGTGATTATTTTGATATCATTCATTTTAGACACAATGCATTGTGTTTTATTGTTTGTTGAAAACTCTGCTGTAGAATTGTATCAAGTTAGATTCAAATGTCGGTAATTATTGAATATTCACTTTTTACAATTTATACCGTATAATTCGAGTACCACCATTGTAACACACACTGTCTAGATAAATATATAGTATTTCATTTTACATCATCAGTTTCATCGATAAAATAAATGGTAGCTGAAATTCAGATACAGTACTTTGGGACTACATTGTATTATTAAAAAACAATTACTCAAACATTTTGACACCATATAATTTTCATGTTATACAAAATTACAACGAATTCCAACCGGGAGGACCGTCTGTATAATAACAATCATTAACATCAACCCATCGTCATCATAATATTTGTTGAATGCAGAGTTAGTGGGGAGCTAGCTGGGAATGGTGTCAATCCACCATAATGGTGTTACGCAAGCTACATAATCACGCATGGTCTTCGGCAACCAGTTATGACATCACGCTGCTGTCTGACAGGTTGCATAGCATAGCAAGAGTATAAGCAAAAGTATTTAGTCTATTACCGCTAAACTATTCGTGAAATGAGTTGATTGTCTATAGTTCGGGTGATCCTATAGAAAAAGTATTTTTAATCTTTTTGATTTGACTTCTAGTATTTATGATTGTCACAAATTGACCTCTATCGAAGTGTTGCAAATAAACTAGAGTTTTGCTAACAAAGGACCCCGCAGAAATCTTAGGTAAATTGGCTCTCAGTCAAATTGTCTGAAATTAACATATGTTATAGGTTATGAGGTCCTGATCAAAAGTTCTCATAGGCTCAACCCAAGGTAATGACTAGATCTTGACTTAGAGACGAGATAAGGTTCACTGATTCGCGATTTTCATATAACTTATAAATATTCTTTAAATACATATATGAATATTTTATGAGTTATATACCATCATATATTTTCTAAAGCATGTTTGGGAAGCCTCTGAGCATGTCAGAAACATGCCATGGCATATCTGTGTAAAGTTTGTTAACCATTTGTAAAGTAAATAAAACATCAAACTTAATTACTAAGAGTATAATTTATTAATATCACTCTACGTATATTCATTGCTAGCATAATACTAATCGGTGAAGTATAGGTTCAAGATGCCCTACAATTATATCTTAAGAATAAAATCCAGATAAAAAAGATCACAACATAACGAAAAACCGCTGCCCAAGGAATCACTACTTCCACATCCAGATTCTCTATCCAGGTCACTCACAACGAAAAAACTTTGTATGTGAAAATAATTGTTTATAGAACTTTAATAATATAATATTTGAAATCCTCTACCCCAAAAACCCATAAAACGATACCCCACATCGGTAGTGGGGTGGGGGTAGTTATAGGGGGGGTGGTAGTGGGGGGTGGATGAATTAAAAAAATATTTTGATGTTTCTGGTTCCTGTACATACTCTAAGTCACAATTTTTTTTCATCCCCTTTAATAAGGAGGTGGGGGTGGTAATGGGGGTGGCTAATGCCAAAAATTTTTTTGAGACCTTAGCTTCTCTTGTATATACTAAATACCAATTTCATGGACTCTTACCTGCTTGATTTACCCATTTACCCCAAATTTACCCCAATTTACCCCCCAACCCTTCGATGGAACAAGATGAAAATATAATCTAGTTCTAGATCTCGTTAAAGTACATATGTGTACCAAATTTCAAGTCAATATCTTAAACGGTTCCAGAGTAAACGTGCGCACAAAAAAAGTTACAGACAGACAGACCGACAGACAGACAGACCGACAGACAGACAGAAAATTTTTTTTCGCTCAAACTTAAAATCTCGACGTTTCATGACATTTTAAGCCTATTTGGACAATAAAAATTTTTTTAAATTTTTTTGTCGTTACTATACTTCCACTGGACGTGGAAGTAAAATTACAAATATTAAAAAATACCTACGTCTTGTGTAATCCCCAAGACAGGCATTACAGATTTTGTTGGGCTATCGAACGTGTTTGAGCGTATCTGTAATGTGTCTGATTATGTCTAGAATATAGAACGTAAATGAAATAAAATGTCCACGCATGGGGTGCTTGATTAATGCGTCCCTTTTCCATTTACAATTAATATTTGTGTCTATCGAATATCTACATCATTTAAACCATCGTTGTTTAGTAGTAAAGCTCTTTCAGCAGCGTCTAATATTTGGTATAGAAGAGAAGTTGATGGATATCTGATATTTTGTTGGTGCCGAGCAAAACCAAGATACCATAAAATACTGGGAATATGCCAACATATACCTATCTAAAAATTGAAAAGAGCAGAAACTTTAGAGTGTTAAGACAATCCTTTTGTACTTTTAAAGGGTATCATTTAGTGAAACCCACCTGATGGCAAAATTCTTGACATTCAAAGATCTTACTTTTCCGATAGTCACAATAATATGATGCAGCACTATTGCAAGCTGAATTTGACCGAGACATTAATGGGGATGTAGGACTGGTTCCAGACTGGAGATATTCTTATTGTAGACTATTGTAGAGATATCGCGATGCTACAGAATTACTCGATCACTTAGATATAAGGTACCACATGCCACACTGACTACAAAGAGGACAGCGTCAATTATCGACCAGAGAAGCCAATAACTCCAGGTTAGTAACAAAAACTATATGGATTGTAGAAAGTCGAAATGGCCATATTAAAAGTATTTTCAATTTTTTTGCACAATAAAAATGGCACACAGGGCTCATATTGGCGACTTTTACCGTATAGCTGGTGCATTAATTAATCGATTTCATGGTCCTGTACTGATGAAAGGGGCAAATGCAGAGCTAATAAGGTTAATACCTTATTACAGAGATCTTAAGAGGTAAATATTGTCCAGGCACGCGTGGAGGCAGAATATTTATTACGTCGAAGGGGAGCTGAGTGGATTCGTCTTGAGCATAATCAACTTCCAGGCTTTCCTGAACTCTCTCTTGAATACTTGGAAGATTTAACTGTTGGTGCATATCAATTATATTTGGCACCGTCATATATTCAAAATAATTTAAACAGGGAAGATGACATGCACTGGTGCTGGGTTTTGTAAGATTTAGACTGCATTCACATTTTAGAAATGCGACCGTTTATCAACAATGGATTGCTTATAATACAGAACGAGAACACAATTACGACGAAGAGAATCCAATTGACGGGTATTACTGTACTTGCATATCAGGAGCAAGGACATTAGGTACATGTTGTCATATTGCCAGTATTTTATGGTATCTTGGTTTTGCTCGGCAGATATCCACCAACTTTTCTTCTATACCAAATATTAGACGCTGCTGAAAGAGCTTTACTACTAAACAACGATGGTTTAAATGATGCCGTAGATATTCGATAGACACAAATATTAATTGTAAGTGAAAAGGGGACACATTAATCAAGCATCCCATGCGTGACATTTTATTTCATTTACGTTCTATATTCTAAACATGATCAGACACATTACAGACACGCTCAAACACAAAATCTGTAATGCCTGTCTTGGGGATTACACAAGACGTAGGTATTTTTTAATATTTGTAATTTTTCTTTATGTTGTGATTTAACTTTTTTATCAGGATTTTATTCTTGTAGAGCATCTTGAACCTATACTTCACTGATTAGTATTATGCTAGCAATGAATATACCTACGTAGAGCGATATTAATAAAGTGTACTTAATAATTAAGTTTGATGTTTTATTTACTTTACAAATGATTAACAAACTTTACACAGATATGCCATGGCATGTTTCTGACATTCTCAGAGTCTTACCAAATACGCTTTAGAAAATATATGATAGCATATAACTCATAAAATATTCATATATGTATTTAAAGAATATTTATAAGTTATATGAAAATCGTGAATCAGTGAACCTTATCTCGTCTCTAAGTCAAAATCTAGTCATTACTTTGGGTTGGGCCCATAAGAACTTTTGATCAGGACCTCATAATCTATAACATATCTCAATTTCAGACAATTTGACTGAGAGCCAATTTACCTAAGGTTTCTGCGGGGTCCTTTTCGATTAACTTTTTTTATTACAATTCATGAATTACCCATCTTACATGCTTCTAAAATTAAAAAACAAATAAACAAACAAAAATATCCGTATTTCAATTAATTAAAAACATCATACTTGGAAAAACACAAAAATAGAGATTCCGGGTCTCCCAAAAATATTTCAAAGAACTAAAAAATTACATTTCTAACAATCTCTAACAATTTTGGCAATTCAAAAGAAAAGTATTCAATATTTCGCATTTGGGTACTATTATAATGAAGCTAACGTTGAAGATTAAACGAAAAAATTGACAAATTTTACTTCAATAACTAATAAATCTGATGAAAAACTGAAAACTATTAAAAAACTAAAAATTAAGCATACTACCGGTTCTGATAAAATGCCATCATTTCTGATATACTATCTACGTTTCTGTTTGCATAATTTATAACATAACATAACTCTTGCTATAGATACTGCTATATAACATGGAAAATTGTACCCCTTTCTAAAAAAACGGAACGGAAAATTATAGACCGAACACTCTAGTCAACATGAGTGTTATAAATCTCTGCTGCATTACACCGTACACAGCAGAATCTACAACCGCTTCACTCTGATATTGTTTCTGACTTTTCTAAGGTCTTTGACAGACTGGATTATAACATTCTTATATCGAAATTTCAGTGTTATTGGTTTCTCACTGGGAATGTGTTTAACTTTTTCAATCGTATGTAATATGTCGAATGCTCTGGCTACCATCTTAGCAACATCCGCATCGGGTGTTCCTCAAGGGTCAATTTGATCAGAGTTTCGAGCATATTATTACCATCTTTTGAAAATGTAATATCACCAAGACATAGATGGTGTACGTGTTGTAGAACAAATCGACAAAATCTAATTCATTAAAATTTTTCAAAACTGAAACGAAATCTGACTAAAAAGATTTTAATCCAAAATGACGCTTTAGTACAGTAACTAGAGCTTTTAACTTCGGAATAATGTCATATGAAACGGATTTCGTTCATTTTTGGCAATATAATAGTAAATGCATCAAATAAAAGTTTCTATATTATGCAGCAGCTTGTTAATTTATAGGGGGTGGATGCCACCTCTGTTGCAACTAAAAAAAAAAAAAACAAAAAAATTGGAACTGAAAGAAGAAAGAACGACTGGAAAATTGGGATTATTGCTTGAAATAAGAGGTATTTCAAATAGGTTTTCGTCAAATAACCCAAAAGGTATTACATTGAGCGAAAACATGCTAGAGACAAATAAGAAAGCTACTAAGCTGATAATGAATTTCGTTTTTTTTTATTTCTAATTTCTGTAGAGTTAAGTTTCGGAGATCTGGAAATATAAAGGAGGCATCCAAACGTTCATAAGATGAAGTATTAATGTTAAATATCTCAGAAACTATGGCAGATACGTTAAAAGCACTAATAACCAAAATGAAAGACTTAGGCTTTCAAATGATTTTTTGTTTATTTCTATAATATAAAAAACAAAGAAGTTATGACAGAAACAATGTACTTTTTCACATTTTTTTAATAAAAACGTCGCCATTTTGTTAATGTAAGTAGTCAGTAATTAAAAAAATATATCCCCATATACTGTTTTTAGTTAATATATAGCATGACCTAGATGCTCACATTTTTTCGTCAGCTTACAACTCTTACTTTAGAAAAAAAATGCATTTTAAATTGTAAAGGGATTTTAGAAAAAACGCAACATCCTTGTTTCTCCGTAAATATCTCAATAAATATTAGTTTTAGAGAAAATATAGTGGACATCAAAAATTAAGCTTATAAACTGAGAATGAATTTGTTTTTTATATATTTGTGTAGGGTTGATAGTTTCGGAAATATTTAATTTTATAGATGACATTCGACCGTTTTTAGGATGAAGTATTTACTTTAAACTGTTGAATATCTTAGAAACTGTGACACTTCCATCAAAAATTCTAAGGAAAAAAATTTCAAATATTTTTTTGTTTGTTTCTACATCACACTCAAAGAAATAGTATGGGTAAATTCAACAAAAAAAAAATGGTTAACTAACAATATCGTTAATTTTGTTAAACCAAACTATTTTGATGGTATTTTTAAACAAGAGGTGATTGTTATTTTAATTAATAAAAAGTTGTCGTACAACAAAACAAACATTAACTTAAAAAATAGATGAATAAGACTATTATTTTGTTCGTCTGACTATTATTTTGTTGAATTCTGTCAAATTAAACTAGATAATAGTATATTTTATTTTTAACTATTATCGAATTGTAATTCTAACCCAGTATTAGTTCGCTATACTATTTGTACTTGGTAGACAAATAGACAATATTATTGTCGTCTTCTAGAAGTTCTAAAAGAATTACCATAAAATTTGCTTGCTTACCACGTAGTCTATTACAGAAATTATTCCCAGATGACGCCACATACAAAACACTAACAATAATCCATCATGCATTATCTTGCACTCTTATGAATTTGTAGAAAATTAATAACATGATTGCAGTGTTCAAATTCTCTCGGGGATCATCGATATATTTGGATGGATCTTATAAACGATCTCTAATCTTTGGTTTGGGTGGTCTGATGTCTCAATACTGAGATTTTGGCTAACCAAAAAAAACTTCATCATACAATAAAGTGTAGATCAACCTAAAAATTAGTTGGTGAACAAAAAACAAAGTCGTTGTACTATTTAATTGTAGACCAAATTGAAAATGGTTAGTGAACATAAAAAAATGTCATTGTACTATTTAATTTGTTATAAGAAGATATGATTATTAAACTACTATTTGTTTACGGAAACAAATAAAGTTGTATGACTATTCTTTACTGATTGATTTAACTATGAAACTAGATAGGCGCGATTTCATATTAGTCGGAGAGCAGCCAATCTGTAGGAAGCATTTTAAAAGTAGTCTATACAACTCGCGAACACCCACCTAAAAAACAGATGATATTATGTAAAATGACCTTCTGGATTTGATTTTTGAGTTCGCCCATTAATTTGAGATTGCCAAATCGGTCAATTCGCAAATTTTTTGAAAAATTTTAAAATTATGTGTTAATTTTTGTTTTGCACATAACACATCATATCTTTTTTATTTTAATTCCGATTTTGACCAATATTTTACACATTATCCCTCCAATATTCTTGGACAGGCTGACGGCAAAGAATATAGTGTAACTAATAATATAGTGCCTAAAGAAAGTATAATTACCCTCTATTGTCGCGGTCTTTTAAAATTTGCGTTGAAAAATACCCGATCGAGGTAACTTTTTTATTTTTAAAGAGAGAGTTATAGTATAAACGAGAAAAATGTTCCATATACTTTAAACAAACTTTTTTATAAAGATATTTTTTGGAAATTCGGCTCATGTAACGAGATGACGCTGTTGGAAGCGGCCGCGCAACTCGTCCGCATTAATTTAAAGCATAACTTCTGTTAACGTCGCCCATCTGTGGTGTCGTTTAAGCGATCAAGTGAGTCTACGGATTATTTAGTTTCTATTTGCAATTAAATGTTATAAAATTATGTAGATAATCTCGAAACATACACATTAAAAATATATTTTCATTAATTATAACAGCAAGTGGGTACTAAAGATTACATTTTCCTTCGCATAACTTATGTTACATTGCGCGTTTGCTTTGCTACACTTGCAGCTTGTAGTACAGTTATATAATTTACATTTACAAAATGGAGTTAACTCAATAAAATTGAGTCTTGGGCTTTTTGAAATCATCTTTGGAAATAAGATTTCCTCCTTTAGGTACCATCCAAAATCTAAAACATTTGGAATTCTGGGCTTAATTTGGTAGGCTGTCTTGTAAATAGCACATTGCAGAAATGCCCTTTTTACTTGTTTTCTCTGTACTAGGATTTACAATTTCTGAGTTTCTTTTATAAGCAGTTCGGGTATACGATCTTCTACATTGTGCATGGTAAACTGGATTTAGTGATAAAAATAAATTTTTCTGTTCTAAATATTGTTTTAGAGCCACAGAAATGTCATCGGATTTTGCATTTGATCGGTACATTTCTAAAGCCGTAAATATCGCTCGCAAACAAAAAATTTTCATACCATTGTGTTAGTGAACGAATTCTGAACAACTTTCAAAATGTCCGTCTGTCTGTCCGTCCGTCACGTTTCTTGTAAGCACGATAACTGAAGAAAGAAAATTCCGATTGTACTGAAATTTGGACAGTAAATTAGTGTTAGCTAGAAGAAGAACCCCATTTGAACAAAATCGATCGATAAATAAAAATGTTATTACTTAATGATTTAAATTTAATAAATTAACTCCTATATAAAAAAGTCTATTTGACAGTCACATTTTGTCACTTTGACAGCGAGAAAAAAAGTGCATCGTTTCTTATCAACAGTAAAATCACAAGAGCTTTTTTTTATCGGATAAATTTCTCTTTGTAACGAAATAATTTTGCCAATCAGTGATTTTATGAGAACAACTGACATGAAAAAATCGCGAGACCGGAGGTCGAGCGATTTTGTCAAATGTCAGTTTTTCGAGCAAAATTACTGATTGGCAAAATATTGAGTTAAAAAGAAATTTATCCATAAAAGAAAAGCTCGAGTGATTTTTGGCAAGATAAATTAACGACAGAATATGTGAACGAACAACAATTAAAAATAATTATAATTTTCTCAAAACGACTCATATCGTACAGTATAGTTTCCACAAGACTTAAAAATTATAGCCGATAGTACAGATTTTAAAATGACGTGCGACTACTAGATATACTCTGCTTTTGAGGAACAGGCATTTTTATCGTGATAAAAAACGATACACCTTTTTTATCGCTGTCAAAGTGACAAAATGTGACTGTCAAATAGACTTTTTTATATAGGAGTTAATTTATCACGATAAAAATACCTGTTCCTCAAAAGCACAGTATATCTAGTAGTCGCACGTCATTTTAAAATCTGTACTGTCGGCTATAATTTTTAAGTCTTGTGGAAATTATACTGTACGCTATGAGTCGTTTTGAGAAAATTATAATTATTTTTAATTGTTGTTCGTTCACATATTCTGTCGTTAATTTATCTTGCCAAAAATCACTCGAGCTTTTCTTTTATGGATAAATTTCTTTCTAACTCAATATTTTGTCAATCAGTAATTTTGCTCGAAAAACTGACATTTGACAAAATCGCTCGATCTCCGGTCTCGCGATTTTTTCATGTCAGTTTTTCTCATAAAAGCACTGATTGGCAAAATTATTTCGTTAGAAAGAGAAATTTATCCGATAAAAAAAAGCTCTTGTGATTTCACTGTTGAAAAAATTTTTTTTTAATTTTTATGTTTTTGTAATTGAATAGAAATCCGGTTGAAATATTTCATTGTAATATTTCTAATTATTTATATATTTTACAAATATACATTTCATAATGTAATATACAACCGTGAAAATATGATTTTATAGCTCGTGTCTTATAATGTAGAAATTTACATTCTTCTACGTGTAAGGTGGTGGTGTAGTTCTTTTGACTCGGAATCGAAACCCAAATGGGGTTTGGTATAGTTTTTTTACCAAGTCGTTTACCAACTAAGATCGTACTATAAAATTAAAAATGTCTAAAAGTAACATTATTTACAAAAAACTGCGAAAAGTATCCTATTGAATGTATAACAATTATATAAAAATCCAGTTAACAGGCGAAGAGTACGTTTTTAGCTTGTTTCCTTTGATTTCCTATCCGAGTAATTATAATTTATTATGCCAAACTATGTGTTTATAACGCACTAAATATAAGGACTGAGACAAAAAGCACTTTCAACTTAACATAAATGGATACTGGAAAATAATAATCACCCGGCACGTGTCTGCGTTTAGCTCTAGATGCGATTGCGGCCGATTCATAGTAGCGCGCATTCGTTCGGACGCTGAAACAATTAATGAATATTTCGATAAGGGAGCAAAATTTCAAAAAAAACTTCTTATAAAAGATTTTATTTAGTTCATTCGGAACATTTTCTTCGATTATAGTAGGCACCTAACTTTAAAAATAAAAAAGATATCTCGATCGGACATTTTACTCTGCAAATTTTAAAGATTTTGCGTCAAAGAAAAGTTGTTATTTTTTTTTTGCCAACTAATTATTTTTTAGGTAAAGTTTTTTACTTTCAACATATCAAAGAATAGTTAGAGAATATTATGTAAAAAAATTAAAAAATTCTGAAGTAAAATAAAAAATATATGACGTGTTATATGAAAAGCAAAAAATAACACATAATTTTTATTTTTTTTAGAAAATTGCTAATTTGGTCATTTTGGCAATCTCAAATCAATGGGCGAATTCAAAAATCAAGTTTAGCGGGTTATTTTACATCAGATTACCTATTTTTTAGGTGGGTGTTCGCGAGTTGTATAGAGGGTGTCGAATTCAGAGGGTCTGGTCTTCCACTATATGCTCTTTTTGGTTGAATTTACCTATCATTATCTTTGAGTGCATAAAAAATAAAGAAGTTATGACTGACCAATGTGCGTTTTCACATTTTTTTTAACAAAATGTCGCCATTTTGTTGTTGTAATAGCACAATAATTAATTTCTTTTTCAAAAATGCTATTTTTCGTTAATATATAGCATCACCTAGATGCTCATTTTTTTTTTGTCTGGTTAAAACACTTGTTTCAAAAAAAAATTCCATGCGCCATATTTGAGCCACCATTTTGAATCTTTTAATTTTGACTTCAGATTCGGAATCAGCGATCCCAAAAACATAACTGTCTTACGTTTCAAAAATAAATTAGTAATACTTTTTCAAATATTAAATATTTAAATTTAGGGGTGGTTTTCGCCCCTTGAGGGTAAGAGAGTATCCGGAGTACAAAGAAACTGAAGACGACACCTTTTACTACAATAATAACTCATAAAGAAAAATTATCATTACATATGAAATTATTCCGAAATTTTGCATATTTTTTACCTAGATACTGTACTATTTTTCGTTCGACGAAATCAATCTGAATTTGACTTTTCTCAAGCAAACTTTTCTCAAACTGCCATAAAATCTGACTAAATTTTCTATGTTCATTTAGGCAGCAGCTAATAAAAATCGAAGATTAACTAGGGATTTTTTAATCATTATGAAGAGTGATTTTCATCCGGCAATGTTAGTTTTGGGCAGAAGTATCAGATGCAACTTAGCCGATGTTTTTTAATTAAGAGGCGACTTTTTAATTTTAACTCAAAAATTTGCAAAATGCTTGTTATCTACACTGAGGACTATGTTTTTATTGAAACAAAACGTCATGTTTGACGCATTAAAAAGCCTTCAAAGTTTTGAAAACATAACAATCACTCAGCAATGTAGAAAAAGACAACTGCATGACCTAATTGCGCATAATATGACTAAAGAATATAATAATAATATAGTTTATTTTCACCATAATTTATTGTCTCTAGGAAAGGTCCATTTGGGCTCATTTAAGAACCTGTCTATGAGCTCAATGAATATGCAATGCCTTGTCTAGTCATGTAAGAACCTGTGTGTATTTCTTGTTAACAAGGGATTCATATGCTTATATCTCATTTTACGGTTGTTCTGATGTTGAGAAAATTACAATCCAATACTCCATCCTACTCTTACCTAAATACGCTGTATAATCATTCTTATTTCCCAAGTAGTAAGGTGGCATCACTATGACGTCAATTTTTGGTCAGCGATGACGTACTTAAGACGTGAAAATGACGGTCGTAAGTCATAGACAACTGACGTCATACTTGTGACGTCAATATGACGTATTGATATTCATTCCTTGGGCATCCTAGTAATTTGAGAAGTATATCTTGGTTTGGCGACAAGGGATGCAAACCAAATTTCATTATATTTTTCCGCAATTATTAATAAATTTTTTAACGAAAAAAACCCGGAATGGGTAGGGATCGAACCGCTGAACTGTTGACTAACTCAATGCTTTAATTTACTGAACAGTTATATTTTAATTCACTGAAAACTGTATAGTTGAAAACAGTAAAAAAAATGGATTACGATATATGTAATCAAAGGTACTTGCGGCTAGACTTTGCTGGGCAACCCGGCTATAAAGTATTATGTATTAATCTTTCATTGAAATCAAAGGCGTTTCGGTTTCGCAGGTGCCTGATAAATGCGATACGCAATTTTAGTCGGAGAAGTTACTTCGTTCCTTCAAAATAAAAATAAAGTTTATATAGTAGAATGCAAACTTTATATAGAGTATCCAAAGAAGTTCCTTTTATATGTACTGTAAAAGATGTGTGTTTATTCTCGGTATATTTCCATTGTTTGCAATGCCAAGTAGTTAATTTCTTAATTAATTCGTAACGTGACTTGCATCACTTAACGACGACGTATAATTGACGTCACCTTGTTACCCTACCACAGCTACGGTTTAAAAATGACATCTAGATGACAGCATTCTAATGTCACATCATTGTTACGTCATTAAATGGTCGTCTACTGACAACAGATCACCTTAAAACGACGTCACAATGACGACACCTGGCACTTGGGATGATGGTGAAGATTTGGCTAGCCATCCAGAAGCGGCATGAGATATTGTAATATGTAAAAACTTGACTTTTTGTTAAAAATATGTGGTTTTATTTAACAGATCGAAAATGATGTAAAAATATGTAAATTATGTATATACGAGTCCGGATGTCGAGATTTTAAAGGACCCCGCATCTGACCTTATGTAAAAGTAGTTTCAGTCAAATGTCACAAAACTAGAGTATGTTGTAAGTACTTCAAACCATGCTGATTAAAAGTCTCAATGGACCCAACCCCCTAAAGTTGAGGGTTTCAAAGATATTTAAGTATAAACTTTGAAAAAATGCAGCTGGCAAGGGAATCAAGCATGATACAAAGAATACAAGGTATGACATTGCGCATGTGGGCGGAGCCAAATCGACAGTTGCTTCGTCACGCGGTGATAATTTTCTACCCGCTTCTTTCGTAAAAGTGAGTTTGCCGACGTCTGTGGAAGTTGTTTTTTGGATTATTTTAGTGTTCTTGCAATAACCTTTAGTTATAAAAATGCGTTGTGCATTGGCATCATGTAAAAGTGACAATATGTTTAAAACGTATTTATGCGGAGATAAAGCTCATTCAGAGCTGGGCAAATATGTACTTACAAATACCTCATAAGTATTTAAATACTGGAAAGTATTTAAATACCGAGTATTTAAATACGTCTTGAACCAAGTATTTGTATTTATACTTGCAAATACTTTATCTGAAATATTTACTACTTAGTATTTGTGAAAATGATCCTAAAGTATTTATAAATACTTAAACTATTTAAATAACTGAGAAGTATTTAAATACTTCTAAAAAAGTATTTAAATCCTTTTCTGACAGTATTTAAATACTTTCAGAAGTATTTGAATCTCAAAAGTATTTAAATAAATACAACAAATATAATCAAATACACCAGGGAGACAGGCAGATACTCGTTAAAAATCAAGACATGTACCATACTATGTAGTTAATAAATACATTGCATCATTCAGTCTTCAGTCATTCACGTCTTAATTGCCAGAAAGTTGGTTGAGAGCAGACATAGACAGTAAGTGTTAACTGTTAAGGTTAGGCTTTTGCAGAGTGAGAGAGAAATATGCGTTTATTTTCGGTTTATTATAAATAATTAAATAACCAAATATACGATAATCTTTAAAACTGTTTTAAATAATTGCTATTGTTCTAAAGAATACAACTATATTTTTTTTATTGTAAATTTCTGTTGTACTTGAATATCGTAGTTTGTCAATGAACATAGTTCCTAATTTCATTATTAAAGTATGGCATTTAACTATGTACAAAGTTATGATAAAAACTGTATATGGTTGTATTCCTTAGAGCAATGGGGAGTATTTGAAACTATTTTAAGGATTATACCATTTATGATTTTTTAAATATTTATAATAAACCGAAAATAAACGCATGTTTCCCTCTCACTCTGCATGTATATGTTTTGTGATTGTGACAGAGAACAGTTGAACCAGTGCCATAGTCTCTGTGCTTTATTTGGGTATTTGCAGAACACAAAGGTCTAGCTCTACGGATAAGTAAAAGTCCAATACCCAACTAGAACTGATTAAATATAGAGGTATTAAAATAGCGTTGTAGAAGTTCATGAAAGTCATGAAATCTAAAATTTTAAATAGTCAAATAGTATTTAATATAATAATAATAATGATAATGATAATATTAAGTCTTTATTGATTTCTACAAAAATAGAAAATACAATTCGACGAAGTTTAACCATTAAAGGCTATTTTTATTACACTTAACTATGCTTCAAAATATTTCAGTGTTATCAAAGTATTTAAATATTCAGAAAGTATTTAAATACTAAGTTTAAACTATTTAATTACTTTTGTTATTTATTATTTAAATACTTTTATCTGTTGAAAATACTTAATATTTAAATACTTTCAATTTTCTGAAAGTATTTAGTATTTAATATTTAAATACTTTTTCAAAGTATTTGCCCAGCTCTGAACTCATTTATAAAGAACGATGGTTAGAACACTAAGAATATTTATTCAAAATTCCAATGAGTTCAGGGAAATACATGATACAAATTCTTTGTATCATGAGGAAAATCCTATGTAATTTAAAATCCCGCTATCACAGCGTGACGTCTTGCGCCAACCGGACCGAATTTGGCGAACTGACTATCATACTTTCTATTCTTTGTATCATGGGAATCAAGTATACAGGGTGTCCCGAAACTCCCGCCTTCCCCTTTAGGTGCTAATTCTCCATGCAAAAATAGTAAGAAAAGTTCCTATAAACATGTGTCCGGAAATGCTTCCTAAGGGAGCTACGGCCCTCTAAGGATGGCGCAAAAATAGGTGTTTTTACTAATTATCTCGGAAATGATTTGGGACAACTTTATGAAACTTGGTTATGTTTTTTTGATTATTAAAGGTTATTGTTTTACAGTATTAGCCAAAATTAATTTTATCCAGGGGCGGAGAAACGAGAGGTCGGTGTTCTTTGTTTCTACATATTAATTTTCCATTTGACATTTTTAGTACTTTAATCCCTGATTATGATTCCCTGGTTAATTCTGCATAAAAAAAGGCCTCTTTACAATTAGCCATATGGCAAGCCGTTTTCGAGTAAAAGCGGTCTAAACGAAATATTGCGTATTCGTTTGCTAAATGCGCATTATTTATTTTTTAAAGTAGGCGTAAAACAATAACTTTTATTAATCGAAAAAAGTTAACCAAGTTTCATAAAGTTGTCCCAAATCATTTCCGAGATAATTAGTACACCTATTTTTGTGCCATCCTTAGAGGGCCGTAGTTCCCTTAGGAAGCATTTCCGGACACATGTTTATAGGAACTTTTCTTACTATTTTTGCATGGAGAATTAGCACCTAAAGGGAAAGGCGGGAGTTTCGGGACACCCTGTATAATGTTTATACATGATGATGATTTTCAGCAGCGTTACATATCATGCATGTACTGTTAGAAGTTTGTTTTAAAACATTTAGGTAAAGGCAGTCTGTATCGTGTTGCAAGGCCACAATTTCACCGTCAACAAGATTATTGCAATTCAAGCATATCCGATAATTGTATTCAGTCGGAGGAAGATGTATATTCTTCCTAAAACGAATTAGAATTGAATTTTCTCTTCGTGCTCATTAGGTATATGCCTTAAACCTCGAGCCCATACTAGGCTATCACAAGAAGATCATCGATTACGAGCATACTACCCTTGCCAGCTGCATTTTTGAAACTTTATACTTAAATATCTTGTAAACCCTTAAGTTTAGGGAGTTGGGCCCATTGAGACTTTTAATCATGATTTGAAGTACAACATACTCCAGTTTTATGACATTTGACTGAAACCACTTTTACATAAGGTCAGATGCGGGGTCCTTTGTGCAAAAAAAAATCGTTTTTTTTGTGCGCACGATTACTCTGGAACGGTTTATGATATTGACTTGAAATTTGGTACACACATGTACTTTAACGAGATCTGGAACTCGATATTTTGACCTTATTCCGTTGAAGGGTTGGTGGGTAAATGGGTAAAGCAAGCAAGAGTCCATGAAATTGGGATTTAGTGTATGTATCAGAAACATTTTTTTGGCATTAGCCACCCCCACTCCATTATTTAAGTGGGTAAAAAAATAAACTTGTGATTTAGTTTGTGTACAAGAACTAAAGGCTTCAAAAAATTTTTGGCACCAACCGTAAAAGTCCTAGACGTAGGAGTCATTTTAAAATAATATACCAACTAGATAATTGAATTATTTTTAACAATATTAACCCCCAAACGCAAAAAGACAGTTTGGCTTTTATATTTTTATGTCTGTGTGTCTGTCTGAGACTTCATATCTTTTCAACGAGTGAAGTGGTTTTCTTTATTTGAAAGAGTATTTTGTCGAGAAGGTTTCATCTCGGCAACCTTCAGGGAGCTGGACGTCATCAATAAAGAGTTAATTATTATTTTGATGAAGTAATTTTGGCAGAAATGACCAGATGGCAAAATATGATTTTGCTCCATTTTGGATCTGCCATCTTGGATCGGCCATATTGAACTTATTCGATTTGATTATTGGACGAGGTTTAAAACTTTCAATTTTACTTGTTTTTGGAAGAGAATACATGCGGTAGAAACTCACAAAAAGAAAAAAATGTGAGAGACATTCGTATTTTGACGCAGTTTTTTGGTAGAGCAATCAAATAAATTTCACTAAATTTTAAAACTTATAATTGGCATTTTAAATATATAATAAATTATATTTATATAAGCATCCGAACTATTAAAATTAACATAATTTATTCTATTCAATACAGGTCTATAAAGATTAACTTTTGCTTTTATTGAAAATGAAAATGATACATAATAGTGATTGAATAAAATTATTTCGCATTTCGCTTTCATCGAGTATTCCACTTTTTCTGTCTGCTTTCGGAATCCATTAAACGTTTACCGTAAACAAACAAAAACAGATTCACTCTTTAAACAATGTTGTTCAGTTTTATTTGCAAGTTTACTTTCATTTGTTTTATTAATGATGTGGAAATAGTTGCATCACCGATATGAAATTATCTGCGAATAACTTTTAACGTTTAAAAAAATTTATACAAATCATACGCAATTAGATGACTAGATGTAATAATTGCATTCGGACGTTGTCGATTGTGAATACTTGAGAACTGCCATGTGCCTAACACATCGCAATTCATTTTTCAACCTAATGTTTTAATTTTCGACATAGAATTTTTAATATTTTACAAAAATACAGTGCGCTGCGAAATTAACTGCATGGCACTGTCAGAATTTTCATCGTAAGTCAGAAGATCAACATTTTGAAACAAGTTAAATAAATTTACACGAAAATATTAAGGGTTGAAACCACCCTTAAATACTGAACAATTAATGTCTTCTAATTTTAGGAATTGTATTTCCATACAACGAGAATTTTAAGTGTTTAAGTTTAAATGTGTTTGTAATATTATGTTAATTTTAAACTATTTATTGTTATTATTATTTAACTTAATTTGTTGTGATGTGTATGTATATATGTATAACTACTCTTTTACTCTTTTATTGACTTATTATGTTTTAATAATATTAAACTGTCAGTAATTACTGATTATTGTACCTGACTTGCCATATGTACGTTATTTGTATCAAACATGGTAAAATAAATATTATTATTATTATTATTATTAAAACCACGAAAATCTATGTACTTATGTTTTTGAGGTAGCTGAATAAGATTATGAGACCAAAACATAGGAAAGACGAAAATATTAAGGGTTGAAACCACCCTTAAATACTGAGAAATTAATAATTCTTCTAATGTTAGAAATAAATTCACGAAAAGCCATATTCTTATGTTTCTTAGGTCGCTGAATATAACTGTGAGGTAGAATTTATAAAAAAAAAAATGGTGGATAAAAAATTGTCACAAAAGAGTACAGTAATATGTTTAATTTTGTTAAAAATACAGATTGTTATAAATAAATAAAATTAATATAGTTAAGTAAACTAATTAAATAACATTTTTAATCTGCACTCTAAACATGCTAAAGTGCGCAATCCGCTTTTTCTGCGTATTTTTCGAAAAATAGACGGGTATTGCTCGTTCCTCTACCTACTACAGATATTTAAAATACGCGTACAAACTGAAAAGTTTCAACTATTTCTAGAACGGTTTGTCGTAGGAAAAAAATAAAAACCCAAACTCTTCGTTTTATTATAAGCTTCATTTCATTCTCATATCATGTTTTTATCAATCTTATGGTTTTTGAGATATTTCAATTTTAAATACATAATTTTCTTGCGTATATGCTTAAGCGCCATCTTTACATTTATATCTCGTGGGAAAATAAAAAGAAACACAAACCATTCATTTTTTTATAAGCTTCATTTTTGTACTCTTACTGTTTCTTATAAAAAAATATTTTCTGAGCAATTTCCAAAAACTCGATTTTTTTCAAAAAATTATGAAAATTTTCATTATTGAAAATGGGTACAGAATGAAAAATAATTATTTTACAAATTCTAAAAAATTTGAGCATGTTAATAATAATATGCATTAACAATATCTAGGATTTAAAAAAAAATTGAATAAGACTAAAAAAAAATGGCGAATAAATTTTTAAATGTGCTACCTTTTGGTCTGTAACTTTTTTATTTTTCATTACAAAAGGTCGTAATACGTCTCAATCGAAAGAAAACTTTAATACCTTTAATTTTTACAAGAATAAAATTTTTTCTTATAGTTGGAGATTTTGAGTAATTTTAGATTTTAACATCGTATATTTTTTCTGATCGTTTCGGCACCATTTTGAAAATGCCATATTTCCAAAACTAAACATCGGAGAAAAAAGAAAAACAAAACCATTCGATTTGCTTTCGTAAAAGTTTTAATTTTGTACCCTTGCATTTTTTTATGAAAGTCCACATTTTTCGAGTAATTAAGAAAAGAACATAATGATTTTAGGGGGTGAAAATTACAATTTTCAGTTCGTAATATCTCGATAAATATGCATTTTAGCAAAAAAGTGTATAAGACCTTTCTTTCTTATAATTTGATTCTCTATCAAATTACACTTTTTTTTTGCTCCTAAGAAGGTGACACCCACCCCTAACCAAAAAGCAGGAAAAATGACAATATAGATTCTTAAGTACATACTTATGAAGCATGTTGAAGAAACAAAAAATTCATTACATCGTTTTCGGGCTAGGATTTAAAAGCTTCACTTACTGTACTATATTTGCGATATCATTTTTATTATAGTCTAGGAAACAGCGTGCAAATTCGACGACGGATGGTTACCGTCTGCCAGTCGGTAATCGAAGAGACCATATAAGTACAAATTTTTTTCTCTCTGGAACTTTTTGGTATGGTGGGGGCATAGCCAGGGGGGGGGCATTTATTTTTTAATCGAATGATTATCGATATCTGTCCGCATAGGTAGTTAGTATATGTACTTCACATACCCCAATTACGCTGGCAGACGAAACTTACGATCGGCGCGCGCGTTAACCTCAAATAGAAAAAAAAATTTAGTTTCTATTTTCGCCGACCGGAAGTTTCATCTGCCAACGTAATTGGGGTATGTGAAGTACATATACTAACTACCCATGCGGACAGATGTCGATAATCATTCGATTAAAAAATAAATGCCCCCTCCCCCTCCCTATCCCCCCACCATATCAAAAAGTTCCAGAGAGAAAAAATTTTTGTACTTATATGGTCTCTTCGATTACCGACTGGCAGACGGTAACCATTCGTCGTCGAATTTGCACGCTATTTCCTAGACTATTAGACTGAAATATCAAGTGCCGTCAAAGTTTCAGTTGAAGTGGTTACTGATTTCTTAAAAAAAATTCTAGTTTCAAATAAGTATTCTTTTCTTGGAGCAACAAACATTTTTACTGGTTAGTAAATATTTATATACGACGTTTTTGTAAAACAAACGGCTGAGAAGTTAGAAGGGCAAGTTTGACGAAAAACGTGAACACTGAGCAAAGAAAAAGTTTTTCGAAAATTATCCATTTTCGCTGGCGAATATCTCGGAAACTATAACACATAGGAAGGCAATGAATATAAACATTATAGTCTAGGAGCCCGCGTACAAAAATGCAATTTATACATATCCTCGTATAACTTCTTGTACGGCAGAATTGCGCCTAGTCTATCACTTTTTTCCTCTGCGAAAATTTTCGTAAACGCGGCAAGAAAAAGACGATTTCCACACGTCGGACCGGAAAATCGGCAAATATATTTTGTCCGACAATTCGAAAATTGGATTCTACATATTTTTATTAAGAAATCTTGAAAAAATCAGCTGCTTATCAATAAATGTTTTAAAGTTATGTTATGTTATGTTTAAGGTGGTAGACACCCTTAATGTTCTAAAATTTTTGTCGGACAGTTTGTAGAAATATATAGAATATATATATAGAATCCAATTCTCAAATTGTCCGACAAAATATATTTGACGATTTTCCAGTACGACGTGTGGAAATAGTCTTTTTCATGCTGAGGAGGAACGCCGAGTTTACGAAAATTTTCGCAAAAGAAAAAAGTGATAGACTAGGCGCAATTATGCCGTACAAGAAGTTATACGAGGATATGTATAAATTGCATTTTTGTACTAGGAAATTTAAGTATTTTTAATTTTGCAGATAATACTTTTTCCGTATGACCCACCATTTCCGAGTCATAAGCGAAAAACCGAAAAAAGGGACCTTTCCACCCTCTCCACCTCTGCAGCGGCAGAGCTAGGGGCGGGGACTTTTCAGCTCTCAAAGCTCTTTGCTCACATCGCTGCAATTCTAAATTGGTCTGGAACTGCCAAAAGGCTCTAACCCGATTGGGTAGATATAACAAATTAACTCTGGTCTGGATACCGGGCCACTCTGGCATGGAGGGCAACGAAACAGCCTATTCCTTAACCAGGGAAGGTACGGATCCACATTTATCGGATCAGAACCAGTGCTTGGCATATTGGCATATTAGAGTTAAATAGATTACATCTAAGAACTCCAGTTGGCCTATACACTGGGCACTGCAGACTAAATCACCACCTACACAGACTCGGAATAGCGGACAACGCTGAATGCCGACTGTGTCTGGAGGAGGATGAAACGGCAGCGCACGTTTTATGTACAATTCACCTTAAACTCACCACCCTTTGAGATGTTCCTTTTCTAATACACCCCAGTACAAATAAATTATACATTCCGACATGCCATATTTTAGGTCAGAGGGAGATTGATGTCATACTTTTATTAGTTTTATTAGAATGTGATCAGCTGTTAGCTTAGGGTTCTACATTTCAGAGATTTTGAATAATATTAATTTAACTGCAACATTGTCTGCAATAAAAACTGGCAATGTAAATACATTAAGTAAACAAAACGATTCGAAAAGTTAATGCAACCGGTTACCTCAAAAATAATTCGAAGCCAGAAATGAAGGTATTAAGTTTAATATACCTAATAATTCATCAAAAACAAAGAAGACAAAAATATTCATATCACTTATAATGAAATTAATTGTGGTTAATTATATCATGCTAGTTTTGGAGTCTTGTGATTTTTCATTAAAATGAAGCCGTTAATAATTCCGTGATTTTGTCATCCTATTGGCGAAGTGCAAGAAAATGTAACGTTTTCGATAAACACATCGTTTTTAAAATGTACAGGGTTATTCATTATATTTAGGCCACCCTTTATTATCGTTATTACTGGAGATAGAAAAAAAGTTTCGAACGAAAGTTGTAGGGCTGAACTCCTTTAATAAATTAATGAAAGCACAGTGGCGTGCAGAAATTAAGAGGTACAAGAAGCAATAATATATTTTTAAATGGAACACCCTGTGCATTTTTGAATTTTTGAATTATTTTTTTTTTCTGATTTCAAAAATATGATATATGATAGTCCTATCTTTAACCGTTTTCGAGTTATTGAACATTGAAAATCGTATTTAAGCTATTTATTATACGAACGGAAATTACAATTATTAATGTAGTCTATGAAAATGACAAGTATTCTGTTATAAAATCTGTCAGCGTTTCATATAATAACCTTTCGTGTGTAGATTTGGCATTTGACCATAAAATGAAAAAAATATTCCCCTTCTAATAAACAAAAATTATTTAAATAACTAAATAATTTTTTACTATAAAAATCAAGCAACATTTTTTAAAGGGGATTATTGACACCCTACACCTCCTCCTTAGAGGGGTAAGAAATATTCAGGAGCGATTTGAATGGGCCAAGTCACCTTAATATGATAAAAAAACATCCGAGTATTAGGTTTTTTTTTTTGTAATTAAAACCGATCAATATCGGTGAGACCCATCCCTTTTGGGGGTGAGGAGGTGTATGAGTGTACTCAGAAGTAATCAGATTATTATACTCTGGTAGCAACCACCCAATGAGGTGTTCTGGTTTTTTTAAAAAATATGTAAATAACTAATAGTAGTTATAGTAAACTTCTTAGGTGAGGGAATGGCGAGGAGGATTGAAGAGATGAATTTGGTTGTTTTACTTCTTTTTCTACTTAGTTATTGAAATTTAGTATTTTAAAAGAATTTCCCCTCTTGTAGTTCTAATTCTAGCGGCAAGTTCTAATATCAATTCCAATGTCACTCCCAAATAAGGGTTGTTTTTTAATGTGTTCCCGAGATTCTTCGCCAAAACGGGTGACGGATTCGTTTTCAGCACCCAAAAATTAGTAAAAAAAAGTTGGCTTCCACACTTTACCATGGATGGGTCAAAATAGCCTTTTTTAACATTGTTTTCTACTCACGAAAGAGGTGGGAGTAACTATGTTGGGACTTACCTAACGAAACTAAGAATTTTGAAAGAATTTCCTGCACTAAAGAATAACTTTTTGTTGCAAGTTCTCATATCAATTTCAATGTCACCCCCAAATAAGGGTTATTTTTTACCGTCTTCCCGATGTTTTTAGCCAATTCGGATGACAGATTCGTATTCAGCACGCCAAAATTAGTAAAAAAAAATGGTTTCCACACTTTACTACGGATGGGCCAAAAAATAACTTTTTTTAACATTGTTCTTTGTTTTTTTTAAATAGAATTTTTTCTAGATTCTACAGAAAATTTAAAGGACATTCCATTAAAGGTTCCTTATACCTAAAATTAATATTTTCTGAGATATTAATTTTTTTCCTAAATTTTGACAGAAAAGTTGTATTATATAAAAATTATTACCTTAGTAATAATAATTGATAGCTCCTTGATTTTTTTAATGCGGGTAAGACAAGGCATTGGAGTTATCCATCATGTAAAAAAATCATCGAATATTAAAAAAAAAGTCTTTTAAATTAATGGCAGTCGAACATATAAGAACAGCAAAATGTCATTTTTTAACGTAACCTTAATCATTGTTACTGAGATAGAGGAACTTTTATAATCCACAATATTGATAATAACTAATTACTACGTAGGAGCAACAGGGACAAAGAGAATTGCAAAAACTTGCAGTAAAGCAGAAATATTCGCTTTTCTGGCGGCTCTAAATCGTAAAATATTAACAATAAAGAAAATTATTTAAATAAAAGTTGTAGCTCTTTTATTCCCTACAATATTAGTAATGCCCAATTTAGAGCAGAAGTAACAGGAGAGAAGATGATCTAGAAAAACCTATTTAAAGCACCATTTTTAAACATAGCGGCGGTAAGGGGAATCAAGTTTTGAGAAGAAAAGGTTCTATGCAATTTTTCATATAAATTGAAGTTATAACGACTTGAAAACTTGGATTTTAACTAGAAAAAGAGCTATTTTAAAAGGTTTTTGTCAAATAACTCGAAAGGTATTACATTGAGCGAAAACATGCTAGAAGCAAATAAGAATGTTACTAAATTGAGGATGAATTTCCTTTTTTTTTCTAATTTCTGTAGAATTAATAGTTTCGGGATCTGGAAGTATAAAGATGGCGTCCGAAAATATATAAGAAGTATTTAGTTTAAATGTTAAATATCTTAGAAATTATGGCACTTACCTTAAAAATGCTAATTATCAAACTGAAAGTTTATTAATTAGGCTTTCAAATTATTTTGATTATTTCTATACAACAAAAAACGAAAAAGTTATAACAGAAACAATGTACTTCTTCACATTTTTTTAAACAAAAGACGTCGTTTCTTTGTAAATATATCAATAAATATTAGTTTTTGCGAAGAAATAGTGAACCTCAAAAATTGAGCTTATAAATTGAGAATGAATTTGATTTTGTTATATATTTGTGTAGGATTGACAGTTTCAAAGATATTTAAGTTTATAAAAGGCATCCGACCGCTTATAGGATGAAGTATTTAGTTTAAATGTTGAATATCTTAGAAACTGACACTTTTATCAAAAATTCTATGGGACAAAGTTAAAGATGTGATGTATCATCTAATTTTAAAACAATTTTTTGCTTTTTACTACATCATAAAAAATAAAGAAGTTATGGCCGATACATTGAGGGTTGTCACATTTTCTTTTAACTAAATGTTGCCATTTTGTTATTGTAATTGCCCAGTAATTAAATTTTTTTTCTTCAAAACACCTGTTTTAGACAAAAATTCCATCCGCCATATTGGAGCCGCCATTTTCAATTCTTAAATTTTGGCATCAGATTCGTAATCAGCGATCCCAGAAACATAATTATGCTATGTTTCAAAAATTAACCAGTAATACTTTTTCAAGTATTGAATATTTAAGTTTACCCTTTGGGGGTAAGATCAATTTTCTGAAATTTTACATTTTTTTTTTATTACCTCTACAGGGTGAACCAAATTATATGGGTTTTGGCGATTTCTCTAAAACTACGGCAGATAGACAAAAACTAATGTATGTGTCCCGAATTCGATTTTCGACTATCTAGCTACAGAGCGTTTTGGGAAAATTAGCATTTTTGTAACACATTCTTGAGGCACTTTTTTGAGTAGAATCCGCTGCTGATATAAAGAAAACTATGCATGCCTCAGTTTTCGAGATATAGACATAATTTGTATTTTTTTAAATGGAACACCACAATTTAACGGGCTTTAAAACGATGTAATACTTGATCGCCCTCATTTAAATATTTAAGGGCCCACCCATCCTACCACCGCTTAAGGATTGAAGTGACGAGATCAACAATACCCAATAAAAGTACCCCTCTTGATAATAAAATTAACGGATCCGAGCGTTTGTCGAAAAAATGATCATACAAAGAGAAAACACGCCAGTTTCGTTTTCGGTGGACCACCGTGTATAATAGGTATGGTGAATTAGTGAATTTTACTGATGTTTGCTAGTGCATCCTTAGAGTATTTCAGCTTTCGAAAGTTGAACATTTGCATTAATTTTCTGAATCACCCTGTATTACTTGCTTATAGCGTCAGTTATTTTATATGCATTGCTTTTTATACTGCAAGCATAATCAGATCAATTTTATTTATTCTACTGAATATCCGATACGTCCCACAATCAGATAATTGAAGAATGAAAAGAGAAATGAAATGAAATAAAAAATGTTTACTTATCCATATTGCATAATTCCAGGCCATCGTGTATCCTACAATGTTAATCGCCACTCAGACCTAAAATACCTACCGAATTTAATTATATGTAGTGGGGCGTGTTAGAAAAGGAGCATCTCAAAGGGTGGTGAGTTTAAGGTCTGCTGCAGAAAGAACCAGGTTCTCACTTTTGGCAAAGGGCAACTGCTGCCAGAGGACCTGGACAACTTCCCACCCAATAAGGTAGTCGGCTTTATTAAAAAGTAGAACCTATTGGATGAAATATAATTAGAAGAGAGCCGCAATAGACAATAGACCAGTTGGTCGCAGTGGAGGGTCTGTTACTAGCCCACTCACGTATCAACCTAACCTAACCTATTTACGACTTTGGTATCAAAAAATATGTGTGCTCAATTAGTTGACTTTAATAGGTAATCAATTTTGAGACAAATTAATGCCACTAAAGATAATGTTAAGAGTAATTTATTTAGACATTTTACGTAACATATTTAATTTATGAACAATTAAATTAACTAACATTATTCTTTCCTTAGACAGCAGTTATTATTTTCTACGCCCTTGATCCTGCATCCAACATTTTTTAAACATTATACCGGTGAAATCTAAAACTGTAAATAACGGAAAAATTAAAAATAAAGTAAATATTGTCAACATTATGAAAATATAAATTCATTATTTATTCGAGTTGCAACATCGCTATTAGCCAACAGTTTCTTCTTTTATACAATTTGCATGAACTATGAAATCAAAAGTAGGTTTATGGAATTCATTAATTAATTACTTAATTAATTCAGCACTTGCTGTAATAATTGTAGACGTTATCCTGTTAAAGTACGACCGAATTAAAAACACTTACCGCTATTATTAATACAGAACAAATAAATAAAAATGTAATCATAATAGCGTTACAAATGTAATAAGGCGTAAATAATGGGCGTGATTTATTGGGAAACAAACATAGAATAGAGTTTGAATAATATCACAGGAATTTATTAATAACTTTCCTTAAATATTACTTCACCTAATGATGCCCTATTCATTGTCTATATTATCAATAATCGCCGGGCGTTGATTGCCGCATTCCTTCTTTACAATCGCTTTGCGCTTACACTGAAATTTAGATTACAAGAAGAGGCATTCTGAACGTACTACAGCTAACATTAGAGGTCTTACAAGGTGGTAAACAATAATGAACTCTAGGCTAAATATAATTCACCCTTATTTAGGTTCAGTAATACTTTATAGTACACGCAAATTAGATAAAAAAACAGTGAATAGAAGAAATAATTTATAAAGTGATAATATTTGAGATGCGTACTTTAGATAGGATTAGAAATAGATACCCGAAAAGTCCCCCTCCCCCCCACTTAGAGGTGGAACGTCCCTTTTTTGCAAATCACCCCTAATGGGGACTTAAGGCTGGTTTTTCACTTTCATCTTGTAAACCGTTCGTTGGAAGAGAAAAAAGTATAGGAAATAAAAAAATTGTCGTTAAATTCTGCATAATAAATGTTCTATTAACCTTGTAGTTTCACAGCGAATATCTTAAAACCGGTTACTTTAACGAGAAAAATGCTTATAGGAATGAATTTATAGAGCGGAATTCACTCTATAAGATGCACGTATAGCGGGTTTTGACGTAAGTGATTTTTATTTATTTAACCCTATTTTTTACACAGATGCGTTTATAATTATACGTAAAATATGTATAGTACCGACGTAGATATAAGGACGACCTCAGGCTATACCCGGAAGGATTACGGCAATAAAAACTTCAGAAATGAATAATTACCTTAAACGTATATCTAGTATACTTAAAATTACAGCATTTTCTGTATCATTTTATTTACTTCTCTCTCAGATCCTGATACTCTGAAAATTAAATATAAGTAAATAAACAGTCATGTATTTATAATTTTTGAAGTCATGTTTCTTTGAGCTTGCTTCAATGAGTGGCGGCTGGTGAAATTTCAATATTTTTTTCTCGTCTGTGGCGCATGAGACCCATACGAAATATGGGAAATAACATCTAGAGAAACACTTCTCTAATGACCTAAAAAAATTTTAAAAAGCAGTTTACGACAAATTTTTTTTTAAATTCGGTAGCCTCCCCTGGCCTAGGGACTCCTGTTTATTATTATTTTTTTGTCATATACATTTGACTTTTCATAAAAATACAACAACCCGTTTTTGAATTTATTTTTTTCAATTCGTTGTATCTCAGTTAGTAATAAAAATATTTTCATAAACTCAAAAACGGGTTGTTGTATTTTTATGAAAAGTCAAATGTATATGACAAAAAATAATAATAGACCAGGGGAGGCTACCGAATTTTAAAATTTTTTTTTCGCAAACTGCTTTTTCAAAATTTTTTAGGGGTCATTAGAGAAGTGATTCTCTAGAAGTTATTTCCCATATTTCGTATGGGTCCCATGCGCCACAGACGAGAAAAAAAAAATTGAAATTTCACCGCCACTGGCTTCAATTCCCCTTCCTCTCTTCGATTAGAAAGGGTTAATGAGAAAAACCAAGAATTCGTCTCTGTATGATATTTTCAATGCTGTACAAGAGAGGCCAATAGATTTTTTTCTTTTGAAAAGCATTTCACCGGAAATTATTTTCAATGAAAATACGCTATGGACTGAAACACAAAATAAAATGATAAACAATCTCACAAATAAGGACCGGTTTATTTCGCCATTAGTGGAGACATTTAAAAACGAGGGAATCAAAACAATTACTGCTGTAGACGACGCTGACGTACTCAGTTCAAACCGCCTTAAATGAATCTCATGAAAAAGATACAGTGGTCATCGTCGGACAAAATATTGTCTTCTCGCATTGATTATCGCTCGCGGACCTGGAGTCCTCGGAAGTTTTAAAAAGCTGTAAGGAGACCGTTTTGTTTGTTCACGCGTTCAGATGCGATACCACTTCTGCTTTCTTTGGTAAAGGAAAAGTGCAAATGGTGGAATGCGTCAATAAAAGAAAAGATCTCCAAGCGGTTGTCAGTATATTCAACAACCGTAGCTCAATGAAACAAGAAATTACAAGTGCTGGAGAGTAATTCGCGCTTGCATTATACAAAGCCCCAAAAAAAGACATCTTTGAATCATCAAAGGTTCATTATTTTCAATAAGCTGATCGGTCAATCTAGTACTGCCGGGATTATATCAAGACTGCCACCACCATCTAAGATATTACGACAACATTCTTACAGAGTATTTCTCCAAATTCAGTCCTGGCGATGAGAAAAATTGGAAGCAACGGATTGGGGTTGGAAGAAAGTAGGCAACATCTTAGCATTCATTTATACCACCGAGTTACTAGCACCAATTTCCACCCTACAGATGCAAAAAGAGTTGCGGAAAACGATGCAGCTGAGTTAAGGTTGGATTGCGCTGCTCAGCAATGTGATCTAATTGCCATGGGCAAGGATGTTGAAATTCCGTCGATGAAGAACCCCTTAATGAGTAAAATTGGACAGAATTTTAGTGGAATAGGCCTAGAGAAGAAACCACCTAAAAAAAAAAAACGCACCGAGAGATTCTACCTCGATACAGCTTTGTGGAAGAAAAGGGAAAATAAATAAAAATCACTTGCGTCAAAACCCGCTATACATGCATCTTATAGAGAGAATTCCGCTCTATAAATTCATTCCTGAACATTTTTCTCGTTAAAGTAACCGGTTTTAAGATATTCCCTGTGAAACTTCGAATAGAATCGACTTTACCTGTGCGTTCCAAACTACCCTGCTCGGAGGCTGTTAGCGCGAAATATGTGAGGATAAGCTATAAGGTTAATAGGACATTTTTTATGCAAAATTTAATGACAAATTTTTTACGACGAATGGTTTACAAGATAAAAGTGAAAGACTAGCTTTAAGACCCCGTTGGGGGTGGTTTTTTGCAAAAAAGGGACGTTCCATCCCTAAATAGGAGGGGAACTTTTCGGGTATCTATTTCTAACCCTATCTAAAGTACGCATCTCAAATATTATTACTTTATAAATTATTTCTTCTAAAATATCTAATTTGCGTGGACAATTACTATCTAGTTTCTATTTGATGACCTATAGTTTAGTCAGAGATGTAAGTGTTATGGAAGAGCAAGGTCCACTAATGCTGAATATTTAACTATATAGCTCATTGAGCAGTTCATTTCACATTTATAGCATATTTAAAACAATTAACTAACTGACGTGGTAGCCCAGCGGGTTACAGCCTGTTGTGTGGCGGCATGCTTGGCATTCCCTCAACCTGACGCCTCGTTGAATCCTGTGCCATTTAAAATCTGTACCTCCTGTACAGAAGAGGTTTTTAATCTGTGACAAATTAATTGGGGCTTTTTATATTCTTTTCCCTACACATTTCAGTCTTATACCGGATGGACCATTAACAATAGGCCATAGTTCAAGGGTGGATTCTTTGGATCAAAATATGAGGATATAACCAAACATGCTTTAGTAAATGGCTGCTGTGGTAAAAGATACAGGGTGTCAAAATTGTGATTTTTTTTCTTTTTTTTGCAATATCCCAACTACCTCCAATTTGGTAAGGAAACATTTTTTAAGAAATAATAATTTATGTATCACATTATGCTAGCCCATGGACCTGATGATGAATATTTTTTCTCTCTTTTTTTTTTACAAAATGTTGTGGCACTTTTGACTAGAAAATCTCATGCAGGAGTAATTTCTACGTAAAAAAAGGTACACTTGATAGAACTTAATAATTCCAACCGTTTTCGAGAAAACTGCCGCAAAGATTTCAAGAATTCTTTAAAAACAAACTCAATTTGAAAAGGACAAATTGTAATCATTGAAAAGTATGCTTTGGTAACATCTTAGTTCTGTCAAAAAGTCAAACTAATGAAATTGTACGTAAATGATCGTAGATGTGCGGTGATTCTATATTTGTAATAGAATTTCTAACATCAATTGAAAATACGACGTTGCGGTACTTTGACTGCGGCACAGATCAAACGTCACTGCTTTGTCGGCCTTTTTTTGCGATTTTCCAATTGACTTTAGTCAAAGTATAACTTTGCGGTAACCATAGTTGCTTTGTATTAAGCAAAGATTGGTGGACGGAGAATATAGGAAACAGAGTAATAAATCTAAAATGCCTAAATCCTCTATGTTCTCAGATCACTCAATTGATCGTGATACGTGAAATGGGGTATCTTGTCACCTATGTATCGCTGGCATGCTAGACAAAAACAAGAGAAAATGGCACAGAACAAGTTGCTAAAATTGCAACAGTTAGCGTGCGTTACTGTTAGACAGCGGCAATGAAAGCACTGCTTATTTTCCTCCCTTTATATATCCACGTGAAGAAGAACGCAACTCTCAGCGCTTATAGACTAAATCCTAATATGAAATTCAAACCACGAGATCTGGTTGCTCATTTTCCTGTTTTAAACGAACTTCAATTAGAATCAACGACCAAACCCACAGACTCCACACAGCGCACCGGTTAAGTTTGACTTCGAGAGAACTTTTTTGAAGTGGTGATTTCTGACTGTCAGGTATGAAGTTCTGGATGACTGCAACTTGAAAAAAGGCGGCTCATCTGGTACACAGATGGATCTAAGAAAGATGAGGGTAGCTGTCGGCGTATATGGCACAAAATGTAGGCTGTAAAAGGCCTTAGGTTACGCTCCTATCATCTTCCGGACGGAAATTTACGCCGTAGCTATTTGCGCTAGTAAAAAAAACGCTGCCTAAGGAATCACTACTTCTACATTCAAATTTTCGGTGGGGTGCTAGAGGGGGTGGGTGATGCCAAAAAAAAAAACAACAAAATCTGAGGCCTTTGGATCTTGTACGCACACTAAATCACAAATCATTTGTTACTCCCTTTAAAAATGGAGTGGGAGAGGTAGTGGGTGTGGCTGATACCAAAACAAATTTTGATACCATTGGTTCTTGTGCACACATTAAAGCACAATTTAATTTTCACCCCCTTTAATAATAGGATGGGGTGGTAGTGGGAGTGGCTGATGTTAAAAAAAATTTTGAGGCCTTTGGTCTTTGTACATACACTAAATTCCAATTTTATGGATTCCTATTGTTTGCTTTACCTATTTACCCCCAATTACCCCCCTCAGTTCAAAATTGTTTTTTTCCTGGACACGATATAGTCGAAATGCCAGAGGATGGATCGTGTCAATTCCATTCCTTAATTTTTTGTATCTATGGCGTAGTAATCACTCACAGCTTATACGCCAAAATATAGTTAACAACTTAGTCGAAAACTGGGATGAGTTTAAGGACTTAACAATCACACCAAGAGGAGACATGTATGCAGATCTGATTTCCTATCGCTTGGAAATGTCTGGGGATGTTAGGCCCTTCGGATTGATCTGGCTGCTTACAAAAGGTCTTAAAATAGTACCCCAAGTAACATATATAAAATTTAGGCTTGCTACCCAATTTTTTTTCGAGCTTGATAGCGTCTGGCGGAAGCTAGGGCCCACGGAAAATGTCTGGCAATAATGAATGTTGGTTTTTAACAGTATTCTGTAAAACATATATAAAAACCAGCTATCATACTTTAACGTAGGTTAGTGAGGTTTTTATGTACCTTTTGCACCTGTTACCGGGGCCCCGCTTTCAAGCTAGCAAGTACGCATACGTTCTTAACTAGATATTACACTATTTATTGTCAAAATATTAGCTTTGCTAAAATGACCGTGGTCTGGGGGCTCTGGGATCTTGGACTAAATATATGACTACGTCGATATACCTGTAAATGATAACAGAATGATCCAACAAAATTTCTAGTCTCTTCAACCTTCTGGGTTGCCATTCCATAAATTAAAGCTTAAAGTTGGAGCACCCATCATGCTGCTTAGAAACTCAAAATTCTCTCATTTGTGCAATGGAACCAGGCTCCAAACACGTGCATTAAAACCGTATGTCATTGAAGCCATAATAACTACAGAGTGCTCTAGGAGTAATGTTTTTTTTTGTAGAATCCCCCGAATTCCATCGGGGTATCCTTTCCAATTTAAACAGCTTCAATTTCCTATAAAAATATGTTTTGCTATAATAAATAAAGCTCAAAGGTATATAATAGCGGAAATAAACTTAAGAGAACCATGCTTCTCTCATGGTCAATTACTTCCACATTCAGTGGAAGTATAGTAACGACAAAAAAATTTTTGAAAATTTTTATTGTTTAAATAGGCTTAGAATGTCATGAAACGTCGAGATTTTAAGTTTGAGCGAAAAAAAATGTCTGTCTGTAGGTCTGTAACTTTTTTGTGTGCACGATTATTCTGGAACCGTTTAAGATATTGATTTGAAATTTAGTGCACATATGTACTTTAACGGGATTTGGAACTAGATTATATTTTCATCTCATTCCGTCGAAGGGTTGGGGGTAGAGGTGTAACGGATATCCGGTTAGTATCCGGTATCCGGCCACTTTATTACTATTCGGCTGGACACCGGATAGTGACCTGATAACCGGTCAAAACCGGATAGTTAAAAAATAAAAAGTGGTATAAAAAAAATGAAACAGTTTTATTACACTGATTGAAGTTAGTATACCACCATTGAAGTTTGAATTCTTGCTCCTTTCAAATAATAGTCAACCTCCTTGGCCATTGTTTTCTCTGAAACCTTGTCATTAAGGATGGGATTTTGCAAAATGAGAGGGAAATGTGCGTTTATTTTCGATTTATTATAAATATTTAAGAAACCAAACATAGTATAATCTTTAAAACTATTTTATTTTAACTATTGTTCTAACGCAATCAAATATAATATATTACTTCCACATTTTTTTTTATTGTAAATTTCTGTTGTATTTGAATATTGCACATTGTCAATGAAAATAGTTCCTAATTCCATTACTAGAGCATGGCATTTAACTATATACAAAATTTATGATAAAAATTGTAAATAGTTGTATTCCTTCGAGCAATTTTAAAGATTATACCATTTATGACTTCTTAAATATTTATAATGATCGGAAAATAAACGCATATTTCCCTTTAACTCTGCAAAATTCTATCTTTAATGCTACTATTTTCTGTACCCACTTCGTCTAAACAGTTCCAAAAAGTGCTGTAAATATCAGCATATCTCTTACATTGTATACTGTAAGGAGAAGAACCACTTTCACTATCACTGCTTGAATATTAATTTATTACAACTATTTTTTAAAGCCTATAGCAGAGTAAAAAACTTGTTTTAAATCTGGGGTCTCGAAGAGTTGCCAGTAAGTATTTTTTTGTCGTCGAGGTTCTCAAAACGTGTTTTTAATCCAACTTCCAACGTAAACCGGATAGTTGGCCGGATATCTGGTGTCCGGTACAAGAAGTACGCCGGATATCCGGTATTCGGTATCCGGCCAAAACACTATCCGTTGCATCTCTAGTTGGGGATAAATGGGGGTAAATGGGGGATAAATAGGTAAATCAAGCAGGTAAGAGTCCATAATATTGACCTTTAGTATATACAAGAGAAGCTAAGGTCTCAAAAAATTTTTTGGAATCAGCCACCCCATTACCATCCCCACCCCATCATTAAAGGGGATTTAAAAAAATGTGATTTAGTATGTGTTCAAGAACCAAAAACCTCAAAATATTTTTTTACTTCATTCACCGGCACACTACCAACCCTACCCCACTACCAATGTGGGATATCGTTTTATGGGTTTTTGGGGTAGGCGATTTCAAATATTATATTATTAAAGTTCCATAAACAATTACTTCCACATACACAATTTTTTTTGTTGAGAAAAACTTAGATAGAAAATCTGGATGTGGAAGTAATGATTCCTTGGGCAGCGGTTTTTTGGGTAGCCTTTCTTTAGAATAAGTAACAAAGGCAATATTTTTTATTTCAACTCCAGAAAGTAAGACAAAATATTGTGTATAAATAAGATATTATTTCATGTACTGACAACCGGTCTATTAATGCTAAAAATATGTGGCTTTGTTTAAAAAACAATAATACCCCATGCGATGAACAGGTAACTCTGCTATCATAAATATATCTGTCAACTGTGTGTCATTATTCACCCATCCTGTTGTATACTTTATGAATATTATAACACAGTATTCATCTTATTTAAGGAAATACATCGTGTATTAACCTACCGAAACATGGAACTTCAGTTTTAACTAGTATTTAAAAAAATAATAATTCTCGCCTTATACCCATTTCTCTTTATAAATTATAATTTAAGTTGAAACAGTGCTATCTTAACTTGCACTATGGGAATAAAAAACACAATTACTTAAACATAAATTTATTCGTCTGTAAGTTCCAACTCATAAGATATCTAGCTGAAACCTTGGAACTCGTTCCGCTGTACTGGAAGCATGAAGTGAGAATAACGGTTCTCCTAGCCCCATTTGTCATAGACACATGAGAACATTAATCCTGACTACACAGATAGATAGAAGAATTAATTATTGGAGTATCGTGTTGAGATCATGGCGTAGTCTGGCCTATTCTACCATCCTCAATGACCCATAGACCTAATACACTTGGCTTATTCTCTTGTATCGCCTCCCGTGGCTTCACTCACTTACAAATAAAGAGTGCTTTCTGTGTTTAGTCTTCGATCGATACAAGAAATTTATTGTAATCATACATACAGTGTGTCCCAAATTTCAAAAATGCCGGTTACGTTAAGGTGGAATTTTGACTAGGAATCAACATAAGAAAGACTGTATGTAAATCGCTCTATAAATTTTTGTATAGTTTCGAAGCGAAAATGAAAACAAACAGTTTATTGTAAATCAAATTTAATGCAGATCTAGTAGTAAGCAAAATTATGAGCTAAACATATATCTACATTTTTTATAAACTAAGAATGCGATTTTACTGATTTTTATTTAGTGTCTTTTTACTTAAGTTACATTTTGAACTTTTAAAGACATTTGTACAGCTGTTTTCCGACACCTCTCCTTCTGGAGGGCGCGAAAGGTCAGTCATACACACATACACATATGTTAGGAAATTATACAGGGTGTTTCATTCATTGACGTTCAAAACGAGCAAGGTGATATAGGACACCAAAAAGCAATAATATATTACATAATGGGGTCCGATTTTGGGCGGTTTAAAGGTTACGATTTTTTTATTTCATTTTATTCGAGCGTATTCTACTCTACACTAATAATGTAATCTCTGTGAAGAAAGCAGCTGCTGCAGCGAAGTATTTTTTTTATCGGTGATAGCTGAACAGTGTACTTACCAAACATCATTCATTCAATTCCCATTATAACAAACGAATAATTTTTTTTTGTAAAATTTTGTGCAATTTTCTAATATTTCGTAATACAAGTGAAAATATTTTTACCTAAGGAATCATTACTTCAAATGAAAAAAAAATGACACTATATTTGCTCTCTACTATGTGGAAATGATTAAAGTTCATAGAACTTTAATATTATAATATTTAAAATCATCTAGCACAAAAACCCATAACACGAAATGCCACATCGGTCGTGGGGTGGATAATACCGAAAAAAAATTTTGAGACCTTTGGTTTTTGTAGACACAATTTTAATTTTTACCCCATTTAATAATGAGGTGGGAGTGATAATGGGGTGATAAGGAGGTGGCTGATGCTAAAAAAATTTTGAAACCTTGGCTTCTCGTACATAAACTAATTTTCTGAACTCTTACTTACTTTATCTATGTCACACCACAACCATTCAGGGGCGGTTTATCAATGCAGGGTTAGGTTAGTTTGCCCCGGAGCTACACGCTAACTCTAGGCTAAAGTGTTTATCAAGTCGAGTTAAAAGTAATCCTGGGCTAAAATCAGAGGTAACTTAGCCCAAGCTTCAAGGATAACCTAACAATTTTATGTTTGGTGCTGACAGTTGGGTGAAAAGTCAAAGGTATTTTTTGGTTAAATTATTAAAAAATGAAGCAGACATTTTGGAATTTTTGGAACACGAAAGACATACTTAGTTTTTTAATGTAGCTAAAAAGTAAATATTAATATCTATTTTATTATATTGTAGAAATCGTTCAGCTTCTTTGTATCTGCAAGATATTGAATCAGTTTTTTTTATTCTACGACGCGACGTGTTTATAATTATTTGCTATTTTAATTAAATAATAGCAACCGCTCTGATGATGAACATTTGGGGCCTTTGCCTACCTTTCCCATCTTTTTCTTAAAATAAAAATGTAACTATAGACCAGAAAATATTCTAGTTTATATTATAATTATTGTTGTTACTCGTTTCTGTCACTGTCAGGTGACTTTTCGACAAAAACAAACAAATTCTTTTAACTTAGTAACAAAAACTTAAAAAACTAACAAATAAAAATGTACTAATTTTTCGGCCAATCATAATCAACCTCGAGCTGGCAACTCTGTGGAAAGCGTTACCAACGTCAGCTTATTCAAGGGTTTCCTAACTCTCACATAAAATGTGATGGATAAAAGAATGCGATGGGGGTGGGTGCCCTTTTCAGGTAATGGCATCAAAGAAAAAAAAAACCCATCGAAACTGAAGGAGAATCAAACTTTGAGGAAAATGTTTCCATAAAATTTACTGGTTTTTAAATTATAATTTGCATTTTAGCTTGAGAAAACAGGTATATGAAAACGGTTTTAATCGAACAACTGGAAAAGTAGCACACAGCGAAAAAATGCTACAGACCAAAAAGAAAGCTTATAATACTTAATAAATTTGATTTTTTTATATTTTTGTTAGTTTTATATTTTAACGAAATTTCATATTGGAACGGTCATATTCAATTTCTTGCTATCGTTTAAAAAAAAGTTCGTTAATAAAAAATAAATACAGTTTTCATAACTACCACCCTACATAATATTGTAAATTATGTTAATCCTACTAATCAATACAACATATCGAATTACTAATTTATATTGACCTATTTATTCTGAAACCGTGTTATTTGTTCATTAAGTATATTAAAGTTCCTTTATTTAATTTGATAACAACTTAAGCTATTGAAAAGACATTTACAATTTTTCCTTATTTTTTCGACGGCATAGGCTTTTGATGGAACTTGAAACAAATCCATGATTTTTTTACAAACAGCTTCAAACTTCGATAATCATTTCTTCAGCCAGACAAATCTTGATCTTTTATATTTCAGAGGGTAATAATTGAAGAGCTAAGTGGATAAAGGTGTTATGTCACAAAAACACGTTATTGAGTAATTTAACTCGTAAGTTTTTAGACGAGAACTTTTTTGTTATAACGACTATATAGCTTGCATTTTGTGATGATATTGACATTTGATGTACTTTTCAGAGACAAGTCAGTTGTCATTATTTTCGAAAATTTTAAAAAATTAATGTACATAACACTTTTATCCGTTTATAAGTTTCTCTGAAATGAATAAGGAATTAGTGAATAAAAGCGTTAAGAAATTGAACATATTTTATTTTTATTAAAACATTGTACAATTTTTAGGTAGTCGGACAGTTCTACGGTTTTGAGCCACAGTTTGGTCATTTCCAAGTATGTTGTGATAATACGGCCTTACCATTCATTTATGAATGTAATTGTTCTTTAAGATTGGCCAGTTTTCCTACACTTAGGCTGCCCTTGTTTTCATTAAACACCGTTAGAGCAATACAGTCGGAATTTATCTTATGCATATTCCTTTTCTTTAAAATATCGACTTTGTAAAATGGAGTCATTTCATCTAGTGATGTAATAGTAGCACCCATAGGTGCCATTTTATACCGTCGTGAAAATAAACCGTTTCATTGTTCAAGTTTTTTTTTTCCTGTTGTACAAATTGAGTTTTGAGGCAATTCCATCAATATCCTTGAAATGATTCTTCATATCTATGACAACGGCGTCTTTGGGAATTCTTAAAATTTCTCGATACTGGTCCGGAACGTAGATGTTTTGATGTTTCCTTAAAATTTTCTCGACTCTGCCAAAGTGTCTGTCTGAATCTAAAGATGAATGTCCCACCTCCGAAAATTTATGGTCGATAACTTTAAATTCTCTCTTTAAAATCAACAACTGGTAAAGTGAAATGATATTGAAGTTTTTATTTTGTCCACCACAGGAGTCGGGCCATATTATAATGTGATCGATCTTTTCTTGGAAATATTCATTGTAAATTTGTGAAAAGGTATGTAAGCAACTAGCAATTTCTAGGCTTTCACGGCTGGCCATATCTTCAGTCCATGTGAAAAAGAAGGTTTTTTTTTTTTTCAGTATTCCTCAATGTATGTATGCCAAGGTTGTAAAACATCATTTGACGAAGGCAAAATGCTTTCGATGTACTTAATTTTGGCAGCGGCATGGTTTGCTGAAGATCTAAAGTAAGAAAGCAAATAGTTCTATCTTCTGTAACTTTTGCTCCGTCACGCTTTTGTTGTTCGAAAGCTAGTTTGTAATTTTCTCCGTATTCTTTAGTATTATTTAGTTTATTTTTTTTAATTTTTTTTAACCTAATAGATGTAAGCATAGCGAACCCTGTAATTCTTAAACGATAATCTTACAAACCCAAATGACCTTTGACTTGATTGGCGTAATTATCATACTTATTATTTTTTCCGCAAGAATTTCGGAATTCGCCAGATTTGCCTTAAACAATTTAATGCTCTTTCAAAATATTGGGTGGGCAGAAGCCATACCAGATATCAGTTGCTCTTGTCATAAAAATTTCTACGGTCCAGCCCTCTTCTACTTGTCAGCATAAAAATGTTTGTACAAAAATCAACACCGCAAAGCGTCACTTTCCAGTATTTCTGATTTACAGACTAATTTGCTAGAATACTTTGGTAAATTCGTATTTTATGATTGCGTTTTATATTGATAATGTTTTGTTTTTAAAACATTATTAAAACTTGCCTCGGAAGAAATTGCCACTATGTGACTGATTTCTGCTGAATTGCCAAAAGGTATAAATGTGTTTACAGCAGTTAGATACTCAAGTACCATATCGACTCTTGTACTATCTCTCATACCATTTCGAAATTGAACGAAATGAATATATGGATTAAAACACTATAAGCACTATTTCCAAATATCAGCCAATTTATAAACATCTTACATGATTCATGAAATCGTTTATTCATTGCCATTTGTAATATCAGTTTACTACGACTGGCCATTTTCACTATAATAGTAAGAAACCCTTAACACAACTTGTCACATTTATTACTGTCAATATAACATAACTTTAAAAGCAAAGTGTTTTGGATTAAAACAATTTAATATCGCGCAGTAATGGATAAAGGTGGTATGTGATCATGACACCTTTATCCATTAAATTATATAAAAATCATATGTACATAACACCTTTATCAAACATTAAAACGCATTTAGGAAAGGTTTATTATCCCAAAAACTTATTGAAATGATAGATTATTAGTTAAAATAGTTGTCTGTGTAGAAATCTCAAAATTTTCAAACATGTCACATAACACCTTTATCCACTTAGCTCTTCAATTGTGATGATCTGTTCATTATCTAATAATGTGCCAAATCTCATCAACAATGTATGCAATATTAGTAGAGTCAAAATAGGTGACAAGGAATTATCTGGCTGCGGAATTTTATTGTTTTAATTTGTTGTAGTATAATAATAGTATTTTTATTTTTGCCATGCGATTACTAGGACCGGACCGAACCGGACCGGAGATAATAAGGAAAAGGATCTCGCACACAATTCATTGATTTTCGTTTTCGGTTAAATTCTTTTGAAACCTTGAATTTTGGTAGTTGATTTGATGCTGATCAAATGTTCAAATGGCGACAACCCTATAGCCTTTTTAAGGGCAAAAAAACGTGTATTTCTCATGTGATTGATATGTAATAATAATGTGAGTGATATGTAATATATAATAAATATATTTTTCCCTTAGTTGTATTAACAACTACAAGATGGCTCTTCATAAATAAATAAATTTGCACATAAAATAATTTGTTTATATAATATACAGGGTGTCTCTCTTTTTATGAAGCCACGTCTCATATCTCGCTCATCTGATATCCGAATATTTTGAAATTTTGGTGGTGAATCTATAACCTATAAAGTGAGTTTTTAGACGTACCTATATTTTAGTCAGAGGCGTTCGATTATAGAATGGAAAAAGGTGGTCGATTTTCAAAAAAAAAAATTGCGATTTTTTTCAGAAAAAAAAACTAGTAATATATTCTTAATCGGCACCTTTAGAAACCCCTTTGTACAAGATTACATCGTAGTGGATTCGGTGCCGATTCATAAGGGCCGTCAAAAAAATAATTTTTCAACTAAAAATAATTTCTATCTGTAAAACGGATTCTGAAATGAAACAAATGTATTCTTAATTTTTGTGTCCAGAATAATGTATTGTACATACTAGTCTGAACTGATTTTTTACAACAAAATAATCATTTATTTAATAAGGAAAAAATTAAAATATAAAATAAATTAAATTAAATAAATTTTATTTTCATGGCTTACTTAGGTCTTTATTGAAGATTATTTGTTATAAAAATGGTAGGTATTATGTACAAATTAGAATTTTTGCCTTATTAAATAAATAACACAGGCACACAAAAAATAAAAAAGGTCATGTACTCTTTTACCGACTATCATATCTATATGTCAGGATTTTGACATAACCTCAAAAAAAGTCTCAAAAAACACCTCATAAATGGTCAAAAATTCATTTTTGATATATGTAAAAACTTAAAATAACCAAACCGTTTTATTTATATGAATTTTGGAACTGAATCTCAGGTCAGAATTCTCTCATTATACTAGAATTTTGACATAACCTCAAAAAACCACCATAAAACACCTCAAAAATCGTTAAAGATGTATTTAAAAGAAGGTTTAAAGTGATCCGAGACATTAAAATCTACTTTTAAATGCATTTTATATAGACATAACCTCAAAAAAATCTCAATAAACACCTCATAAATATGAGGTGTTTTGAGGTTATATCAAAATCCTGACATGATAAGAAAATTCTGACCTCGGATTCGGTTTCAGCGCCCCAAAGTACGTATAAAAACATAGATCAACTCGTTTAATCTCTCGATTTACATTTTACCCGGTTTCAGCTTGTTCTAAGCTGTTTTTTGAGCTTACATAATAGTTATTTATGTATCAAGGGAATTAAGCAGATGTTTCGGGTGACTTACAAGCCCTCGGGCCAGAGGCCCTCGAGTTTGTAAGATCGTCGCCCTTAGGGCATAAACATCTATTAATTCCCGCGGTGCATACAAACTTTTATGTCATACTAGTTCGTTATTGCATCCACAATAATATTTTAAAAAATCCGAAAATTCAATTTGATTATAACAACATTTTCATTTTATCATATCGTTGCTAGGGAAATGCTTTATTTATTCGTTGAATAAACAAATTTTGCTAGCTGTCAAATTTAAAAAGTCAAAATGCAGGAACGTTTTGAAATTCCTGACGAAATTGCAAAAAAAGCAGAAAAAGCGACACAAAACTTGCTGCCGAATAAATCTAGAGACGCCTACAACAGAGAATATGACAAATTACTAAATTGGATGGCAGAAAACTGTGTAGAACATATTGATGACTTCCTTATGGTCCAAATATTTAATGGTAAAGAAGACTTTAATGGTAAATAAGAATATTAACATCGCTAATTACCATGTCTAAGCTGGTGCTGAACTGTCGAAACATTCTGATTGAGCTGTGTGAATGCAACTCAGTTAAACTTATATGGGTGCCCGGACACAGAGGAGTCGAGGGCAACGAAGAAGCAGACCGTTTGGCGGGAGAAGGAGCAAAAACTCCTTTCCCTGGCCCCGAGCCAGCCTTCGGTCTGCCAAGAAGTCTGATACAATCAGAGCTGCAAGACTGGGCTACGGCACAGTTTAACAAGTATTGGGCTCAGGCCCCTGGAATGAGACAGTCGAGGCTCCATATAAAGGGACCCTCGACTGACTCCACCGTAGAGTGGCTGATTGGGCTCGATAGAGAACGACTGAGACGGATGGTAGGCCTGATAACAGGACACTGTCCTCTGAACAAGCACCTGCATACAATGCAGTTGAAAGATGATCCATTTGGAGGATGTGTGGAGTGGAGGATGAAACCATCACTCATATCCTATGCCATTGTGCACCAATAGGAGTGTCAAGGTATAGGTATCTCGGAAGGCAGTTTCTACAGCCGGAGGAACTACGGAAAGGGCTGCTCTCCTTCGTGGAGAGGACTGGTCTTTTCTAGGAGATCCTGTCGCGAATGTACAATGGGCCGATAGGCCTGAGTGCTGCGGATCTTCGGATCTGCTCGCGTTGTCTAATAATAATTACCATAAGTTAAGCGAATATTTGAAGCAACAATCAAAAAGATACCAGCCAAAAAAGTCTAAAGTTCTGACGAGAGAAGATGTTTTAAAATTTATTCATGAGGCACCAAATGAGATGTTTGGTGGATGGACGACAAGAACTTATGAATATGCTAGTTGCTCACGTAGAAGATGGAAAATTAGTTTTCGTGGTAAATGTACCAGAGACAAAAATCGATAAAAGCGCGTTTTTACCATTGTTGACGAAGATGAAATGAACAGTTTGAAGCTGATAAGAGACTACATGTCTTTACGACCACGTGGTTGTTCAGAAAAAAGACTTTTTCTGACCTATAGACAAGGTCGCTGTACTGTACAGCCAGTTGGAAAAAACACATTTGGAAAAATCCCGTTCAACATTGCGAAATATCTGGGCTTGAGCGATCCTGATAAGTATACAGGACACTGTCTGCGTCGAACATCGGCAACTCTTCTGGCAGAGGCTGGAGCCAGTATGACCACGTTGAAGCGCCATGGTGGATGGAAGAGTACGTCGGTTGCTGAACGATATTTAGAGGACAACATATCTTAAATTCTGGATCTGGCTTTTCCTTACAGAAACTTGATACCCAGACAATGAAACATGAATCATTTGCTGTAGGCAATCCAACTATCTCCGGATCCTTCCAGAATTGCCCGTTTAATGTGAATTCGACTAAGTAAAGTTAAGTGGATTATTTACATAATACTTTAATTTCATATTTTGTAATTAATAAAGTTTATTAATAAGTTGATTGATTTTGATTTTTGATTGATTTACCAGCGTGCGTTAGGCATTGCTGCCACTCCCAAGTTATACAGCTGGGCCTGCTACGTTCACGCTGGGTTGGACTAAGGTCATGCTTGTTGCCAGTAGCGAGAGCCACATGGCGCATGGTAAAGGAATATGGGATGGGAGGTGTAGGTATTTGTGAGATGCGTTACCGCATTATGTCGTGAGGGAGCGTTTAAGCCCCCTTTTTTGTATTTTTTGTTCTGGGCTTCTGCCTATTCTGGGTCTTCTTGTGAGATATGTTGCCGCGTTGTGTCGCTGCTATCTGTGCTCCTATTTTTGTACTTCTGTTTCTACAAGTCTTCTTCTTCTTCTGAGGCATCTGATTCCTCCGTTTCTGATTCTGGTAGAGTATATATCGCTCCGATTTCTTTGTGAAATCCATTTTTTCCCCTCGCTTTTCTTTCCCAGTATGTTTGGTCCTTCCCCAGTTTGTTCATGATCCTCTCGATTGTTGTTTTCCACGAGTAACATGGTCTTCCAATTTTAAGTTTGCTGCTGTTCAGTGTTAGTGCTTTCTTCAGTAGGTGTGTTGGTTCCCTTCTTTGGACGTGTCCTCAGTACTTCATTGCGTACATTTCTATCCTTTTTGTGATTGTCTTCCCTTCTAGTAGTGTTGATGTTTTATGTCGTTGTTTTTGCCCTGTTTTTTTTCTAAGTAATTGGATGATGTATCTTTCAGCTCTTCTCAAACTTCTTCAGTTGGCTTTTGTTGTTGCCGCATTTTTAACTCAATATGTCATTGTTGGCAGTATGATGGCTATGTACAGCCGTTTGGCCAGGCCCCATGATAGTTTGTTTTTCTTGATGAACGGTATAATTGCTCTTGTGACTCTGTATGCTGTTTTTATTCTCTCCTTTACTGTTTCTCTCCTTTTCAGTTGGTTCGTCAGATATGTTCCTAGGTATTTCAGTTTGTTCGTTGTTCTTAGGGAGTAGTCACCTATTTTGTATTCTTCTCCACTGATCCGACTCTCTTTTGTTGATGGGTCTCGCTCCATTATTAGACTTTTCTTGAAATTTATTTTCAGCCCAGATGTGTCCAAATGCGGTTTCATGTTTTCTAGGAAGTTGAGAATTTGTTGCTCTTCTTCTACGACGATTAGGAGGTCATCGGCGTAGGCTAATACGATCAGTGTTTCCGTGTCTTCGTTAAAATTTGGTGTTTCCCTTATTGTGTTTTGTATCGCTTGGTCTAGGACCGTGGTGAATAGTCGGGGGGATAGGGGGCATCCTTGTTTGACTCCTCTGTTCTTTTGTCTGGTTTCCGTCATTTGTCCGAACCATTGTATGGCAGTTGTTTCATGAAGGCAGGTTTTTATTATCTTGTTTATTAGATAGTGCGGCACTCCTTTGTTATACAGGGTGTTGACTATGGCTTCGTGACTGATGGTATCGAATGCCTTTTGAAGATCTATAGCGGCTATATGCAGTGTTGTCCCTTCTCTCCATTTTTCTTCCAGTATTCTTCTGGTGGTGTACATGTGGTCGTCCGTTGATCTGCATTTGATGAATGCTGTCTGGTAGTCTGGCGGTCTTCCAATGTACTTCTCTAGTTGCTCGAGCAGGAATTGTGCGTAGTATTTGTATCCTATGCTGCAGAGTGTTATTCTTCTGTAGTCTTCTATGGTCTGTGGCGAGTTGGTTTTTGGGAGGAGTATTTGTATAGTCTTGGTCCATTCCGTAGGCAGAGGTGTGTTTTCTGTCCATACCCTGATGATGATTTCTAGGGTTTGCTCCTTTGGTTTTTCCGTGCCGTAGTGTATTAACTCGTTGTTTATTTTATCTACTCCAGATGCGGTGTTTCTTCTAGCTCTGGCTATTATTTCTAGCAGTTGGTCTTTTGATGGTGGATTGTCCAAGGGCCAGTGGTCTGTTTCTTTTATTAGTTTTGTTCGTTCTTTATTTGCTTTCTCTTCTTCCTCCAGCTTCTTGGTCCAATGTTGTATTGGTATGTATCTTCTCCTATGGGTACTGTTGTTTCTTCTATATTTTTTCAGATATTTGAAGGTTTGGTTTAGTCGTTGTCCTGTTGGAAGTGCTTCTATGTTTTCGAAAAATGATTTGCATTTTTCCTCGTCGTGGTTTCTCTCCGCCTCTCTTTTTTCCCTCAGTGCTTCTTTTAGTTTTTCGTTTATATTCCCCGTCGGCTGTTGTTCGCCTGTGGCCTTCGTCTTTTTTAGCTGTTCGTACTTGTTGTTTTTTTTCCTTTCTTGTCGGGCTCATAGGTGATCTGTCCCTTTTTAACGTTTTTCTTGCTGCGATTTTTATTTTTGCGCCCATTGATGTCCAGTCTAATTCTTCTGTCAGTTGGTTTTTTATTTCTTCACCGTATTTCTTCCGATAGTCTTCGTGCTGAAGTAGGGAAATATTCCAGGTACTGTGTAGTGTTTTGTTGTTTTCTTGACTTGTTTTTCCTTCTTTTATTTCCAATTTTCCGTATAGAATTTTGTGGTCTGTATTGATTTCTGCTGCCGTTTTTGCTTTAACGTTCTTGATCCTTTCTCTTATCTCTCTGCTTACCAGGATATGATCTACTTGTGAGGTTGATCTTCCATTGTTAATCAAAAAATGTTTTTTTGCCTTTATACCCGCGCACTTTATGCCCGCATGGGTATAAAGTACACTATTATGTAGTTGGCAACTAAGCAACAAAAACACAATAATAAAATAGTATGACATAAAAATATTGACGACATGTGACAATTCTGACCTCTTATTAGGTTTCAGTGCCCCAAAATACATACAGATATAATAGTCGTTAAAAAAGTACATGACCTTTTTTTTATTTTTTGTGTGCCTATGTAATTATTCTGTTATAAAATCAATTCAGACTAGTACAATACATTATTCTGAACAAAAAATTAAGAATACATTTTTTTCATTTGAGAATCCGTTTTACAGATAAAAATTATTTTTAGTTTAAAAAATTGTTTTTTTGGCGGTCCCTATTTCAAATACCTTTGAACCCACTACGATGTAATCTTGTACAAAGGCGTTTCTAAAAGTGTTGAATAAGAATATATTACTAGTTTTCTTTCTGGAAAAAATCGCTAAATACTTTTTTTTAAATCGACTCCCTCTTTTCCATTCTAGAATCTAACGCCTCGTCTAAAATCACATGTGGTTACGTCTAAAGACTCACTTTATAGGTATATATTCACCAATTTCAAAATATTCGGATATCAAATGAGCGAGATATGAGGGTGGCTCCATGAAAAGTGAGACACACTGTATAAGATTGGCTTTTAGTATCCGTCACCGATTAATACTTTCTTAATAGTAATAATCTGCATCTTGTATGCATTCTGAACCCACCCGGTTATTTAATGTTTCTTTTTTACAGATTTTATATCACATATGAAAAATACACGTTTTCGGCCCTTAAAAGGGCCATAGCTCCAAAACAAAGGATTTTCGAAGGTTGTTGTCATTTGAACATTTAAATGAGCATCGATCAATTACCAAAATCCAAAGTTTCCAAAAAATGTAACCGAAAGCAAAAATCAATGTATTGTGTGCGGGATCCTTTCAATGTTTCAACACTGAAACAAGAAAATATATTTGAGCCGCTTAACTCCCCTCCTCTATAACTGAATTTCGAAGGTGGTCCCTAAATGTGGAACAACAGCTATTTTCTAATTATGCTAACAACAAAAGAACATTTAAAATTATGTTTTCTGGTTATAATATACTCAACGTTGTACACATTTCAGAAACATTTCAAATCATGTATAAGATAAAGTGATACATTCAATTTATATAATTGGTTATCATAACAATAGTTTCCCAAGAAATCCATTAAATGATGTAACATTAACAGCGTTTGATATGATATTTTGTAATGATTTTGATATATTAAATGATTAATTAATCTTTAAATCATTAGTATTGTTATCATATATTTTTGGACTTGTTCAATTTTCGAAGGTGGCTAATTTAATAATAAACAAGCTAAAAACGTACTCTTCGCCAATTTACTGAGCTTTCTATATATAATTGGTACACATTCTATAGGATACTCTTAGCAGTTTTCTTCTAAATAATGTTAGTTTTTGGACATCCTAAATTTTCTGATACCATCTTTATTGTGAAAAAAATTTGATAAAAAAAAATGAAAAAAAAATATCCAACCTGTGGGATTCGAACACGGGACCTTTGGATTGCAACGCAAAGCTTTAGCCGCTGCGCCACCACCTACTGCTAGAAAATTTGATTGTCTGTGATATATATCTTTCGACATTCATACATATTTCACTTCTATGAAATATATATTAGTAAACTTCATAAACAAAAAAAAATTTATTATGGAAATAATATCTCGTAAGATTTCCATTTTAGTACAAGCGACAAAAATTAAGAGAATTTTTTTTTTTTTAATTAAATAATTAATAACTTTTTTATTTACTGATCGATTTTCTTCAAAAGGGTTCTTCCTCTAGCTAACACTAACTTACTTCCTAAATTTCAATACAATTGGACTTTTCTTTCTTAAGTTATCGTGCTTACAAGAAACGTGACGGACGGACGGACGGACAGACGGACATTTTGAAAGTTGTTCAGAATTCGTTCACTAACACAATAATACGAAAATTTTTTCTCTACGAGCGATATTTATGATTTTAGAAATGTGCCGATCAAATACAATATACTCTTCGTTTTTGCGAAGAGTATAATAAATCACATTGGAAATCCTGAACAAATTAACAAACATTATATAGTCAGTAGTCAATGGAAAGAGATAATATGGAAAATATTATCCAGCCAACCAGCCAACCGTCCTTCTCGGTACACTTTGAAAATTGCCATAACAACTCTCGTAAAAGTGAACTGGTCTGCTGGAATTCCAGGTCTTCAAAGTGTACTGACAATCGAGTAGACGACTTCAATCCAGCAGACTAGCTCACTTTTACGAGTCCGCATGGCAATCTTCAAAGTGTTACCGAGAAGGTCGGTTGGTCTGCTCCCTGCCGCTGGGTCGTGTGTAGATCCTTTAAAGGTTCAGAAGAAAATGCATAGATACAATCAAAATAATTTAAAAAACAAACAAAAATCCGACTGCGAAAAAATAAATTCGTACTAAAAGAACTTAAACATGATAACGGCTCATGATGCTATGAAATATAGGAGATACGTTCGGAGTACCAGTTTTTGATCTGCTGTGCGCATAGCGTCACTCACTAGTCACTTTCAAATCGAGCCCGCGGCAATCGCGTGTCCGATGTCTGCCTAAAAATACATCGAAAACCATGGGGCGTAGAAAGCTAAAATTTGCAGACAGATATTTTACTTTTTAATATCATGAAATGGGCTTGTTACCGATATTTCTTTTTCGGTATTTTTTTTATGGTATTCAATAAAATTCGATCATCTAGATAAGTTGTTAAAACTTCAGCATCATAAGTATATCCAATCCTTAGATATTCAATATTAAAAATTGGGTTTTAGTAAAAAGCGCTTCGCCGACTCGTGACGTCATTCTGCATAAACATTACGGCGCAGCTGCTTTTGACACGTTCGGATTTGAAAACTGTGCAAACTCCTGACAGTTATCTGATCGTAATTTTCAGAATCCGAATTTACCTTTTGCTACAGTAGTCAATTCAATAGTCCATTATACTCCGACTGAAAAAGGTTTCCAATTTAAACGATTATTACTATCATTTGGACTATTTATTATTATTGCTCGCAATGTTTTCAGTGGATAGTTGTTTTATCAAAGCAGATTCTGGAAATTTACCAGAAGTATTAAATCTCGACTGTCACCTTATCAGCATTTGCAAAGTGACGTCACGCGAAGCTCCGCCCCGTTTTCGCACGGTCCAACTTTGGTAATTAATTTAAGGGCTTAAAGTCCGAATAAAAACCTAATTTATTTGCAAATTGCCTTAAAAAGTGTTCTACTTTCGATTTCTAAAATAAAAAAAAATGCTGAACGGGCCCATTCAAAGACTGCATTTCTCAGCATTTTTCACTTTGCAAAAAGGCCGCTGTGGGTTTAAATGTTGGTGAAACACCTCCAAAATAGTTAATGCAGGCACGTATGATCTTTTGCGCTTTGGTTTTTCAACAGGTTAAAAGCTATTAGTATATTCGTTGATATTTAATTTTTTATTTATTATCAAATTTTAATTCATTTAATTAAACACAATAAATAGTAGTAGTAAATAATATAAAGTTGACTACACAATTCTTAGGCGTGTAAAAAATGTCGGCGACTTTGGCGGTACGGTAAAGATCAAAGACGCCGGCATTTTTACACGCATAAAAATTGTGTAGAGAACACCATTTATCTAACGCTATTCAGGAAAATAGACACAGTCAAGAATGAAGAATGTTTATTCTATTAATTAGTAATTTTAACAATTTTTCTTAGAGATAAATTGCCGGATTATTTAATGTTTCTGTTGAGAAAATACATTTTGTATCTGTAAAATAGCATTTTCGCAGTATGCCTTAATTCATTCATTCATTCATTCATTCATTCAATAGTTCAACAATAGCGCTAATAGGGAACGTGAGCTGGGTTTCGACCGTCGTGAGACAGGTTAGTTTTATACTACTGATGACTCGTCGTTGCAATAGTAATCCTGCTCAGTATGAGAAGAACCGCAGTTCAGACATTTGGTTCACGCACTCGCTCTAGAAGCGAAGCTACCATCCGTGGGATTATGCCTGAACGCCTGTAGGGCCGTATCCTTTCTAGTCGAAGGTGGTAACGATATCTCTCGGAGTTTCGAGAGTCGAAAGGCTCAAAACAATGTGACTTTACTAGGCGGTCGGGGTTCGCCGCGATCGTCGCACTGGCCCTATTCGCCGTCGAGATCGACGGTCGGCGGTGGGATCGAACCTTGCCGTGTCCGACCCGATCTCAACTTGCTAACGGCCGATCATGGGTCACAGAAACGTTCTCTCATGTAATTATTATAAATATTTAATGACTTTCCATTGATTTGCTAAAAAATCTTTATTTTTTAACACTAAGAAAATCTGAATTCACACTCTAATGCACATGGTTCTTACAACATTCTCTGTGCTGTTTAGTCCGCGAGGGCGTTTCGTATACTTAATTACAATTCTCTCGAAAACTGTTAATCCTAGAAAAAAAAGTTTCAAATAAAAAGGTTAGCTCCATCCTTTATCATCATATGCTCTCGATATACTTGGTATCTATTTTGAAAGCTGGAAAAAGTTTCTCGCTGTTAAATTCGCACTTGTAAATCAGTTTATCGACATATACTACGGGAGCCCACCCTAAGTGTCCGTGAACCCCCCGATCCTTGGGGACAATGTTTTTCATAAAGATTAAACCCCAAGGAACAATTTAAGACATGTCCTAAAAAAAAATGGCTGCACTTTCAAAATGGCGTCCGTTTAAAAAAAATTTGTAAACGTTTTTGTCATTTAACACAAAAACTAAAAAGGATGGAAAAAAATTTCTGCACAAAAAACAAGGTGCATAAAATTTTCTACAATTTTGTTCTTATACAATATTTGGATAGGAGTTACCATTTTCCAGATAAATGATTCAGCTCTTAAAATAAAATATAACATTCAGTATAAAACCTAATACTAATAGAGCCCACCCTAACTGTCCATGCACCCGCCTGATCCTTGAGGACAATGTTTTTCATAAAGATTAAAGCTTAAGGAACAATTTAAGACATGTCCTAAAAAAGAAAGTGGCTGTACTTTCAAAATGGCGTCCTTTTAAAAAATAATTGCAAATATTGTTTTTGTCATTTAACACAAAAACTAAAAAAGATGGAGAAAAACTTTCTGCACAAAACACAAAGTGCGTAAAATTTTCTACAATTTTGTTCCTATACAATACTTGGATAGGAGTTACCATTTTCCAGATACCATTGTTATCGTTTTCGAGACAAATTCCTGCAAATTATAATATTACTATTATTATTAATTTTTTTTTTAGTTTATTTTATTATTTGTTATGTTGATAATACAATGTTATATTATCCGCCTTACAATAATTGTCACAGTTATTTTCTCTAAGGGGCGAGCGTAGAGGCGACTTCAATGTGAATATCAGTCGATATTCCGTTGAAGCAACGTCGAGCGTGGTTAGTACTTGGATGGGCTCCCATCTTGGGAAATACAGCGTTCTCGTCCCACCTTCTAGAGGCTTGTATATCAGTGTATACTCGGAAGTTACGTAATTTCAGACGAGGATTACGTAGTGGATATACCATCCTTAAAGCAGGCGGTCCCTTGTCTATTAAATGTTAGGCAAGTAAAAGATCCCTACTCTTCTTAAGGGAAGAGGTTCGGCAAAATTTCCAGGTTGGGGGTAGCTCGTCTCCTGGCGTCGGTGATAGGCCCTGGTAGCGGAAATAGGCCGACGTTAAATAGTTAAAAATATATATATATATTTCCTCTAAGTGATTTACCGACATATGAATTTCCATGTTTTCTTAATTTTGGACTCATTTATCTGAAAAATGGTAACTCCTAGCGAATATTGTATAGGAACAAAATTGTATAAAATTGTATGCACGTTGTTTTTTGTGAAAAAAGTTTTTGTCCATCTTTTTTAGTTTTTGTGTTAAATGACAAAAACAACATTGGCAACAGTTTTTTTTACTTATGGCCGCCATTTTGAAAGTACAGCCAGTTTTTTTTTAGGACATGTCTTAAATTTTTCCTAAGGCTTTAATATTTATGAAAAACATTGTCTCCAAGGATCGGGCGGGGGATGCACGTACAGCTAGGGAGGGCTCCCCGACTAATAGCCTTAGAAAAAAAAAAATATTTTCTAGAATTATTAAAATTTGACCTTCATGTTAACATATTTCGTTTATGTTATCAAATATGAAGGCATAACACGGTAAAGATTTGAAATTAATTCATTGTCTCGTTTTTGAGTTAGGGCGAGTTAAACGAAAAAATAATTGTATGTATTATTTTATAATTTTCTCACATTCTTGCCTCTATCTTTTGTCGCGACCGACCAAAAAAGTCGTAATTTCTTATTTCATCGAAGGATAAACTTCTAAACACTTCGGTTAAGGTAATTTTAGTTTACAACTAAAATAACCGCTGAACTAGTTGACTTTTACGTGACCTAACAGCGGAGATTGCGGTAAGGGGAGGCATGCGTGAAAGCTTCCTCTTTCATAGTATCATGGTAACGGCTAATATACCATTTGATGTTCAATGACTCCATTCGCAGTCCCAAATAATATAAATAGTTTATCCACTACCTTTTGCAAACTGAAAGTAATGAGTCAGCGGTGGTCCCGATATAATTTTGTTAAGCTACGTGTAGCCAAATTCCGCCATATCGTGGAGATTTGTATGGCTCAAATAAGTTTATTGCCCATCTGATTTTGGACTGATCTATCACCTTTTTTGTCACTGTCCAGTCTACCCAGGTAGCCTCGTTTCCAGTAGCTTCCAGTTCTGTTCCTAGCCATTCCTCAGGTGACTGATCAGTTGTTGATCAATTGTGGATCCAGGAAACCGCAGGAGGAGTAATTCCTCCATTGTTTCTTTGCCTGTCGTGGTATATTGACCTGTCTCAGTTAAGAGAGTTTGTTGTGCACCGATTGTCCTTCGAGATAATTTTCTGGAGTCTGGAGCATTCCGATATACTTTATATACCCTCGCAATGCTTCCTCCAGGCATCTCTCTTGGCATTTTTCAGTGTCCGGTTATACTCAGTCAAGGAGGTCCTGTAATCGTCCCAATTGGCTGATATTTTCGCAATGTTAAATTTTTTTCTCACTTGCCTTCTCATTGTGTTAAGGTCCTTATTCCACCAGGGCACGTTCCTAGTGGATTGCCTTACCACTAGAGGGCAGTTATCCTCGAATGCAGATATAATTGCGTTCTGTATTTGTTCTGCAGCTAACTCCACACCCTCCTCGCTTTTAACATTGATCGCAACCCCAGCAAGTCCCAGGGCAAGGTCCTCCCTGTATCCGTCTCAGTCTCTCCTACGTGGGTTACGATGTGTTTCGGTTACACGGTCTACTACCGTTATGTGGAATTGTATGTGCCTGTGGTCCGAACAACTCTCTTCCTCGGACACATGCCAATTACTAATTAGATTACACGCATATGTTGTTCCTATTGTTATATGTAACACTTCTTGTCTTTATGTGGTTAAAAAGGTCGGAGTATCCTCTACATTTAGTATCTCTAAATTGTGTTCCATAATAAATTCAAAGAGTGATTCACCTCTCTCTGGTTGGTGTTTGTGCTCCCCCAGACCGTGTGATGCGCGTTTTCAACGCACCCTATGATGACATGAGACCCTTTCCTCTGCAGCTCATCACCAGTTCCTCCACGGCCTTGGTTGGTGGTGGTTCAGGGTCATCATATGGAAGGTACGCAGAGGCCAGTATTAACTCTCTCGGCACACCCCCACACTAAGCTCTGATTAATGTCATTGTTTTATAGTTACTATTAACAATTATACACGCTCTAGGAATCTCGGTGGTTCTACTGTAGATCGGTTCTCTACCAACCCCCTTGAGGCCACATACCTGTCCCTTATGAACCCAAGGTTCCCGGATCAATGCCACATCACATCCCTGCATCACTTTAGCAAGGGCCGCCATGGGTCAGGGGGAAGGGTGATCACCACGCACGGGGCTCCCTGCGTACGTGGAAGGCATTTATACAACGGAGTGCGCCATGTGCCGCAAAAGGGTTCGGGTCCTACTAGATGCGCCTTCGCGAAACAGTTCATCAGCTTTTTCATTTCCCCTCTGTCAATTGTGTCCTGGTACCCTTGCCACGGTTACTTTCTTCTGACTTACTCGTCCGTAAAATCATTTATACAATTCCATACTAGTCTTGAATCGACCTGGATGGAATCGATTGCCTACGGCGCTGCTTGGCTGTCGGAAAAAAAATGGCCTTGCCTCATTATTTCCTTTGCACGCCACTGTAAAGCGGCCACTTCAACCTGAAATACTGTGGCGTGTATTCATAGAGTTATGATTTTCATTTCCGACCTTATCTCGCAAATTCCAGTTCCGACTCCCTGTTCTGTCTTGGAGCGGTTCGTATATCAGTCCGTTTGTGCCGATATTGGAGGATCGTTTTTCTAGTCCTCTCGATCTGGCATACTGATTTGAAAATTTTTATAAAAGTTATACTTTGGGACCATATTGTCCGTGGACATTCCCAAAATGGGATCTGCCTTCAGTTATGAGTATAACTTTTAGTGCTCTTTTCCGTGTCGTTGTCTTATGGGCGTTGTGCTTTGCATTATTCTGTGCACCACTGAACAAGCTGCCCCTTGAATAAATACGTGTAACGGTGGCAGGTCAAAGAGGACCTCAAATGCAGCTGTGGGAGCAATTTTTTATATATATGATTATATTAACATAAAAAAACATTCATACGGGTCGAATTGAAAACCTCCTCCTTTTTTAAATATTTTGAAGTTGGCCAAAAATGAAAATATTTTTAGTTGGATAGAGCACTATAGACCCATGGTACTATTTCATAGTATAATGCTATGGACCTACGTGTACAAAATTTCCTAGCTGTACTCTTAAAAGTTTCGGAACTACAGATAGTTTATGGTCGTGGTGACACAGCCTGTATAAAGGTTTAATCACTGAAATTGAAACGAGAACCAAAAACTGCAGTAAAAAGAAACATATAGGTTGGTTATAGGTTGCCATTTTTATGGCAACTATTGGTGATGTCGTATCTCAAAAACCGCCTATAAACAAAAATTTAATGAAGTATTTAATAAAAAATTGTATTGGCACAATTACCTCAATACAACTCTGTAGAAGTAAAATTTTTCAGTTCTTGAATTAATTAATTAAATTGGTTAATTTTTTGACATTTTTTAACAAGATGCTCATCATTTTGTTAGTGGGGCCAATGTCTGTTCTGAACATGCAAAATATTTGTTGAATTCTAATACATAAAAAAAGCATACCCAAAAAAGTCGGGGACGGGCATTCACGTTTAACAGGGATAATATAAACATTGAAACATCTGAAGAAGTCACGAAAAATTATATTCTCTGAAGATTTCTCGTTTTATGTTTGAGATTATGACTGCAATTTCCTAATTAATCCATTAACTAATGTAATGAAACAACTGCAACAATTAATCGAGACATTTTGTAACAATATCTCGACATAAATTACGATCATAAGTAACATGAAGTATCGTAATTACTAGTGTTTATCTAAATATGTTATCAGGATCGCCCACATTGGCTTGTGTTCTAGCTCAATTTTCATTGTTTAGAAATTTTAATTTATTGCGAATAACGATACTAGAAGAAGGTTCATTGTTGTATTGGCCTATTATATATTTTATAATTAATTTTCCTGCATTTTGATTTATTTAATAGCCTAAGGAAATATGTACGTAAAAATACCATATAAGGATCAGTGCTTTGTTAGATCTGGGCTTATAATTAGAAGATTAAAAAAATACCAATTGTTTACTGTTTATTGTAAACTTCAATTAACTTATTTACTTTGGTTATTGACTTTAGATGAGTAGCGACCGCGATAGGTGGCGTGATGCTGTCAGACGCGCCATACAGCAAATAAGGGCAAACTGGAAAAATGTAAAATGTACCACAAAACGTCTGCCAAAGTAATAAGAATAAGAGGAAAATATTATATACGTAGAACATTCTTACAATAATGTTTTAAATGGAATCCTGTGCAGTTTCTATCAGGTCAAAGCTGGAGATCAAAATTAGAAATCGAATTTTTATATTCATTATATACCGCGCCGGTGATGCCGTGTACAGGATCAGCATCAACAAGTAGTCGGATGAAAATAAGTCGGTAATGAAAATGAAATCGCTAAGGAAACATTTAAAATGCTCTTCGCTCTGATTGACGAACATGGTAACGCAGTAGGCTAGACAGCGTTGTGGCGAGACGTGACTACTAAACCACTGTTTACTTCCGTGCTTTTGCAGATAGCAATGGCGGAGAGAATGGTTGTAGATCTGCGTTTTCTCAACGATGTAGGCCCTTCCGGGCAGCTCTGGCTTTGAATTTGGGAGCTACCTAGTATATGTGATGTGTTTATTTATGTTTTCATAAAGTTTTTAATATTATGTTTTATTTTTACTATTAGACTTGAAATATGCGTGAAAGTTTTGAGATGAAATTGATACAAAGCTAACGAATTCGCAGAAGATAATCTTTTCACATAGCGCTTCAAACATGGGTATTCATATTATATTGGTTCGGATTCCACTATAAACTGTAAGATCCCGTCTCCTGCACTCAGACTTTAGATGACTTATATTTCAGAGAATAATGAGTCGGACTGTAAACAGTTTCAAACATCAACAAACAAAATGTCTCGACTCTCATGAAGACGATGCAGAAAGCTTTAATGCCTATTGAAATATTATCTGTTTATAAATGAAGTAGCTTCCCCAAGAGCATACAGACTTTTAACCCCATTTCCTTTGTTCAATTTAGCAGAGTTGTAAATCCCTCTTTTACTATAGGCTTGCTTTTATTAAAGTTTAAATAAAATCTCAAGGGTTAACTGACTGAGAAAAAAAACTGTTAAGTTATCGATTTTAAGGTAATATTTGAGTGTGGCAAATTTAAGCGTTGGACAGAGGCACCGGATATGGCGATTATGCAAAGTTTTATCCATGCCGAATGGCCAATTTATTATTCATTTTTAACAGAGGTAAACAGGAAAATCAAGCAGGTAAGAGTTCGTAAAATTGGTATTTAGTATATATAAGAGAACCTAAGGTCTCAAAAAAATTTTTGACATTAGCTACCCCCATTACGACCCCTACCCTTAACCCCCATTTTTTAAGGGGACGAAAAAAAAGTGTGATTTAGTGTATGTACAAGAACCAAAAACTTCAAAATATTTTTTTACTTCATAGGCCAAGAATTTTTATTGAAAAATTACCAAAAATCCTTGCTATGTTGGGGTGATTTCTATTACGAATAACTGGCAAAATAAGGATACATATATTACTTCCACATCCAGTGGTAGTATAGTAACGACAAAAAATTTTTTTAAATTTTTTATTGTTTAAATAGGCTTAGAATGTCATGAAACGTCGAGATTTTAAGTTTGAGCGAAAAAAAATTTCTGTCTGTCGGTCTGTAACTTTTTTTTTGTGCACACGTTTACTCTGGAACCGTTTGAGATATTGACTTGAAATTTGGTACGCATATGTACTTTAATGAGATCTAGAACTAGATTATATTTTCATCTTGTTCCGTCGAAGGATTGGGGGGTAAATTGGGGTAAATAGGTAAATCAAGCAGGTAAGAGTTCATAAAATTGGTATTTACTATATACAAGAGAAGCTAAGTTCTCAAAAAAAATTTTGGCATTAGCCACCCCCATTACCACCCCCACCCCATTATTAAAGAGGATGGAAAAAAAATTTGATTTAATGTGTGCACAAGAACCAGAAACCTCAAAATATTTTTTTATCTTATCCACCCCCACTACCACCCTCTATCACCACCCCCACCCCACTACCGATGTGGGGGTTTTTATGGGTTTTTGAGGTAGACGATTTCAAATATTATATTATTAAACAATTATTTCCACATACAACATTTTATCGTTGTGAGTGACTTGGATAGAAAATCTGGATGTGGAAGTAGTGATTCCTTGGGCAGCGGTTTTTTTTTAATTGTTAAATTAGTGTACAATATCGATAATTCTACCATTTACAATTGAAATTAAAATTTTGTGGACATGCCTATTGAAAGTCGCATTTCGGAGATATGAACTTTACTTTGCTTTTTTTTAAAGGAACACTCCATATATGTACCATTTGAAACGCCATAAAAAAAGCTTTGTATTTATAATATACATGGTGCTTATCTTAAACAAATTTTGTCTAATTTACTATAAATTTACAATTTATCAAATTAGCCATGGAAAACAAAAGTAGGTAAATTAAAATAAACAATATGTTAGTTCTGTCTAATTTCACTTTATTTTAAATAAAATGGAGAATTTCAATAATTGATACAGTGTGTTTCACTTGAAATGGTAAAACCCCAATAAATTTTTTATTTTTTTTTTCCGATTTGAATCACATTTTACTTAAGTATAGAACAAATTAGTATCTACTTATGACCAGAAAAACATTCGCCTCCTACGGTACCAAAGCCACCTGCGGTACCAAAATATGTGGAGAAAATCGGAAAATCATATTAGGCATTATCGGAAAATTTTGTTAATAAAACTTGTTCAAAATTGCCCAAAATGGCCAAAATTTAATCAAAATTAAAAAATGAAAAACTTGAAACTTTAAAAATTTTGAAAATAATTATTTAAAAAAAAAAAACTGTAAATTGCTTTACAACTATCTGGCAGCTTGGGTTTAATTTCAAATAAAATTGTCATAGTACAGTTTTCTAAACGAAAAAACCCATTAAAATGATATTTTTGGACTTGGACATTATTTTAATAAAAATTTATATATTACTTCCACATCCAGTGGTGTAGTAACGACAAAAAAATGTTTAAAAATTTTTATTGTTCAAATAGGCTTAAAATGCCATGAAACGTCGAGATTTTAAGTTTGAGCGAAAAAAAAATTTCTGTCTGTCTGTCGGTCTGTCTGTAACTTTTTTTTGTGCGCACGTTTACTCTGGAACCGTTTAAGATATTGACTTGAAATTTGGTACACGTATGTACTTTAGCGAGATCTGGAACTAGATTATATTTTCATGTTGTTCCGACGAAAGGTTGGGGGGTAAATTGGGGTAAATTTTGGGGTAAATGGGTAAATCAAGCAGGTAAGAGTTGACAAAATTGGTATTTAGTATATACAAGAGAAGCTAAGGTCTCAAAAAAATGTTTGGCATTAGCCACCCCCATTACCACCCCCACCCCATTATTAAAGGGGATGAAAAAAAAAATTGTGATTTAGTGATGTACAAAAACCAGAAACCTCAAAATATTTTTTTTACTTCATCCTACCGATGTGGGGTATCGTTTTATGGGGTTTTCGGGTAGAGGATTTCAAATATTATATTATTAAAGTTCCATAAACAATTATTTTCACATACAAAGTTTCTTCGTTGTGAGTGACTTGGATAGAGAATCTGGATGTGGAAGTAGTGATTCCTTGGGCAGCGGTTTTTTTTATTTTGATTAAATTTTGGACTCAAGGTTTCTGAACAATTCTGAACAAGTTTCATTGACAAAATTTTCCAATAAAAATATGCCTAATATGATTTTTTGATTTTATCCGCATATTTTGGTAACGCAGGTGGCTTTGCATTTGTAGGCGGTGAATTTTTTTCTGGTTATAAGTAGATCCTAATTTGTTCTATACTTAAGGAAAATTTGATTCAAATCAGAAAAACAAATTGAAAAGTGAAATACACTGTATATATTTTTCGGACTACCATGACTTAATGTAAGAAAATATAAAACTTAATCTCTACTATAGTTTTTAAGAAAAATACTGTGTCATATATCATTGAAAAGATTTTTCTATGGCCTTTCAAATGGTGTAAAAATATATGGGGGTGTTCTATTTAAAAAACCAAGGTAAAGCTCATATCTCCGAAATTCGACTTGTTTGAATTGTTTTGCTGAAATGATGTTTGGAAAATACATGTGATATCTCATAGCTTTTATTTTTGAACTTATTTACGTAACTCCAAAAATAAAGAAGTTAAATGAGGTTCTAACGTTTGCACAACCACCCTGTACTGTTGACTATAATAAGGAACTTTAGTCTAGTTAATATAAAAAACACGTTCTCAAATAAATTAAACATGTTCTGATAGAACATATTAATAATAATAATTTTTTGTTTTTATGTCTTTGGTGTTTTTCAAAAAAATTGCCGCCCTTGGATTTTGCCGCTATAGCCTCTATAGCCCCCCCCCCCCCGCCCTAAATCCGCCACTGACTGCGCTCCGTCAGAAACCCTAAAATACCTATATGCATGTTTGGAGCATATTTAATGTCCGATATATCAAAAAATATTACAACTAGATCTATCAATCTTTATATGTTTGAAATTAGGGATAAAGGATCTAAAAGAATATGTAAAAATATACAGGGTTTTCATTTAAAAAGCAACCTTCATTGTTATATCACGTGACATATGCAAGCAATTGTTTTTTAATTGCATTTAAAAAAATATGTATACAACCCTACAACTCTTATACGAAACTTTTTTTATCTCCAATAATAACATAAATAAAGGGGGGTCAAAATATAGTTATAATTCGCCCGCTGTCTTGGATTCCTAAATTTTTACCAAAAATTCGTAACCCGCATCCCCGAAAATCCCCAGATATCGATTTTCATTCGAATAGGACCACAGATGACGAAATTCGTCCGCCATCTTGGATTCCTAAATTTTGACCAAAAATTCGTAACCCGCATCCCCGAAAACCTCCAGATATCGATTTTCAGTCGAATAGGACCACAAATGACGAAATTCATCCGCCATCTTGGTTTCCTAAATTTTGACCAAAAATTCGTAACCCGCATCCCCGACAACCCCGAGGTATCGATTTTCAGCCAAATAGGACCATAGATGACGAAATTCGTCCACCATCTTGGATTCCTAAATTTTGACCAAAAATTCGTAACCCGCATCCCCGACAACCCCGAGGTATCGATTATCAGTCGAAGAGGACCATAGATGACGAAATTCGTCCGCCATCTTGGAGTCTTAAATTTTGACCAAAAATTCGTAACCCGTATCCCCGAAAACCCCCAGATATCGATTTTCAGTCGAATAGGACTATAGATCGCGAAATTCGTCCGCCATCTTGGAGTCCTAAATTTTGATCAAAAATTTATAACCCGCATCCCCGAAAACCCCCAGATATCGATTTTCAGTCGAATAGGTCCATAGATGACAAAATTCGTCCGCCATCTTGGATTCCTAAATTTTGACCAAAAATTCGTAAACCGCATCCCCGAAAACCCCCAGATATCGATTTTCAGTCGAATAGGACCATAGATGACGAAATTCGTCCGCCATCTTGGATTCCTAAATATCTTAGCAGTATGAGATTCCTCGGAAAACCTACGTCAGACTGGATTTTGAACCATAAACTTATCTCAAAAACTACCGTGAAAACCGAGCATAGCGCGTTGACTGGGACACCCTGTACATTTTGCTTGGTAATAATTTCGAATAAAAACTATATAACTATAACAATAACTAAAAACCGAATTCAAATTTTCATAATAAAATTTGTAGGAGTGTTTATACAAAACGGTCCTCTCTATTTGGCACCTTTTATTTATGTATTAACATTTTCAAGAATTTCATCTATTAAGTCATTCCTGTAAGATAAAATAATTTATAAATAAATTTAAGATTACAATTACCAGAACTGCTAAATGCTTCCCTGGCAAGCATTCATTCGCGTCTGGTCTCCATGACAACAAGTTCCTCCCTAACGTCTGAGAGCGTGTAAAGCTATGCGAATGACGAGGCGAGTGCCATCTATTGACGGCAAAATTGGAAACTATTTATTGAATCTATGTTTGAAAATTAAGAGGTTATATTTTATCCACGTAATTAATTAAGGACTATCTAGGGCGTCACGATTTCGTTTTTTATAAATTCCAATTTTTCGACGTCAATTTTTTCGTTGATCACGTGTTTTTGATTAAAACAAAAAATTAAAAACGTGACGAACTAGAATATATATTTTAATACATACGTACAAAATTTGAAGTTTCTATCTTCAAAAATAAGCCGAATAATTCGTTTCTTCATTTCACTGACCGCAAATTATACTCTTAAGGGCTGATATTTGGCATAGCCTATTTTTCATATAAATAAACATTCTAATGAAATAAAAAATACATATATTCAAGTTCGCTATTAAGTAAGTATAGAATTTTTATCTTTTTCCTCTATCACAGGACTCCGGTCCTAAGTCATCTCTTAAAACTTATAAGAACCGAGGTACGATTGCCGCCCTAAATATATATTTTGTTGTGTCCATCAGATGAACGGTAGTATGATCTTCTACATTTAGTGTTAGCATTACGATGAACCGATCCATATGAAATAGGAATATATTTCTTTCTATAAATTTAATAGAGAATATGAGCTTAGTCAAGCACCTTATATATTTGTCTCATACCACCTTTTGTAGCTACATAACTCTTCTTCTACATGACGTATTTAACACACCATATCACAAAAAGAAACATAGAACATGTGTTTCCAGGAACATTGTTCTTAAACTGACGAGTACACCAGGCTGTAGAAATCTGGCCAAGCATATCGGAGACGTTATGTGTGCAGGTTCTACTATTTAAAACAAGTCATTTTATTCCAGTATATTAAAAGAACTAAAACAGCATAAAATCATAAGCCATGTTCCTCGCGATTTGTACACAAGGCATACGTTAATCCTTGAATGCAGTAAGTCCAAAAAAGGAGTTAACGGCAGGTAACCAGGTGATCTGGTAAAGAAAAAGGGCAATAATTGCATATAGGTACTTAAAATAATGCCATGAATACAGACTTATTAGGACGTAATAAAAAATCAAGGAACAAGGGGGCCGATCAAGATAATAACAATGCGGGTCTAGCTGCTGCAAACCATGAACATATTTTATATCTAATTTAATACTTACTGAGTTGAAGGGTGTATAAATTATTTACCTGCAACAATAAAAATAACATATTAGGTTATCTGTATACATATCTCTTAGCATAGCATACAAATTAAATTAAAAATATAATTTGTACTGTACACATCCTGAGTGCATAATGCAACAAAAAGTATGACATTCAATTATAAAATATTAATCTTTATTGTACATTAACAGTGCAGATCGTGTGAATTTTGTCATTTTAAGTTCACATAGGATTTTCAATATTTTGAGACAAAAATGTTACCAGCCATACCAGCATTTTGTAAGATGACAGTTTATACAATATAGTAGACAAAATGGAAAAACATTCTGACTTTAAAAGCTCTATCTAACGTTTTGTTGCATTACTCACTGGATGTTTGCGCCATTCTTGCTCTGCGCAGCAGCACTAGGTTTTTCTAATGGAAGGTTCATTGGTTGGGCTCGTTTAGCACTTTTTTTTTTTATTTGATTATCGGAAAGATCTTATAGTTTTAAGACCCTGTGCAAAAAACTAGAATTTTGTGAGACCTAATAAATCATAAAAATGGACCGCACCACCTTGCGAGTATCGACCTGACGTCACTTGATAGGAACCCGCTAGCCGAAGCGGCTAGCTGCAGCGCGTTATTATAGTTTCACAATATTACAAATCGTTAACTCAAGCAGTGTGTTTTGAAACTTATGCGTGTTTGTGAAGAATTGCAGTTTATCAACTATTTTCACCGATTTATATTACTATTCTCTGACGTCACGATATTGGCCGCACAGTGCTTCTAGTTCCCTCTTTAAAAGTCGTATATTTCGAAAACCACATATCGGATTCATCTGAAATTTTCAATATCGTCTAATTTTAAGTAATACTTTATCCGCAAGAAGAAACAACTAGTAAATTAAATTCATTAAATGAGCCCATTTTGCAAGGAATCGACTGAAACTTGAAACGAGCAGATATTACACTCAAAGAAATAGTATGGGTAAATTCAACAAAAAAAAAAATGGTTAACTAACAATATCGTTAATTTTGTTAAACCAAACTATATTGATGGTATTTTGAAACAAGAAGTGATTGTTATTTTAATTAATAAAAAGTTGTCGTACAACAAAACAAACATTAACTTAAAAAATAGATGAATAAGACTATTATTTTGTTCGTCTGACTATTATTTTGTTGAATTTTATCAAATTAAACTAGATAATAGTATATTTTCTCCATGCAGTATCTTTTAACAATTGTAGTTTTGGATTATTTTCAAGTAGAATAGACATTGGAGAATTACCAGTCCTCAATAAAAAATATCGATTTGTTTATTTATAAGTGACCTAAACGTAAAAACTAACGTATCTCAGCTCCAAATGCAAGTAGAGCATTAAATTTTTTGAAAAGGGTTTAAATTTTGAAAAAAAAAATTCCCTCTCCGTGATCTTAAAGTACTTACAAAAAGCTACAATTTTAGCCATCGTACACATTTCCTGATTTTGATGGCAGGATTTCACAAGGGTGCAAAATTTTAGCAACAATTATATATTCGAGCCGTTTTAATAACCATATTGATTTGAAATTTTAAGTGGTGATTGTACTTTATAAGAGCTATATTTCTCCAAAATTTCATTGAATATTATCAATTATTTTTGAAAGAACAATGATTTGTTTAATAACGCATAATTTTGCAATATTCAATTTTTTTAAATAATAATAACAATTTTAATGAATTATAGTTTATGTGCTTGTATTGTACAGCTTATTACGAACACTTTTCTTCTTTTTGTTGTTTTTCATAGGACTTATAGATTTCGAGATATTCAAAGAAAACCGATGGAAAACACGTTCTAAAAAATTCGATTGTTTAAATAAACAATACGCCGACCTCGCAGAAACTGCAAAACTGAACTGTGAACTTAAGTTGATCCCCACATTGTGAATTTTTTAATCCTAATTTGACTGCACTATTAGCAAAATTGATTAAAATAATATGATAAATATATTTTCTAAGGATTGATTTATTTGATTCTTTTTGTGCCAGTCGGTTGATACTCTCACCACAGCATATTATTGTGACAAATCATCATCTACGGCACGTGCCCCTTCTTGCCGTGTTTGGTATACAGATTTGAATTGATTTATACATAATCAGATAAGCATTTTACAAATGTATTACTTCTGAACTTTTATTTCAATATATATATATATATATATATACTGTATTATTTGAAATCTTGCCTTATTTCTTGATTGATTAATTAATTTTAAATTTGATGTCTCGTGATTCTGTGTGTTGGATCGACTACCGATGTACAGGAACATCATCAGTTCCTCAAGTATATTTCAGGGCATTTATCACAGCAAGGAAACTAGCAAGACGATGTTATAAAAGTGATTAGAAAAGAGATTAGAATTATAAAGACAAATATCGGATAAAATGCATTGAACCTTCGAATGCGGAGATACTGAAGAAAGCACATAGCAATAACACTAAGCAGGGGTGGATGGGGTCAGTCCAACCAGCCCTCACAATTTTAGGGAAATGGCCCGATCAGCACGGAACTAGAACCTTAAAGGACCCCGCACATTTCTTATGTAAATTGGCTTACAGTCAAATTGGCTGAATTTTTAATATGTTGTAGATTTCGACTTTCTGATCAAAAGCTCTCAAGGGCCCAATTCGATCCTATGTCTAGTTTCCGAGATACAACTATAAATTCTTGTAAAATTCTGTATCTTGTCGAACTTTTAATTTATTGATGGGGTATTAGATGTCAAAGGAGCATTTTTCTACGCTATTTTTATTAGAACAACAAATGTTTTTAGTGCAAAATATTATAAAGGGCTATTAGAACATATCACAATATAAAATTTATGAAAAAATCATGAATTCTAAATTTTTTTAATTGTGCACGAGGTCATTCTTGTACATTTCTTGAGCTGTATCTTGGAAACTAGACATAAGAGTTGGGCCCCATGAGAGCTTTTGATCAGAAACTCGAATTCTACAACATATTAGAAATTCACATAAGAAATGTGTGGTGGGCCAGGGCATTTTTTTTGTGCGGTAAGACCTGAGGATAAAAAACTGCGACGCAGGCGAAAATTTTGTATTTCTCTAAAATGAAAAGTAGAAATTCGAGTTGCAAAAACATTTTCTTCGAAAAATAGGTTTCGTCAAACGAATTTGCCTTTTTTTCATGTAACTGAAAAAATTATTCAAAGGTTCAAAGTACTAACACGTAGTCTAACTCAACAGACTGCTACCGTCTAGGTAACATTTTTAAAAACGCCACTAAACATCCATACCTACTCTTTATTAACATTTATTGACAATTAATGTTAATATCGATCTATTTTGCAGAATTTGGGACGAACATGTAAAAAATTAAGTTATTGAGTTAACTTTTATAAATGACATCTGGCATTTATGACAGTGGCCGAGTTTTTAAGATACTGGTCGAATCAAAATTTTCCTATGTGCTGGATAGGGCGTAAGGTTAATAGGTTAATTTCTGACCACCCAGATCGCCCGACTTAACGCCAATGGACTTTTATTTCTGGGGTTTACTAAAGCAAAAATCTATAAAAATCATATTCTTAACAAAGAAGACCTTTGTAACAAGATTTACCAAGCATTTCTTCAAATAACTGAAGAAGAATTACGAAAAGTTGGGTTAGTGGAAAGAGATAAAATTTAGTTAAGAGACAGAATTAATTTTCTAAGATCATGTTTATTGTCACAAAGAATTAATAAAATTAAATGTCACTCAAACAAGTAAATGGTTTTTTTTATATCCAAACAATAAAAAAATGCATTCGTTTTTAACGTTTTTCAATTGTAATGGTATTTAATGTTTTCTTTGCGTTTACTTTTACAGTTTTCATTTATTTCAAAACCCTTCTGGATGTTTACAGTAAAATAATAATTTCCAATTTTCGTAAATTGAAAGTTATTTAATCTTCAGTTTCATGAAACTTACGATATTTGGGTTTTAGAGGGCGCTGAACAATGCTACGTTGCCAGTTTTTCGATAAAAAATAGCTATGAATTTCCGAAAAATCGCATAGAAAAAAACACTGAAGACTGTGGAGGGGTAACCTGACAGAAGCAACAGGTAGTACAAGTACATCTTAGGGGCATCTTACAGAAAAAAACCGCTGCCCAAGGAATCACTACTTCCACATCCAGATTTTTTATCCAAGTCACTCACAACGAAAAAATTTTGTGTGTGGAAATAATTGTTTATGGAACTTTAATAATATAATATTTGAAATCCTCTACCCCAAAAACCCATAAAACGATACCCCACATCGGTAGCGGGGTGGGGGTGGTGATAGGGGGTGGTAGTGGGGCTGGATGAAGTAAAAAACATTTTGAGCTTACTGGTTCTTGTACACACACTAAATCACAATTTTTTTTCATCCCTTTTAATAATGGGGTGGGGGTGGTAATGGGGGTGGCTAATGCCAATTTTTTTTTTGAGACCTTAGCTTCTCTTATTTATATTAAATATCAATTTTATGGACTCTTACCTGCTTGATTTACCTATTTTTCCAAATTTACCCCAATTTACCCCCCCCCCCCAACCCTTCGAGGGAAGAAGATGAAAATATAATCTAGATCTCGTTAAAGTACATATGTGTACCAAATTTCAAGTCAATATCTCAAACGGTTCCAGAGTAAACGTGCGCACAAAAAAAGTTACAGACCGACAGAACGACAGACCGACAGAAATTTTTTTTCGCTCAAACTTAAAATCTCGACGTTTCGTGACATTCTAAGGCTATTTGAACAATAAAAATTTTTAAAAATTTCACTGGATGTGGAAGTAATTATCATCCATATCGTGCGGCTAAGTAAAATTTTACAGGGGTTTGAAGATGAGAAATGAAACACACTTTATATGGAAATCGATAAAAAAAAACATTATTAATCAGATTTATTTACATATAATTATAGTTTAACTGAGATTCACAAGTTGCTGATATATTTATAGTTTCTCAAATATTTACCAATACAAAAAGAACTCTCCCGGTATAATTTGCATTGATGCTTTTTTCATAATTTCGCGGAAGACTGTTTACATTAAATAACTCACGTATTCTATAATTTCAACGCAAAGAAAAGTGGTAGATGATAAATAGCTCCACTGAAATCTCATAAATATTTCATAGCAAGTAACATTCTGTGAGGTATATAATAATAACAATGTATGTATAAACTATTGACTTATTGACATTTTGTTCCATACTTGGAGAAGCATGGCTTCATATACCCACCTGGAATGTATGGCTATATATACTGTATAAATATTGACCTTTTATGTATATTCCATATTCGCTCTTACATAAAAACCAAACTTGGTATGCAGGCGTTTACGAGTACGAATATATTTTTAGACTGAATTTAACAAAAATTATGCAATTTTTAACTAACTTTTTAAATTAAAAAATTACCTCAACTAGCAATACTTTGAAAATATCATCGTTTTAATAATTACTTAAGAAGATAAAAACCGTCGGTAAAATCAACGCCCCAAAAGTTGTTTTATCCAATAAATGTTATGCGTGTAACATGAATTCATTGGTCAAATTATTGCTTAACTATTCGCGAATATGAAAACGAGTACAGAGATAACAGGTTCAACGATTATTTTTTGCTTTTTAGTGCAGTTTTTTTAGTTTTTTAAACTATTATTTATTTTTTACTTTTTCGTCTTTATTTAACGAGCGAATTTTGGCACTTTCGAAAAAACAAACAATTTGTTAAAGGACCGGATAATTGTAATCTGCAACCTCGATAACCCACAGATACCGATTTTCCCGACGATAATTGATAAAACCTATTTGCCATGTTGACGTCGCCATTTTGAATTTTTAAGTTTTGATCACATATTTGTCTTCTACTTATCGAGCCCTTTCTTTTGATTCCCATATCAAGGGGGTTGTAAAGAAAATGAAAATTCGCCATCTTGGGGCGGCGGCCATTTTGAACATATTATAATATTGAGCATACTAAATTGTATTGCTATCAGAGCTACACACAATTGCCAAATTTTCATTGGGCGAGACATTAGTTCAAAGAGAAGCAAAAACTTGAAAAGCAAGCATATCACAGAGCGAAACTTTTTAAGATTGAGTAATTTTTTTTCGGTACGTTACTTACGAGATGACTACATGAAATTTGCTGTAAATAAATATTTGTGAAATAATTAAATTTCAAAAAACATATTTATGTCTACATTTCCGCTTTTATTCACTTTCACGGTTACTCTTTCAACAGAGAGCGACAGTTTTGTATAAATTGCATTTCATAATACGAATTTTTGGCTATAAAAAATAATGGGCTACGTTTGACATGTCCTTAAAAACTACAATTAATAACTGTTTTCTATTTTCAGTGAACATCAAGAGAGAATAAATAAAGGGCCTCAGCATTCCTAACAAAAACGTTTGTATTCTTTTCAACTCTACGATTTATGGTCAAAGCGTGGAAGTGTTTTGTGAAAATATGGGTACTGTTCAAAAAGTGTTTTGTAACAACAGCATAACACCTGAAAGGTTTTTATTGTACCGTGCACGCTTAAAAGGTAGTCCTGGAAATTGTTTTGTTGTGACAGGTGAATATACATTTGAAATGTATCACTAGGCCATTTATCGTTTATTCTTTTGTAAAAATATGGGGTACTATGCCTGCAATTATGTTATAAATCAGTCCAGACTAAATTTACTTTCGTTGGATTGCCTTTGTGTTACCTCCAAAATTGTATGTCTCTCTTAAGTGTATTTTTATAAGATCGGCCATTCTGACGTCTTGTTTCCAGGGTAGTAATTAGCGACTAGTATAGCAAGCCCCCTGTAAGACCTCGGACAGTCTTTTCGTTTTTCTTCTCCTTTTCCCTCGAAAATGGTTTCAAATTAGAAGTAGAAATGTCGAGGCCTCAATGACGAATTTAAACTGTTTTAACTTTTCCTAAATCCGAAATTCCAATTTTCTGTCCGTTCGTCCTTATGTACTTATTATGTGAGTCGTTCCGATCAAATTCAAACTATTTTTAGTTTCAATTTAATTTTGCCAAGGTATTATTTCAACTATACTTCCACTTAAATAAATAAATCAAACTAGAATACATATTTTCTACGAAATCTCCAATGAGAATTTTATGAGATATAGAAAAAAAAAAACGAAAAAGGAGGGGAGGTAACTCGTATTATGCAAGGATGTACTACATGTGATGAAATTAGTGTCACCTTTAATAAAATACTATCTATTCGCAATAATCACGGAGTGGGCGACATCTACTTTCTGACAGTTTAACTTGTATAATGGTGAACAACAAATCCATTTTCTATTGATATTTGATGGAAAGTTAACTTTGTTGTTGAAACTGTCAAAACAAATTTCAGAAAATTCATTTGATAAAATTTATATTAGGCATTTTTTCATACTTGTCCATTTTTTTTTAATACTTTATGAAGCTATAAACACTACCAAACACAATTTTCACTATATTAAACTATTTTTCTAATGTCATAAATGCTAATTATATGTCAAAACTTTGTTGTTCACTATTATAAAAGCGCCATCTGTTGGTGGGTGATTTTAGCGAATAAAGCGTTAACGCAGGTCTACCGGGTGTCAACGAGATTACTTTCCGGCCGCCATTTTCTTTACTTCTTTAACGGATCGAGATGAAACTGGATATTTGTTACATGTTACCAAAATGACATTTTTTGATCCATATGTCAAGATTCTACGACTTCCGGTTTCACCGGTATTTTTACATTTCTGTATATACGACTGTGCTAATGTTTTGACTTTCCGCCATTCACATTTTTTAAGTCAATTTTAATTTTCAATCTGTGAACAGTGACCCACCAGAAAATGGCCCCCCAGAATGTGTTGTGATAACATCGTTAGATTGGTATTAAAAAATTACATTTATCTGCAGTACGAAAGTGATATACTTTCATTTGAAAATTTTGAAACATTTCCAAAAAGTGATTTTGTCCACTTTCGACCTTTGTGTGAGGCAAATTAACAATAAAAAAATTCTATTTTTCTTCAGTTATTTATGAAGATTAGAACAATTTCTGGTGGGTCATGACACACTAGATTAAAACTTAAAATTGCCTTAAAAAAATCAAAATGGTTTTTCTATCCAAATCTCTCACAACGAAAAAAACTCGGAAAAAAAATTTTGTACGTGGAAATAATTGTTTATGGAACATTAATAATATAATATTTGAAATCGTCTACCCCAAAAACCCATGAAACGATATGCCACATCGGTAATGGGGGTGAGGGAGGTGGTAGTGGGGTGGATACAAATTTGAGGCCTCTGGTTCTTGTACACATACTAAATCACAATTTTTTTTCTCCTCCTTTTATAATAGGGTGGGGGTAGTAATGGGAGTGGCTAATGCCAAAATTTGTTTTGAGACATTAGCTTCTCTTGTATATACTAAATACCATTTACTCTTACCTACTTGATTTACCTTTTACCCCCATTTACACCCCAACCCTTCAACGGAATAAGATGAGAATATAATCTACTTCCAGATCTCATTAAATTTCAAGTCAATATCTTAAATGGTTCCAGAGTAATCGTGCGCACAAAAAAGTTAGACAGACAGACCGACAGACAGAATTTTTTTTGCTCAAACTTAAAATCTCGACGTTTCATGACATTCCAAGCCTATTTGAACAATAAGATTGAAAAATATATATACTTCCACTGGATGTGGAAGTAATTAACTTCATCAGCGAAATTGAGCGCTGGCGCGCTGTGCGAGAGAAGAGCACACATCCAGCGAGGTATACAATGTTTAATTTAAAGTTGTCTTTATGCAATTTTTTTTAGATATTTACAGTTTCTCAATACTAATGATTATAAATCCTCATAATATTAATAATAATGTTTATATATTTCAATTTGTTCTTCGCATAGGTTTCTGACAAAATTTGCAACTATGGAACAAAATGGAAAAAATTTTTGTACAGGTATTTTTTTGCACAGTTCAAGCATAAATTATAAAAAAACGCGAAGTTAGAGAGATTGACCTAATAACGCAAATATTTCAATTTCGGTTATTAGATAACAAAAAAAAAAATGTTTAAAGAAAATTCATGTTCGCTCATTTGATAAAATGTTCTATCTACAACTTGCATTTAGTTAAATAGTCTTCAAAAAATATTAATTTTATTTCGAAACTAAAGAGCGATTGCGATAACTTATTTACATTTCATTGAATTAAAAAAGTAGGGCAAAGCAAGCATAATAATGCTTAATTATTATTATAAAATTAATCTCACTTTTAATAACCACCATAATTAGGTCAACGGAATTCATCAGATATTACAAACAATAATTACATTGTTATTAATAGCCAACTTAAACGTTATCGATACCTTATCAACACGTAATCTAGGAAAATGTGTTATGTTTATGTGTATAATGCGTAAAATAAAATTCTTTTAAAGTTCAGTGGGTCAACGTTAAAAAATTTGAATGTTAAATATTCGAAACGTGAATTTTTCATCCAGAAATCTAGATGAAAATTATACGTTTTAAGTTCCTCAATATAACGTTTGCTCCTGTAGTGGGTTAAAACCTTCGGTATAACCGCTGTCTCTGAAATAGTTTCCACCAACATGAAAACACTTGACACTACATTTGAATGAGTTTCGCGCGTTTCGCCAACCATATTGGTATTATCTGGGGATAATTAAAACTGAGTTTTAATCATTACACTACTTCAGAAGCATAACGTTTATTATTAAGAAGCCTGCCTATATTACTCAAATTCGGGCGTCTTTTATACAGTGTGTCACGCTTTTCATAAATCTACCTTAATATCTCAGTTATTAATAATGCAATTTTCTTCAAAATTGGGTGGTAATTATATGTAGGAAAAATGAATTATTTGGAATATTAAAAATTTTCATTCTTCATTGGCGTGCGGTTTTAGTGGGTAAAATAGGGTAGGTTTTTTGGCAAAAGGATATTAGGGCTTATTTTAGACAAATTTTTCTGTCATATTTGGATTCAGCATGTCCAAAAACCCCTTAATCCATATTCTCCATGATCTCAAAAACGGATTATGGCAGAAACGAAATATTAATTAATTTCTTAAAAAACACTTTTTTATTTTTTTATAACTTTATTTAATTGCTATAACAAACCTAAAAACAACTTTTTTTTAAATTTTGGTCTCTTCAACATAACCTTCCAATAAAATACACTTTTCAACAACCCTTCTTAACTGTTCAATCACTTTTCTTAAAGTTTAGGGAGTAATTTCTTGACACGCTTGCCTAATCCTACGGCAAAGCTCTTGTCTGTTACGCGGCCGAGTAGCATACACTTTATTTTTTACACTTTATTTTATTAGAAAAAAGTCACAAGGGGTAATATCAGGCGATCTAGGGGGGCACGGTTCTAAAGGGCTATTTCTACCTATCCACTTCATAGGGAAATTTGCATTTAAAAAATTTTTATCTATCAGAGAATTGTGCGTCAGGACACCATCTAACTGACAGTATACATTTTCTCTTTGCGCTAACGGCATTTCCATAAAAAAGCATCTAAATCATTTTGTAAAAAATTTAGAAAATTTTTTGCGTTAAGTTTATCCAGGAAAAAGGGGCCAACAATTTGTTCGTTTCATATGCCACACCACACGTTAACTTTTTCACTGTATTGGTTTTTACAATTAATTACAAAGTTGGGATTTTCGGCTGCACAATATCTACAATTTTGACTAGATACCACAGTGTTTGTCGTAAATGTTGCCTCGTCACTAAACAGTATGTTCTTTAAAAAAAAAAAAAAAAAATATGTCGTTAAGATAGTTACCTTGCAACCATAGGCACAATTCAAATCGCCATTCAAAATCACCTTCTAAGAGAGTATGCAAAAATTTTGGGGGTGAAGTTTGACTTACCGGAAATGCGTTATGTCAAAACGGTTTCCATGGTAACGGTTGTCATAGTTAGCAGTACCTAATGGTACTACTCCCATGGTGGTCACTCGCTTAGTTGTGAAGTTAGGTACTTCAGAATAGTGGAAATGATCTACAAAGAAGCAGTTGCTGTGGTAATGCTTACCACGGTTACCAGTACCTTAGGGTACCACTCCCATGGTGGGCACTCGCTTAGTTACGAAATGATTAGCTGAGCGCGGTTAGTACTTGGATGGGCTCCCATCTTGGGAAATACAGCGTTCTCGTCCCACCTTCTAGAGGCTTGTATATCAGTGTATACTCGGAAGTTACGTAATTTCAGACGAGGATTACGTAGTGGATATACCATCCTTCGGAGGGGATGTAAAGCAGGCGGTCCCTTGTCTATTAAATGTTAGGCAAGTAAAAGATCCCTACTCTTCTTAAGGGATGAGGTTCGGCAAAATTTCCAGGTTGGGGGGTAGCTCGTCTCCTGGCGTCGGTGATAGGCCCTGGTAGCGGAAATAGACCGACGTTAAACAGTTTAAAAAAAAAATGATTAGCTGTATTAGTTATTTTTTTTTTTGAAATTCGATTGTGTTATATGTCAAAATGGTTTCTATGGTAACGGTCGTCACTACCCAATGGTACTATTCCCATGGTGGGCACTCGCTTAGTTGCGAAGCTAGGTACTCCAGGAAATGATCTACAAAGAAGCAGTTGCCGTGGTAATGCTTAGCACGGTACCCTATAACCGCACTCCCATGAAGAATGAAAATTTTTACTATGCCAAATAATCCATTTTTCCAACATATAGTTACCACCCAAAGAAGAAAATCGCATTATTAATAACTGACATATTAAGAAATTAATTAATTTTTCATTTCTGCCATAATCCGTTTTTGAGATCATTAACGGGTTTTTGGACATGCTAAATCCAAATATGATAGAAAAATTTGTCTAAAATTTGTCTAAAATAAGCCCTGATATCCTCTTTACCCCCTAAAATCGCACGCCAATGAAAAATGAAAATGTTTACTATGCCAAATATTTTTCCAATATATAATTACCACCCAAATTTGAAGAAAATCGCATTATTAATAACTGAGATATTAGGGTGGATTTATGAAAAAGCGGGACACCCGTATAATTATATGTTTTTTCTATTTTCTCCTATAAAACGAATATGTTGACAATTACTTAAATTAGGAATAATATTACCTGCGCATATAAAAAGCCAGGGTGTATTAAATAGGTGATGCGACAAGGACCCGTTGAGTGGCTTCATAAGTGCATGCTTTCTATTTAATTTAGTAGATGGCGCGACCTTTAAGGTACTACAAAATCCTGTATATAGATAGATGAATTTGCTTTGCTGCATACAGTGTTGCATACATGCCCGGCTTTCGTTTCTGTTTAGTGAAACAAGAGTCCAGTGACATCTGACATTAAGTAGTTAAATTAAAAATATTGAAAGAATATATGCAGCACTATATGCAGCAAAGCAAATTCATCTATCTATATACAGGATTTTGTAGTACCTTAAAGGTCGCGCCATCTACTAACTTAAATAAAAAGCATGCACTTATAAAGCCATTATTATCATAGGAATGTGCCGTATGTCGGAGCACCTATTTAAAAAGCAGAGCTTTAAATAAAGCATAAATTAAAAGATGGAAAAAGCTAACTTATATTCTCCTAATGCTAAAATTCTTATTATTAAACCTAATTCACTTAAAGTTGAAAGAGCAATAATTTTTTTAGATCAAATTCAAAATTAGCCCCTAAACTAGATAAAAATATTGTAAGTCTTGAAATCAATAATAATAAACATATTAAATTTTCAGAAAAATAAAAATTGAAACGAATCAATATATAAACTCCAGCAGTAACCAACGTTGATAAATGAAGAAACAAAGTAAAAAGAAGACAAAAAAGAAGGAAGCATTGCAGCCTCTAGGCTTATTGTGTTAATCTCCTAACTTGGTCTCTATTTACCAGGATTGAGCTGATTTATCATTTGACTAAGAATCAGTAAATAAACTCCAGCAGTAACCAACGTTGATAAATGAAGAAACAAAGAAAAAGAAGACAAAAAAGAAACTATGTTTCCGGAAGCACTGCAGCCTCTGGGCTTATTGTGTTGATCTCCCAACTTGGTCTCTATTTACCAGGATTGAGCTGATTTATCATTTGATTAAAATCAAGATTTTAACCAAGTGATTTTTTTTTCCTTTCCAAGTTTAAATGTTATAAAGAAAAATACAAAGTTTATTAGTAAAAATTTTTATTTGCCAAAATAAAACTTTAAAAAGCCCTTCATTTATAGGCTTAAAACTTTAATTTAACAAAAATATGAACATATAAAAATAAAAATTTATATTTTTCAAAACAGTACAAAACAAGACATATTTAAGCTATAAGTATTATAACGTTTAAAGAGAAATACTAATTTAGATACTTTTTCATTGCCAAATCTATTCCCAATATCTGAATGAACAAGTTCATATGAAGAAAACATTCTTTCCACGACTGCAGAAGAAGCAACGGCAAACAGAAAGGGAATTATCAAATCCAGTTCTTTGTTAATTTGTGGAATATCTTTTTGAGATTTTCACCACTCCACTACGTCAACATTTTGTAATATCTCTTCTGAAAACATCGTTTCTTGGAACGGTTCGGATTTCGCTTTCAACTTAACGATAATAACCCTGTGCCAGAAAAAATGTTGGGGAACTATTTTAAAGCAGCTTTTTTTCTTCTTCTTTCGACAGTGGGTATTTGTTTTTATTTTTGATAGGATCCTGCAAATATACCAAAAAGTGAAATGGTGTTAAAGCTTGATCATATCTCCTTTTCAAATATCTGACATTGCTTTAAATGTCTGTCCTCATCTTCAAAACTATAAAAAACAGCACTCAATTTTTTCCATTCCTCAACTGCAAGGAACAAACTGGTGCCTTTCTGCTGAATTCTGTCAAGTGCCACAGAAATTGGTTTCAGCAATTTTAAAAAGTCTTAGGCCATTCTGTTAATTTCAATATTCGACACTCTTTCAAAAATCAATGGATCAATGTTGCCTTTGTGTTTTTCACAGATTTGCAACAACTTGGGCCATTCAGTGACATAAATCTCAAGGCTGTCGGAAACTGTATTCCATCTTCATGTTGTAATAATGTTAGTTTCTTGCCCACTTTTTTCAGAACACCCGTATGTTATAATGAGGTAATCCAGGGTCTCGGCAATTTTTGCCCTCATATCGTTGATTTTTGCGGAATTATCTGTGACCAAACTAGTAACTTTGCAGTTATACTCATTGTTTGTTAAATCAATAGATAAGTTTGTAAGATAATCATCAGTGTGTGGATGTCCTGATGTTCAGAAGAGAACTGTTTCCATTTTCTAGCATAAAAACTGCACAATCTGCATATATTATCGGTTAAATATGCACATTTGACCAACCATCAAGAAAAATACAAACTGATTGATTTGATCAATTTTCAAAGCACTTTGATTACTCCTCTTCAAATATTTCATTTAAAAGGATTGATAACTGAAACCTAGAAGGCGGAGCATACCCTGGTCTTAATATGTCAATCGCTATCCGAACTCTATGTTTAATGGAAGAACAATTTGTTGCAAAAATGGTTCTACCCACCTGTTTGTCTAATTCTTTCTTTTTGTCTTGACATGTTCTACAACAAAGGAGCTTAAACTAGTGCTACTGCAACTATTGCCACTCAAATTTCCGCTTGCTCTTCATTGGAAATTTTCTCTTTGGCTTGTACTAGCTTGGCACACATTAAATTTTTCACCTTTACCTTCACCTGACTGATTTTTACAGATTTCCCAGTGATTTTTAAGCCTGTCGACAAGCCCTAAATTTCCTTATTACATTTTTTACATGTTGCACGGCATCCAAGTTTGCCCATAACTATTTTTTGACAAAATGTTGCCAAACTATATCTTCTTTCCTGTCCCGACTAAACATTTCTATAGCCTCTGTAGTCTTACTGATATGAGTCAAATGGTCAGTGGTCATCAGTGAACTCTATTACAGCTCTACTGGAGTGAGCTCGAACAATAGGAAACGACTGTTTTCTTTCGCAAAACCATAGAGAGAGAAGCATATATGACATCTTCCTCTCGCACTTTTAAAACTATGATTTCAGGCAACACAGATAGGGCGCCTTGCTTATTAAAGCTTCTCTCTCTATTGTTTCCGCGAGCCCCCCTCCCTAACGGAGCACACTCCAGTATGTTATGCAGCCCAGCACGAAACTGACCACTTTATTTGTAGAGTGCTGTAAAATCCGTTTAAAGAGCGTCATCTTCAAGTAGTAGTAGCAGACACAGTAATTTAATTTTAGTTGAATAGAGTTTTAAGCGTTTTAAACATATCATGCAAAACATTGAAAATAACTGTTTCAACAAAAAAAAACAGTTCCTTTGTTTAAAATGGAAAAAAAACTGGTTTTCTTTTCCATCCCTGGAAATACGGATCGTTTTATTAAATTAACATGTGATCCTCCGAGCCAGATTTGATGAACTTTATGATAAAGTTGACTTTAAATTCACTTTAGGTTCTGTTCTTTTCCATAAAGCAGATTGAATCTGTTCGGTAAAGCTCGAATTTGGGAATATTTTTTCCGATGGCGACTCTGAAATAATGGTGTGATATTCACTGTGCAATGTGGCTGCCTTCTGACAGCACTACATCATGTTTATTTTTAACTATTTAACTTCGGCCTATTTCCGCTACCAGGGCCTATCACCGACGCCAGGAGACGAGCTACCCCCAACCTGGAAATTTTGCCGAACCTCTTCCCTTAAGAAGAGTAGGGATCTTTTACTTGCCTAACATTTAATAGACAAGGGACCGCCTGCTTTACATCCCCTCCGAAGGATGGTATATCCACTACGTAATCCTCGTCTGAAATTACGTAACTTCCGCGTATAAACTGATATACAAGCAGCTAGAAGGTGGGACGAGAACGCTGTGTTTCCCAAGATAGGTGGGTGGGTCACCCATCCAAGTACTAACCGCGCTCGACGTTGCTTCAATGGAATATCGACTGATATTCACATTGAAGTCGCCTCTACGCTCGCCCCAAACATCATGTTTATCTCATCCTAAAAAAAACATTTCCTGTCTGTTGACTATGCTTATTTTGTGATGTAATTTCATTGTTGTTTGGTGTCCAGTTAATGAACGTTTACTTTCTGGAGATTACATTTAAAAAGGGTGAAGTGTAGAATAAGAATTCATTAATTAATGTAGAATAAAAATTAAAGGAAAAAGTTTTACTCTCTCGAAAGACGAAAGAGGATGAAATAAGATTACTGAAAATGAGAATAACATTTTTTTCATCAAATGGAATGATTCTGGGAAGAGCGCCGTAACAAATTTCAAGGTCGGAAAATACGGAACACCCTGTATATAAATGAGAGGTTATTTGGAAGATTTACATTTTCGAAGTGGTGAGAAGTAAAACATCAAAGAATCCCGGTATAAAAAATATATATTAGAAGTACTTATGTCCTCAGAAACTAGTTTACGTTCAGTGGGTCAGAAGCGTCGAGAGTTTTCAAAAGTAGGCCGCCATCGGCGTCACGACGCACTTACTCGTGCCATTCTCATCGACATTGACTTTCTGGGATGTAATACAGGACATATCCTAATCGATTGACCTCAATGTAAAGGGAGTCTAGATTGATCTCCTCTTTGTTGAAAAAATATCTACAAACACACACCAAGTTAAATTATTCTGGTAAAAATGTGCCAAGGTTGCTTTTATTGTTACAACAACGAAATATTAGCTATTGTTGTGAATGAAAATTAAATAATTAAACGTGATTACAATGCGTATATTGTCTAGTTGCATAAAATTTATAAAATTAGCACCTCGTAATAAAACTACCATGTTATAAATTCGTGTATTTCGGTATTTTGTTATTATAGGCACTAAAATTGAAACTTACAACAAAGCTATGCATTTAACACAGAGGCGGTACACATAGCAACAACTAACATGCAGTAGGTTTTATAAGATTTTATTTCATAGAATTTTTTCACTTAGAATTAAGGAACGTCTTTTCTTAGTGCTAAGGCTATTCGCGGAGCTGGTGATCTGGCTGCTGGTTTCCGGGTCTTCTTCCACGTAGACTTGGTTGAGTGCTTGACGTTTCGACCATCTTGTCGTGGTCTTCTTCTGAAGAAGACCACGACAAGATGGTCGAAACGTCAAGCACTCAACCAAGTCTACGCGGAAGAAGACCCGGAAACCAGCAGCCAGTTAAGGAACGTCATCCATAAAAAAACTTTTGTCAACAACCCTGCCTATTTTTGAAATTAATCCAAGCAACGAATGCTCAAAAAAGGGTGTAGATGGAAATGTTAGGGACAGAAAATTTGACTTCGGAACTTTGTTTGAACTAGCCTGGAGATGAACATATCAAAGTCCCCACTCCTAGATGGTAAGCGAGGGGGGGTCCCATTTTTTTGTTTTCGCCTATATCTCGGAAACTATGCGTCGTAGCGGCACTCAAAAAATGGGACCTTTAAAGTGCCCCCCCCCCCCGCTTACCACCTAGGAATGGGGACTTTTGATATGTTCATCTCCAGACTAGTCCAAACAAAGTTTCGAAGTCAAATTTTCTGTCCCTAAAATTTCCCTCTATAATCATTCGTTGCCTGGACTAAATAATTAATTAAAAATAAATAAATTAAAAAAGTGGAATGCTTATATTATCCTTCAAACAAAATCCCACTTGTTTGGATGAATTTTTTTTTAAGATCTACATTTCAACCCGTAAAAGAGCATCAGAATTTTTTTTTTTTTTAGGAGTGTCGAAGTGTCGACTTCTGAGCTGCCTGTGGAACACCAAAATCTCACATGTAAATTTCACGTTTCTAGGTACAATACAGTTTCGGAGATAAACTGCTGTGGCAAACAGACGCTCGGGCGGATAAACGAGTCATCATATAAGAGTTTCACTTTTGAATTGAAATTTGTCATCACCAAGTCACAAAATGTTTGTAAAAATATATAAATTCTAAAAGATTAAAATCTATTATTTAAACCTTTGTGTGAAACAATATCTATTCGACAATGAATACAAAATATTAAAACCAAAATAAAACAGAAAATTTATAATAATAATAATTAGTGATTCACTAATTGCAGAACATTATTAAACCTAATAATAAGAATAAAGTAAACAATTTAAAATTAAATATTGTCGATAAACTAATAGATGATCCAGGAAATAAGTTCCTACTAAATTAGTGGAAAACATCCCACTTAACAACACTGACGAATAATATTAATAATAATCTGCATACGTTCTTCTTTGAACCTGCAAGTGATATTTTACTTAATTTTAAAAATTCCAATTCCGCTGGAATAGATGAAATAAGGTTCAAGTGTATTAAAGTGATGTAAAGATTTTATTACTAAACCACTAACTTATTTGATTAACTTTTCTCTCAGTTTCTCTCTTTCTCTAGCGTTCTTCAAAAATACAGTCTATTTAATAAAAACCAGTTTGGTTTTCGAAAACATTTAATTGAATTAACAAATTCTTAAATTTACTTCATGATAAACTGGATATCGGCGAGAAAACTATTGGTATTTTCTAGATCTTAGTAAGGGGTTTGACCTGGTCTCTCATAAAATTCTTTTAGATAAGATGACTAAAACAGGGTTAGAGGACTAGCTCTAAACTGGTTTTATAACTATTTGGAAAATAGGCCACATCTAGTTGGCATCGATTCCCATCAGTTGGAAACGCTACACACTACAATTGGCGTCCCACGAGGGTCTATTCTAGGACCCTTGCTATTCATAATTTATAAAAATGACTTAAATGCCCACAGCATATTTTTATTTGCTGATGACACATCAATGGTAGTAGCGGATAAAAACTTGAATAGTATTGTTCAGAGCAGTAATGAAGAATTAGAAAGTATTTACATATGGTTAGCCAATAATAGACTCTTATTAAATACAGGCAAGTCTGTATTTATTAGTTTTAAAAATACTTTGGTACATAGTACATAAGATTTTAAATGATAGTTTTAGTAGGGTCATATGATTAAATATAATAAAATCAAATAGGCATATTATAAAACCGAACAAATGTTTTTAATAATCATTGGTATTTGAAACATCTGCAAAATAATATGGTAGAATACTCCCTATTGAAATTGGGCATATCCATCATGTAACGTTTCCAGAGACATGTAAACTGCCATGTTTCATATAAACTATGTTTACTATAATTTTAGAGCAAAATATTACCGAGGTCTAATTAAGCACACAATAATACGAAGAGATACAAGATATCAAAACCGCAATATACAGCGTAGGTTCGAACCGACTTTACGTGGACTATTTTGCTTTAACTTCTCTTAGACTGAAAATTTGGAACACATGTAAAAGTACATGCTAATTACTTTCTACTGAAATTGGGCTATATCCGTCATATACAGAGATCGCCAGAGGCGTGTACACTATTATGTTTTATATAAAGTATGTTTCATTATAATTTTAGAGCAAAGCGTTACTAAGGTTTTTTATTATGCACAGTAAGAGTTGTATTAAAACATTATTAACGGGATTATTACGAGACGCATCAAAGTTGCAGTCGGGCGCTGCCATTGCCATTATCTCTTAAACACGATATCTTCTGTTAGACTTAAAATTTCTATTTCAAATTTGGAACACACGTAAAAGAGCATAGTAAAATGCTCTATATTGAAATTGAGCTACATCCGTCATATACGTGATCGCCATAGGCGTGTAAAGTGCCATATTTTACATAAACTATGTTTTATTACAATTTTAGAGCACAGTGCTAATTAGATTTTTGATTAAGCACACAGAAATACAAAGATGTACAAGATATTGAAACTGCATATACAGTGCGTCTCTCAGGTTCAAATGAACTTTACGTAGAGCAGTTGATGTAATATTTTTTTACTTTAAAATGCCATTAAGATATTTTTAAAGAGACTATACGAAATGAATGAAAGTTGCAGGTGGCATTGTCGAATGCGAATACGTGTGCAAATTATCATGTTTTATAAAAAAACCGCTGCCCAAGGAATCACTACTTCCACATCCAGATTCTTTTCCAAGTCACTCACAACGAAAAAATTTTTGTATGTGGAAATAATTGTTTATGGAACTTTAATAATATAATATTTGAAATCCTCTACCCCAAAAACCCATAAAACGATACCCCACATCGGTAGCGGGGTGGGGGTGGTGATGAGGGGTGGTAGTGGGGGTGGATGAAGTAAAAAAACATTTTGAGGTTTCTGGTTCTTGTACACACACTAAATCACAATTTTTTTTCATCCCCTTTAATAATGGGGTGGGGGTGGTAAGGGGGTGGCTAATGCCAAAATTTTTTTTGAGACCTTAGCTTCTCTTGTATATACTAAATACCAATTTTATGGACTCTTACCTGCTTGATTTACCTATTTTCCCCAAATTTACCCCAATTTACCCCATAACCCTTCGACGGAACAATATGAAAATATAATCTAGTTCTAGATCTCGTTAAAGTACATATGTGTACCAAATTTCAAGTCAATATCTCAAACGGTTCCAGAGTAAACGTGCGCACAAAAAAAGTTAGACAGACAGACCGACGACGGACAGAAATTTTTTTTTCGCTCAAACTTAAAATCTCGACGTTTCGTGACATTCTAAGCCTATTTGAACAATAAAAATTTTTAAAATTTTTTTTGTCGTTACTATACTTCCACTGGATGTGGAAGTAATTGTTCGAACGAACTATACGTAAATTAGATGATATATCAATGTTGCTTGTTATTAAGGTATTATTTATAAGACTATTACGAAACGAAAGAAAGTTGCAGTTGGACGTTGCCAACAGCGAATACCTACTTGAACAATAAAAATATATTGGCCATACACTTAATCTCACGCAAAAGTGAATTGTGACATATTTGAGCAAAATGATCATCAAATAGGTATTCGCAGTCGGGCACGCCCAACTTGAACTTCTACTGGTTTATATACAACGTGATTTACCATGATATGCGGAAAATAAAATGGTGTACTAGTCTTCAATGTGGGAAAGCCCCTGCAAAATTTTAGAGTGCCCCGTGGTAATTTAGTATATTAAAAATGGTTAAAATTTACGAAGATACACTACTGTTATTGGCTAGGTCAGTAATGGGGCGACGAACTTACTTGTGAAAGAACATATTGGAGATGTTTATATTTCCTTAATTGGCATAAAAAGTGAAGCCGGCGGGTACGGTCAAAGTGGCGCGTCTTTTGCTTTCGGTCGAACAATCAGGACACCGGCGTGTTATTGACGGGTTTAAGTAAATATCTCTTATATCTACTTGTTGTTGCAGAATTCACTAGTATAGGGTCAATGTCTTTTCGATTTATTTCGCTATTTTGGTAGTGTGATTTGATTAAAACCAAAAAGTCACTTCTACGCTCTCCAGCTTTACTGTCAATAGTGTCAATCCCATTGGCGGCGCATTTCTACAAAAAAATAAGGTAATTTTTTTGCTGTTAAATTTTCCGCATGTCGTGGTAGATAACCCTGTATATTAACACGCTTTTATTGCGTCGACCTGTAACTAACTACCTAACTATCTATCTATGAATGTATAAAGGGTGTGCCAATGAAAACTCCCAGGTGAAATATTTCGGAAACTACTAGAGATATTTGAGTTTTGTAAAAGTCCATTGCTAGAGCACATAAATGGCTGTAGTTTTAAATAGTTTTTTAATATGTTAAGGGATAGATGGCGCTGCTGTACAAATTATTTTTTGGATGACAGGAACTTAGAAATGTTATCTATATTAAAGAGAATTTAATTTCAAGTAGATTTCGTAATACGAAAAAAATTCGAAAATCCAACCATTTTCGAGAAATTTGAGTTTAAAATATTTAATTTTTGAAAAACTAAAATCGCCGTGACTTTCTTACATTAAATTTTAAACGATAGATCGTTTCAAAATTTGTTCATAGAAAGACATGTGATTGATTTGGCAATAAAACTTTTTTTTACAACTTCCGGTTAAACCAGAAATTACATTTATTACAATTTTAAAGCGCCCGTGGGCGAAAAAATACATTTTATATTGATTACATTCACCTTGATGAAAGAAACGGACTTCTTATGCAAAATATAATCGTAGGTGCCTTTGGAATTTTTCATTAACAATACTGTCAATATTGACATTGCTTTAGATGGATTGGTACAAATGGGGTACTCAAGAGGCCAGCTAGATCTCCTGATATTACCCCATTAGATTTCTTTTTGTGGAGTTATCTGAAAAGTGAGGTTTATAGAGAATCAATCATAGACATGGTTGACCTTTATAATAAAATTTATGCAAGTTCTGGAGCCATCAACAGGAATACACTACTTAAAGTGTGTGGGGTTGAGCTATTGAAAATATTCTCCATGTGTACAAACGAAAATGGCAATAATTTCGAACACTTTCCATAACTTAGGTATACTTGTTAGTTATTTTTTTGTTTTTATTAAATAAAATAAAAAGAGGTTTTTTATTTCATTGTTATTTCCTTTATTGCTAAGTTACTACTATGGTTGCACTGGAAAAAATGCATGGAACATATTTTTATTGAATATTGTTTAATAAAATACAGGGGCGGGAGATTTAAAATTGAAATAAATGTAATTTCCGGTTTAACTGGAAGTTGTAAAAAAAAGTTTTATTGCCAAATTATTCACATTATCTTTCTATGAAGAAAGTTTGAAACGAACTATCGTATAAAATTTAATGTAAGAAAGTTACGGCGATTTTAGTTTTTCAAAAATTAAATATTTTAAACTCAAATTTCTCGAAAATGGTTGGATTTTCGAATTTTTCTCGTATCGCGAAATCTACTTGAAATTAAGTTCTAACTTCCTGTCATCGAAATAATAATTTGTACCTCAGTGCCATCTATCCCTAAACATATTAAAAAACTATTTCTATTTAAAACTACAGCCCTTTATGTGTTCTAGCAATGGGCTTTTACAGAACTCAAATATCTCTAGTAGTTTCCGAAATATTTCACCTGGGAGTTTTTATTAGCACACCCTGTATATGTATATAAGTAATAAGGTTTAAAGAACTGAATTTCATCCACTTCTAATTGTATCATCATGAAACTTGGCAATTGTGTGTAGCTCTGATGACAATACAATTATGCTCAATATTATAATATTTTCAAAATGGCCGCCGCCCCAAGATGGCGGATTACCATTGTCTTTACAACCCCCTTGATATCAAAAGAAAGAGCTTGATAAGTAGAAAACAAATATGTGATCAAAATTTAAAAATTCAAAATGGCGGCGACAACATGGCGGATAGGTTTTATCAATTATCGACGGATTCGACTGAAAATCGGTATCTGTAAGTTATCGAGGTTGCAGATTACAATTATCCGGTCCGAATTTAACAATTCAAAATGGTGGCGTCAAAATGGCGGATAAGTTTTTATGGTCTGATTTGTATGAAAATCGATATTTGGGGATTTTCGAGGTAGCAGATTATAAATATTTAGTCGAATTCTTTCAAAATGGTGGCGTCAAAATGGCGGATAAGTTTTTATGGCCTGATTCGTATGAAAATCGATATTTGAGGATTTTCGAGGTCGCACATTATAAATATTTAGTCCAATTCTTTACATAAATGTTGAAAGTACCAAAATTCTCTTCTTAAATATAAGACTAAAAAGTAAAGAAATAAATTAATAGTTTAAAAAACTTAAAAAAAAACACACTTTTATAAATACTGCACTAAAATGCAAAAAATAATCATCAAACCTGTTCTCCCTGTCTACCCCGTAAGGGCCTTAGTGCAAACCGTGTTTGTAATTAAGTATAATATTTGAGTATAAAAGCGTGGGGCGCTTTTCATTTAATGATTAAAGCGTTTTAATTATCGAACCTGTTCGAAACAGCATTCGAAATACGCTTCACGCTTTTATATTCAAATATACTTAATTACAAACACGGCGTACACTAAGGCCCTTACGAGGTAGACAGAGAGAACAGGTTCGATGATTATTTTTAGCTTTTTAGTGCAGTATTTATAAAAGCGTGTTGTTTTAGTTTTTTAAACTATTAATTTATTTTTGTGTCGTTTACATTTAATGACATTTCATTCAACAAAAACGCAAGGCAGATTTTGTTGAAACTGTTGGTTTATTACATCAAATAAACTGCGTTAAAATGTATTTATTAATTTGTTACTTGTTTATATACAATTATCATATATCTACATAAACATTGAAATTATACATTTTCCTAGGTATAAATTAAAATTAGTGGCGACATTAAAAACGCTTCCACTGGCGGGTTTACACAAACAGTGAGCGATACGATTGAACAAATTATATACATACGTATGTATATATAGAAATATAGTAAACAATGCATTTTTCAAATTATCAGTAAAACAACACAATAACATCGTTAACCCATTTACCTATAAATAAAAAGATGTAAATTCATGAGCAATGCAGATGGGATTTGTACGACATATTTACTATTAACACAATTTTTTTCGTAAATGCATGGTGGTATTTGTTTAAACTAGTTGTAAGGATTGTAGTTGGGCACTGCCGTTTCCGAAGATGTATTTTTCAGTTCACTTAAACATATCAAAGGCTGATTAATTAAATTTAAGTGTGTTCGACCACAGAAAAGTACAATTAAAAATATTATTTTGGGCATTTAGCAGACAACTTCCATACTTTAAATATTATTTTTTAAAAATGTATGTCAATCGCCTTCTGTGTCACCTCAATGATCCTCTTCAGTCTAGGAGATCTAGATTTGTCTGAGTAAAGAAGGCGGGGCCCTACAGTTTATGGTGGAATTCGAACCACTTCTTGGGGATAATTTACTATGAAAATTTTTTTCGCTGTGTGGGGCTCCAACCCACTTCACTAGGTAAGCCCAGAGTGCAAGCTAGACGGGCTAACCACTGAGATGCCGACAAGAAAAACAAAAAATTACCTATTCATTGTGTATACCATTGATCTTAATTCAGATTATGCTAGTGTATTAACGAGTAGAAGTTGTAGTCGACCACTGGTCGTTTTCTAATTATGCATACGAATCAGGAGGAAAGCGATAATCTTGCCGTGTATTAGACTAGGCATGTTTTCAAAAAAGAACAATGCAAGAAGCATTTCATGTAACAATTGGGAAAACAACGTTTTTAGGATATTTCGATCCCGCTGAATACGAATCTGCCTACTGCCAAAGCGAAATTTGGACCGGAAGTCCGGTATCCAAGATGGCAACCAAAACTCTGTTGTCCTATATCTCTCTTGTCCGTTAGCTTAAAATAATGATCTAAACGTCTGTTTAGGGGTTTTCTTGGATGTCAAACACATTGCAATGCTCAAAATTTACTTACCTCGATAAGGGAGACTTTTTATTACTATACTACACTGTAAAAAATGGATGTAAAAATACATTATGAATGTAAAAATACTTTAAAAGTGGATGTAAAAATACATTATGGATGTAAAAATACTTTGAAAGTTAAGGTAAAATTAGTTCAATTTTCTATGAAATTATACATAATTTATTTATTTTTACCAGAACTTTCAGGGTAAAGTTAAACATATTTATGGTTTTGCAACAAATGGACCATCGATTTTCCATGTAATCGCGACAAATCAGTTTTTCTATGTTAAATACACAAATGTACTTACGTATGGTAATCCATCACAAAGCAGCTAACACTTATTTGGAAAATCAAAACTTTGCAGTATCACTATATACATTATAATTCGTTGTACTTAAAGTCTCTCTACTTAAACAAGCAAACCTTAACTTGATTATTAAACTTCTTAAATTAAAAACATGGATTAAATACATAAATATATATATTAATAAACACTTTAAATAATAATTCTTGAAAAATTCACTGTTTAGGCCAGTTAAGTTAAGCTAGCTTTACTAGATGGCGGTACCATCTGAGCCTTAGAACGTAAAAGCGATAGATTGGTAATGCAATTTGGCTGGTTTTACCCGTAATGTGATTGGTCGAAGCGTGTCTTTGGTGTGAAGACCAGTCTAAGTTACAGTACCTATGGTTTGACGTATATTGTTTTTCTTGATTGTCATTTAAACCTACTTTGTTTTTTATTAGAATATTCGCTTTGAAAATGCATTTTTATGAAACGTAAATGATGAAATTGAAGATAAAGGTGAGTAATCTCTAAAAAGTGACAAGAAAACGTCTGAAGGCAATTAATTACTGAACATAATATTGAAGATGTACTTAATGAATTATTTATTCGTGAAATATTCTTCCCAAATACCACTCGTGCTTCTAAATTTTATCTATAAATTTTTTCTCAAGCTAAGTTGCCAAAAGGTTAACATAACTCGTGCAAATTGACAGTTTATTATCAAAGATTAAATCCCTCCCGCTAAAGCGGTCGGGATTTAATCAGATAATAAACTGTCAATTTGCACTCTTTATATTACCAGGCAACATCGCTTTCGAAAACATTTTACCGATAAAATTTCAAGCACTAGTGATATTACATACGAAAATTGAAGTAATGTTTTACATAAATAAATGTATTTTTACATACATTTTTTACAGTGTAGGATGATCAGACTTATATCAAGAGTATACAGCATGATTTACCATGACATGCGGAAAATAAAATGGTAGTCTCCAATGTGGGAAAGCGCCTGTAATTTTAAAGTGATTCGAGGTAATTTAGTGATTATAGTTGCATTAAAACTTGCAAAGATACGCTACTGTTACTTGTCTGTGGTCAGTATAGAGCAATGAACTTACTTGGGAAAGAACATATTCGAAGATGTTTACATTTCCTTAATTGGAATAAAAAGTTAAGCTGGCGCGTGCGGTCAAGTGCCGCGTTTTTTGTTTTCGGTCGAACAATCAGGACACCGGCAGATACAAAGTGCCGCCAAAGTTTGGTGTTTTTGTGTTATCGACGGGTTTAAGTAAATATCTCTTATATCTACTTGTTGTAGAGTTCACTAGTACAGGGTCAATGTCTTTTCGACGTATTTTGCTATTTTTGTAGTGTGATTTCATTAAAACCAAAAAGTCACTTCTACTCTCTCCAGCTTTGCTGTCAATCCCAAATCCGGTAAATGGGGAGGGGAAGTGATATGGTTGTATCGTGTTACGTAAGATTGGATGGGAAATAAGGTAATTTTTTTAATTTTTGATTTTTTTAACTCCTTTCGATGGGGACAACGTATTGATAAATTTTCCGCATGTCATGGTAGATCACCCTGTACTGAAAGAACAGATGGTTTTTTAAGTTATCTTCTGAACATCCAAAACAATATTTTTCAACATGGTATATTATTCTTAATTTCAAGAAGAATTTCATCTAATTTAGTGAATTCAATATAATTAGTTCTGATTCCATTTACAAAGTTTTACGATCTAAATTTGCATATTAAAACAGCAACTCTCGACATATTCAACCGTATAAGACACATTTCGAGAACATAAAAATAAATCAGAACTAATATACTGAACTGACTAAATTAAACCAAATTCTGGATCAAACTAAGAATAATATTTAATATTATTTCATATTTTTAGAAGTTTTTTGTTTATTTTGTTTGTTATTTAATCAATGTATTTTTTAAATTTGTAATTCAATTTTGTTCCACCGTCGAAACCCCGACTGTTATGGTACTATTTAATATTCATAATAAAAATAGACCTGTTACCGATATTACTTCACATTCACCAAAATATATTGTGCAGAGGGGGGGCCTTGACACAAATGTTTTAAAACCAGTTAATGTCGGAATATCATGATGAAGATTTAGATATATTTGAGAGGAAAACATTTGTAATAATGCAATGCAATAGCACAGTACGTACTTAATTATATAGTTTGTAATTACGCGATTATTTTATAATTAAGAATTACTCATCATGGCGTTTACTTCGTTGTTTTATATTTTTACTGGCAGCGCAATGTGCCAGTTTCACAACATTATCGTAAATGCATTTCTGTATACAATGGGATAGTAAAGTTAACATAAAAAATGCAAAATTTATATTCCAATTTTTAGTGCTCACTCGTTGCTGAGAGCAGGTGTCAGAAAATTCGAAATTTCAACATTATACAGTGTGTGTAGTGGCGGGCTAGGCATAGGGAGTAAGAATTACAACATCGCGTGTGCCAGCTGGCTGAAATGAAATAACTGAGAACTGAGATGCTTCGCCGACGGGCGAGTTTGTTATTGCTGTGTTGTCATATCTCTCGCGCTACGTGAATGTACATGCTTAATCGGCAATTACACGCACTGTATCATAAAGGTTTACATGTATGAGAGAGATAAGATAAAAAAGTCTTAACAAATTTTAATTTAATCATGTCCATCTTTTTTATTGTTACACACACGCAGTAAATAAATTGAATTTTTATGAATTATTTTCTTTTAGTGGGCGCGCTTATGGAATTTCGTCTAATACACAATACTAAGTAACTTCTTCATCATTCCGAATACGCCTCATTCACCCTTCGAAGGACGAAATATTTAAACCTCTGTAACTTCTTAACTCTTTGAGCTAGCAAGTTCGTTTGCACATCAAAATAACAGACTGTTATAAATAAATCAAATTAATACAATTCAGTAAACTAATTAAATAACATTTTTAATCTGCACTCTAAACATGCTAAGTGCAATGCAACCCGCTCTTTCTGCGTATTCTTCGAAAAATAGAGGCTATTGCTCGTTTCTCTACCTACATAGACATTTAAAATGCGTGTATAAACTGAAAAGTTTCAACATTATTTCAAACTGTCATATCTTTGGAACTGTTGTAGGAAAAAAAATAGAAACCCAAACTCTTCGTTTTTTTATAAGCTTCATTTCATTCTTATATCATGATTTTATCAATCTTATTTCTAGTTTGTAAATATATAATTTTCTTGCGTATGCGTTCAAGCGCCATCTTTAAAGCTTTATATCTCTGGCACAGTTTGTCGTAGGAAAGTAAAAACCAAACAAACTATTCGTTTTTTTGTAAGTTTCATTTTTGTTCTTACCATTATTTATAAAAAAATGTTTTCTGAGCAATTTCCAAAAACCCGATTTTTTTTTAATGATTGAAAATGGATACAGAATGAAAAATAATTATTTTCTAATTCTAAAAAATTGATCATGTTAGTAATAACATGCATTAACAATATATACTGGGTGTCCAAAAAGTCTGGAAACGGTCAAACATCTCGAGAAATACACACATTATTAAATTTAACACCATTGAATGGCTTTTTGAAGAAAAGGAACTCGTACTTTTTTATTTTTCATTCTTCCGTAGAATTTTTTAGAAATTACGAAAAGAAATATTTTTCTGATTACAGCGCCATCTGTCACTAATCGAAAAAAACGTTTCAGACAAACTTGACGTAATTTTTGCCGTAGAATTCGATTCTGCAATAAAAAATATTTAAGATTTTAAAGTTGCCCCCCGCCCCACTCCAAGGGGTGGAGGTGGGGGGGGGTCGTGTTTGGTGTCATTGGATAGCCCTTTTAAAATTTTTAGGCAGAAGGATTAAAAAAAAATTAATTGATAAGAAATTAGAGCAATAAAACTAAAAAAAAATGCCGAATAAATGTTTAAATGCGCTACTTTTTTGTTTGTAACTTTTTTAGTTTTCCGTATAAAAGGTCGTAATACACCTCAATCGAAAGAAAATTTTAATACCTTTAATTTTTACAAGAATAACAATTCTTCTCATAGTTATAGGTTTCAAGTAATTTTAGATTTTAACGTCGTATATTTTTTCTGAACGTTTCGGCGTCATTTTGAAAATGCCATATTTCCAAAACTAAACATCGGAGAAAAAAAAGAAAAAAACCATTCGATTTGTTTTCGTAAAAGCTTAAATTATGTACTCTTGCATTTTTTTTAAAGTCCACATTTTTCGAGTAATTTGAAAAAAAAACGACCTTTCTTTCTTATATTTGATTCTCTATCAGTGTGAATTTTTGTTTTTGTGGGAACCACCCCTAACCAAAAAGAAGGAAAAATGACAATATAGATTCTTATGTACATACTTTATGAAGCATGTTGAAGAAAAAAATTTGGAAATTCATTACATCGTTTTCGGGCTAGGATTTAAAAGCTTCACTTACTGTACTATTCATTTATTTCGCTTTTTGGAGCTTCTGCCATCTGCCAAATTCTTTATAAACAACCTCGAAAACTATAACAATCATTATTTTCTTAAAAGAAATATTAAAAAATTCCAATAATTGTATTTTTCGTTGAGATTTCTAAAAATTTTTATTTTTTTTTAATTTACGGATTTTCGAAATTGCGGTAATTTTCAATGGGTAAACTTTTTAGTAAATGGCATTAGAAATCCAACAAAAAAAAAATAATTCAAATCTATTCACTATAGCTGGGTTCCGTCATTTTTCTTTTATAATGACTAAATGCACTGGACTAAATGGCCTTTCTATTTTGGCGTAGTCCGATCGTTATTTAACGAACTTTTTGGCCTGTCTGTGTTGTGGGAAATTCTTCCACCACTCTAGAGATTTATTTTGTACCCATTCATTGGCTTAGCCACATCGCGAAAGGGTTCGGGTCCTACTAGGGCCTTAGATGCGCCTTCCCGGGCTAGTTCATCGGCCCTCTGTAAGGGCATGTATACAATCCCATACTAGTCTTGAATCGACCTGCATGGAATCGAGTGCCTTTGGCGCTGCTTGGCTATCGAAAAAAATAGCAATTAACTGGTTTACAGTTCCTTGCCTCATTATTTTCTTCGCACACCACTGTAAAACGCCACTTCAGCCTGAAATATTGTGGCGTGTATTCCTAGACTTATCGGGATTTTCATTTTCGACCTTATCCCGTAAATTCCAGCTCCGATTCCCTGTTCTGTCTTGGAGCCGTCCGTATACCAGATCGTCTACGCAGATATTGGCGGACCGTTTTTCCAGTCCTCTCTGTCTGGTATTTTGATTTAAAATTTTTTGTAGAAGTTATACTTTGGAACCAAAGTGTCCTTGGGCATTCCCAAAATTGGATCTGCCTTCAGCTCCGAGTATAACTTTTGGTGCTCTGTTCCGTGTTGTTGCCTTATGGGCGTTGTGCCTTGCATTAGCCTGGGTACCACTGAACGAGCTTCCCCTTGGATAAATATGTGTAGTGGTGTCGGGTCTAAAAGGACCTCCAACGCAGCCGTGGGAGCAATTGGCCCCAGTGGTGCACAGGCAAGCAAGCCTTTGTACGCCACTTAATAGCCTTATTGCTCCAAGCTGCAGTGTCTTGGTCCACCATACCACCGATCGATAGGTTATCATGGATCTTACGACCCTAGTGTCTTTTCACCCAGATTTTTCCACATATCTGCCTGCACCTTCCCGCGGCAATGGTTGTTTTCTGTGTGATTTTTTGGATGTGGGAATTCCATGTCAACTTTTGCTCGAAAATGACTCCTAGGTATTTAACCTCGCTGGCAAATGGTATTTTCACTGCATTGAGTCCCAAGGGTTTTAGGTCTCTCAAGGGTATTTTCCGTGTAAAAGTGACGACTGTAGTTTTGTGAGGATTTATTGAAAGTCCTTCCTGACTACACCAATTGTCGACAATGTTTAGGGCTCTTTGTGAACGCTCTGATATCGTGTTCGTAAATCGCCCCTTGACTACTATCTCTAGATCGTCAGCATATCCTAGGCAGATGTAAAGTTAATAGTTTTAAATCGACTGTATGACAAAGTGAAAAACATTACGCTTGATTTAGATATACTTAGTTCTAACAAACTATTATTCAACCGTATTGTCATAAGCTCACAGGCTCATTTTCGTAGAATTAAACGTTTATAGCGCGTCAAAGTTGTCAAAAAGTAGTTTTTGCAGATTACTTCACAAACTGAGCCTGTTAAGAAATTGATAGAGAATTTAGTGCTAAATAAAGAAGGTCCTTACCGGTTTTGCTGTGGCATCAACGGTTCACGAGAAAACGTTTGAAATTATAGCAAAGATGGCGGCTAACGCCAACTCCCGCCAACTTGGCAAAATACTTTAAAAAAGAAAAATTGACTTACGCCATTTTTACAAAAAAGTACCTATTGATTGTACTACAATTCGTGCTCATGTTTTGATCGAACATTATTTCAAGAGTCACAACTAACGCGAATAACTGTATCATTGGCATAAGCAAAGATACTCACATCATCAGTATCAACATTTATGAACATTATTTATGTAAATTATGAAAAGTGCCGGACCAAAAACTGTGCCCTGTGGTACGCAACATGTTCTTGTGGAATCTGCTCCTTTCATTATTTGTTACAATAGAATCTATGCAAGCACTACTGGAAGATTTAATATTATAAGTAATTCGAAACTTACAAAGTGGTGATAACTTGACAAGTATAAAATGACATTTCATGAATACGCATTTTAAACCTCCAGAAACACTCGTATTTAAACTTCTGTTTAAACTGATAAACTGATTACTACAAAACTGACCCTTAATTATTTAAAATTATCACCCCTTCGCACTCGATGATGTTTTCACCTTAAAATTTAAGTAAATTTAGTCAAAAAGTTTACAGTCGTCTTGAATACCTTCAATTGTTTCGTCTACTAAAAATAGAGAACCCACAAATTTTTGTAAGTTTCTGTGGGATCTATTTTTTACCAGATTGTCACAATGTTATTATGTACAAATGGAAGTTATAATTTAAATCTCACACAGTGGAGCATCAAATTAATAGTGCCTACAATTAAAGGATGTATCGCCTAAGACAATTTTCTAGTTAAGTTTGCTCTCACAGGGAAAATGTTACTAAATTAATATTCATAGACTGCATTGTCCGACTGCACCTTTTACTAATTCAAAATGTTGAAAGTCGAAACTTTTACCATCTTAACAGCTGACTTTAGTAGCAGTGGGTGGTATCAAATTATTAGGTTTTTAGTTTAAGGTTTTATACTATACGAAAACGTAATGATTTTAGTGCTCTTGGCCGTCAACATTTGCCTAACACAGGCATTCATTAAAAATAGTATAATTACGCTATATACTGTGTTAGTTTGAAAAAAAGTGCCCCTGGCAAAACAATAAATATAACAGTTAATATTTTGCTTTTAGCATTTAATAGTCTGAGTTATATTACAGTAGAGCTACAAAGGCAATACCCCGATTATAATATAAAAGAAAATATTTCCCCACACTGCAATTACATCTGTAACTGACACAAATTAAACACATTTAAATATTTTATTTAGTTGAATCGGGTAGGCAAGGACAATCACGAACCGTAACTGATTGCAGCGCGAATGACACAATTTCAAGAGAAAAAATATGTCGAACAGAAGATTTCCCAACCAGTAAAGCTTTTTAATGCTAACATTTATATTTTTTATTAAGACCCACAATCGTGTTTCCTCCTCCGTGTTATAATGAGAGGATGATGTACCGGGGTTCTTCATTTTCGCTGGAATTAAGTTAGAAATCCCAAATGATTCGTATCTTCTGTTCTCGTTTGTGACTTTGTATGTATGTATGTACGTATGTATAATTCTCAATACATGTGTGAAAGCATTGATTTTCATCGCTCCGGTTCAAAAAGTAAAGTACCGATAGGTAAAATACATATGCAGAATTTCGGAATAATCTGTAAAGTAGTTATAAATTGTCTTCATGGGTTATTATTGTAGTAAAAGTTATCATCTTCAGTTTCTATATTGTCCGGATACTTGCTCTTACCATCCCTAAAGGAACCCCGTATCTGAACCTACGTAAAAAGTGATTTCAGTCAAGTGTCATAAAACTGAAGCATGTTGTACTTCAAACCATGCTGATTAAAAGTCTCAATAGGCCCAACCCCCTAAAGTCAAAGGTTTCCAAGATATTTAAGTATAAAGTTTGAAAAATGCAGCTGGCCTGGCAGGGGCAGTACCTTTCCATCAAGTATACAGTACGTTAAGAAAAGGAGGTGATTATATGGCCAATTTCAGGCATAAAAGTTCTAATGAAGGTATGGCCTAAAATGCTTCGTAAGGAAGTTACAGCTCTACAAAAAAGGCGTCCAAAAGGCGATTTTCCAGAGCTGGGCAGTACTCGAGTAAATTGTACTCGTAATTATACTGAGTACCCAAAATACTCAGTAACAAGTACTCGCGAGTACTTTTATTTGGATGGGACTCGAGTACTTTTGACGGCCACAACTGACGAGTAACGAGTACGAGTACTTTTTTCTTAGAATTTTAAATTTTTGGTTGTGTTCATTTTTGTGTATCTATACATTTTTAATAAATGTAACTGTTTTTATTTATGTCGATCTACCTTTATTCACTGATAATGATGTATAGTACAGTAACTAGAGGTTTTAACTTCGAAATAATGTCATATGAAACAGATTTCGTTCATTTTTGGCAACATAATAGTACATGCATCAAAGAAAAGTTTCTATATTATGCGTCGGCTTGCTAATTTATAGAGGGTGGATGTTCAGGGGGTGGCAACTAAAAAAAAACAAAATCATTGGAGCTGAAAGATAATCAAATTTTAAGAAGAAAAGGTTCTATACAACTTTTCCCATAAATTGATAGTCTTTAAGCTATAACGACTTGAAAATTGGGATTATTGCTTGAAAAAAGAGGTATTTCAAATAGGTTTTCATCAAATAACTCAAAAGGTATTACACTGAGCGAAAACATGCTAGAGACAAATAAGAAAGCTACCAAATTGAGGATGAACTTCGTTTTTTTCTAATTTCTGTACAGTTAATAGTTTCGGAGGTTTGGAAGTGTAAATGTGGCGTCCGAACGTTCATAAAACGAAGTATTTAGTTTAAATGTTAAATATCTCAGAAACTATGACACTTACGTCAAAAGCGCTAACAACCAAAATTAAAGAATATTAATTAGGCTTTCAAATGATTCTATTTCTATAGCATAAAAAACAAAGAAGTTATGACAGAACTTTTTCATTTCTTTTTAGTAAAAACGTCGCCATTTTGTTAATGTAAGTAGTCAGTAATTAAAAAAATATATCCCCATATACTGTTTCTCGTTAATACAGTGTGACCCACTTAAGATCGCAACACCCCTCTATACCCGTTAATTGATGCTTGATTAACTTCAAATTTTGGTGGTAAGAAAAGATCGATAAGGTGATTCTTTGGACTTGGTAATATGTGATATATGTCAGTAGCGTGCGATTTTAAGGGGGTTTCAAAAGCCGATTTTCAAAAAAAAGTATTAGGGATTTTTTTAGAAAAAAAAATACTAAGGTATTCTTAATCAGCACCTTTAGAAACCCCTATGTACAAGATTGCATCGTAGTGGGTACAAAGGTGTTGAGATAGTGGCTGTCAAAAATACAATTTTTTCAACCAAAACGAATTTTTATTTGTAAAACGAATTCCCAAATCAAAAAAATGTATTCTTCATAATAATGCATTGTACTAGACTGAATTGATTTTATAACATAATAAGAAAAAAAAAGTATACAGTGTGACCCACTTAAGATCGCAACACCCCCGTATACCCTTTTTTTTCTTATTTTGTTATAAAATCAATTCAGTCTAGTACAATGCATTATTCTGAACAAAAAATGAAGAATAGATTTTTTTGATTTGGGAATCCGTTTTACAAATAAAAATTAGTTTTGGTTGAAAAAATTGTATTTTTGACAGCCACTATCTCAAACGCCTTTGTATCCACTACGATGCAATCTTGATGCAATCTTGTCTAAAGGTGCTGATTAAGAATACCTTAGTATTTTTTTTCTAAAAAAATCCCTAATACTTTTTTTTGAAAAATCGGCTTTTGAAACCCCCTTAAAATCGCACTCTACTGACTATATCACATATTACCAAGTTCAAAGAATCACCTTATCGATCTTTGCTTACCACCAAAATTTGAAGTTAATCAAGCATCAATTAACGGGTATACAGGGGTGTTGCGATCTTAAGTGGGTCACACTGTATATAGCATGATCTAGATGCTCAAATTTTTTCGTTCGCTTGCAACACTTGCTGTAGAAAAAAAAATGCATTTTAAACTGTAAAGGAATTTTAGAAAAAACAACATTCTTGTTTCTCTGTAAATATCTCAATAAATATAAGTTTTAGAGAAAATATAGTGGACATCAAAAATGAAGCTTATAAACTGAGAATGATTTTTTTTTATATACTATAGTATAGGGTTGACAGTTTCGAAGATATTTAATTTATAGATGACATTCGATTGTTTTTAGGATGAACTATTTAGTTTAAAATGTTGAATATCTCAGAAACTGTAACACTTCCATCAAAAATTTAAAGGAATAAAATTAAAGATAATTAATCAGCCTTTAAAACGATTTTTGTCTGTTTCTACATCACAAAAAATAAAGAAGTTATGACCGATTCAATGTGCTTTTTCACATTTTTTTTTTAACAAAATGTCGCCATTTTGTTGTAACTGCTCAGTAATTAATTTTTTTTTCAAAAATGCTGTTTTTTGTTCATATATAGCATCACTTAGATGCCCAATTTCTTTTGTCTGTTTAAAACACTTGTTTTAGAAAAAAAATTCCACCCGCCATATTAGAGCCGCAATTTTGAATTTTTTAATTTTGACTTCAGATTCGTAATCAGCGACCTCAAAAACATAACTATCCTACGTTTCAAAAATAAATTACTAATACTAAAATTCGCGAATGTACAATGGGCCGATAGGCCTGAGTGCTGCGGATATTCAGATCTGCTCACGTTTCTAATAATAATACCGGTATTGTCTACTAGGACTTTAAGGTATACTATTTTATTTACAATCTTCCACTCACAATCTTTAACGTGTTCGGATGGTTTTTGTTTACTCGGTGTACAATCATAATTTTCGTTTCATTGTAATTTACACTTTAGGGTGGCTGTGCTTAAGAAAATGATTTCGTAATTCGACAATTTCTCCTATATCCCTGAATCAATTGAAAAAATTCTTTGATAAGCTTTTAGAGAAAACTTGATAGAATATCATTGAAATCAACAAAAAAAATTTTTTTGATTCTCGTAAGAGAAACATTTTTTTCCTTCTTTAGTTTTCAATAGCCTAGTACCTACCATTCTAAAGTTGTCTCTAAAAGCCCATCAAAAACATTTTTTTTAATCGGTTCAGGGATGTAGGAGAAATTGTCGAATTACGTTCACCGAACTGCCCACCTTAAACAGTACCCAAGATTTATCGTTTTAAGACTGACAAACCAATTCAGAGTTTTTATATTTCATTTTAAACATGTACTATTACTTCAGTAAAATAAAATAAAATTTGGGCCAAACCCGGAACAAATTTGTAACAAGCTAATTTCTTCGGAATTGTATTCTATGGCTATCCAGGAGTCTCTGACTGAAAATCCCAAAAAATCCGCCGTGCAGAAATAAAGAAAAAATGTTCCGCCATGTTGAAATTAGGCACTTTTTTCCTTTAATCGGTAATAGCCCAAACGGATGACACTAGGAAAAAAAATAAAGAGGCAAAATTTTGAGAGAAAGAGCTAAGCTTGAATATGGTATAAATCGGTTAAATATTAACAAAGTTATGATTGTCAAAATGACAGATTCTTTTCAAAAAAGCGTATTGCATGAAGTAAAAAAATATTTTGAGATTTTTGGTTCTTGTACAGTTGATTTAAAAAAAAACTGGTACACTTTCTTTTAGCTATGTAAATCATTCGTTCTTTGATTGATATTAATAATCTTACAAATGTCACTTTGACGTTAATCAGTGGCGTCATTATTAAAAATGGTTCGACATCTTAACAGATATTCAAAAATTTCGAATTGTTTCTAAAATTGAAGATAGTTGGTCCATAAGAAGACTTGCTGCTGAATACAATGTGAGTAAAACCACGATAATGAGTGTTAAAAAACAATGGGAAACCAACCAAATGGTATCCCGTAAAGTTGGTTCCGGTAGGCCCAGAAAGAGCAATATCAAGAAAATGAAAATCTTATAAATTACCTAAGAGAAAACCCTTTTCAGACTGCAGTAAATGCAATTTCAGAGACAAATTTCCCTGCTTCTGTGTCTACTGCTTGCAGAAGAATAAAACTACAAAGCGACTTAAAGAGATGTTCAGCGGCTAAAAAATACAAACTTTCAGAAGAAAAGAAGCTGGGTAGGATTATTTTTGCACTCAACTATATAATCAATGATGAAAACTTCTGGGGACAAGTTGTCTTTTCTGACGAAAAGGTTTTTAAATCCTGTAACGATGGACATGTTCACGTATATAGGCCTCCTTCCACCAGATACGACGAAAAATATACTTTCGATCCACAAATATCAGGAAGGTTTTCAGTCAATGTCTGGGCTTGGATGAGCCTAAATGGGTTAGGTGTGTGTTGGAATAGTGGTGGTCATCTCAATTCCATTAAATATATTGAAATATTAGACAATATTATGTTGCCGTCAGTAATAGAGGTGTTTCCGAAAAATAATTTTATTTTCCAACTGCTCCATACCTACGGCCCATCGTGTCAGGCAATGGTTTCTTAATAAAAACATAGAGTTGTTACCGTGGCCATTTAAAAGTCCGGATTTAAATCCAATTGAAAATGTTTGGGGACTAATGGTGAAACATATAAGAAAATTAAATAACCATCCAAATAATGCCCAAGAATTGGAAGGGATAATTGAAGACACTTGGGAGAACTTATCGCAAGAAGTTGACCTTGCAAGAAATTTGATTTTGTCCATGCCTGCAAGACTTCAGGCAGTTTTAGACGCTAATGGAGCAATGACAAAATATTAGTTAATAAATAGAATTATCATTATTCAGTTAGTATTTTAATTACAACCATTAGTAGAATTATCCGTAACAAATATTATTTTTTTAAACAATAATATGGCAGGCTTGAAAATGTTTTGAAAAAGTTATTTTCTAATTATTTTTTAAAATTCCATTTGAATAAAATAAAAAAGAAAGATTTAATAAGTTTAAAAACACTAAGAAAACCGGTCTCCTCCAAAAAACCAGGTCCGGGGTAAATCACCTCTTCTCCACCCCCCTCTCGACATGCCTGGCCAGCCCTATTTACAGACATATGCACACAACTAAACTATTAAGATTTTCGATTACAAGAGTTGTACCAGTTTTTTTTTAAATATACTGAATCACAATTGTTTTTCTTCCCCTTAAATAATGGGGTAGGGGTGGTAATGGGGGTGGCTAATGCCAAAAAATTTTTTGAGACCTTAGCTTCTCTTGTATATACTAAATACCAATTTTATGGACTCTTACTTGCTTGATTTACCTATTTACCTCCCATTTACCCCAATTTACCCCCCAACCCTTTGACGGAATAAGATGAAAATATAATCAAGTTCCAGTTAAATTACATATGTGTACGAAATTTCAAGTGAATATTCTAAACGGTTCCAGAGTAATCGTGCGCACAAATAAAAGTTGCAGACAGACAAAATTTTTTCGTTCAAACTTAAAATCTCGACGTTTCATAACATTCTAAGCCTATTTGAACAATAAAAATTTTCAAAAATTTTTTTGTCGTTACTATACTTACTTCCACGGGATGTGGAATTAAAATGTATACATGATGAGACCCGGCGATCGAGGTAAAATGTAGTAAAAAAAACCACTGCTCAAGGAATCACTACTTCCACATCCAGATTTTCTATCCAAGTCACTCACAACGAAAAAATTTTCTATGTGGAAATAATTGCTTATGGAACTTTAATAATATAATATTTGGAATCCTCTATCCCAAAAACCCATAAAACGATACCCCACATCGGTAGTGGGGTGGGGGTGGTGGTGGTGGTGGTGGTGGATAAAGTAAAAAAATATTTTGAGGTTTCTGGTTCTTGTACACACACTAAATCACAATTTTTTTCATCCCTTTTAATAATGGGGTGGGGGTGGTAATGGGGGTGGCTAATGCGAAAAATTTTTTTGAGACCTTAGCTTCTCTTGTATATACTAAATACCAATTTTATGAACTCTTACCTGCTTGATTTACCTATTTAACCCCAAATTTACCCCCCAACTCTTCGACGGAACAAGATGAAAACATAATCTGGTTCTAGATCTCGTTAAAGTACATATGTGTATCAAATTTCAAGTCAATATCTCAAACGGTTCCAGAGTAAATGTGCGCACAAAAAAAAGTTACAGACCGACCGACAGACAAATTTTTTTTTCGGTCAAACTTAAAATCTCGACGTTTCATGACATTCTAAGCCTATTTGAACAACAAATTTAAAAAAAAAATTTGTCGTTACTATACTTCCACTGGATGTGGAAGTAATACTCTCTTTGCACATGCCATATTCGGATGCATTCTATAAAAATGGCAAAAAACAGTATTTTCAGTTTTAGAATATAATACTGAACTAAGTAACAGCCTATTAATTTTCAAAAGTTTTGCTGAAGCAAATCAGCTTGCACTAATTGCGGAAGAATTTATTTTAAGATGGTATGGCAGTAAAAAACTAATAGTTTAAATGATTACAGGTTTATTAGGAATAATCAGATTTTTGCTAGGCAAAATATTTTCCAGTACTTCGATCTAACAGTTCTTCCGCCAACATCCGATGCCACTAAATATCATACTTATAGAGTGTATTGGCAAATTCAAGTCTGGTTAGGCGACAATCTTAATCCAGAGAACTGGGGTTGGAAAAACAGCGGTTATCTAGAACCAATAAAAACAGTACAAAAGTGTTCCCCTGATTTCATTTTAAATATTTTATTCTGTGGTTGCAAGAAAAACTGCAAACAGTCTGAAAATGTAAAAAATATAACCTTAAGTGCAGTACCAGCTGCGTAAATTGCATTGGACAGGACTGTGACAATGTGCCATATGTGTTACCTTCTGAGAATGAGGCTAGTTTTTAGTTAAAGCTCGTATTTGAGAGTTTTTATGCCTATTTAATTTATTCATGATTTTTAAACAGTTTATAGTTTATTTTTTCACTATTTATGAGTTCTGTTATTGTGTTTGTTGTTACGTTCTTTTATTTTTAGAATGGATTTTATTTTACGAATGTATTACTTTAATTAATTAGTATTACCAGTAATAATTGCTGTTGCCTTCTGTTGCATTTTATGGTATTAAAATACAAGTATTCCTTTTTTATACAAATCTGTCATTTTGACAACCGTAACTTTGCTAATATTTAATCGATTGCAAAAAACTATATATCACATTAAAATTTAGCTCTTTCTCTCAAAATTTTGCCTCTACTTTTTTTCCTAAAGTGTCATCCGTGCGGACTATTACCAATTAAAGGAAAAAGTGCCTAATTTCAACATGGCGCCCCCCCCCCTTTTTTTTAATTTCTGTACGGCGGTTTTTTTGGGATTTTCAGTCAGAGACTCCTGAATAGCCATAGAAAACAATCCTGAAGAAATCAGCTAGTTACAAATTTGTTCCAGGTCAACTTTTAATTTTACTGTACATATTTACTGAGACAAAAAATACTAGTTTTTTGCCATATTTTTACATTACTAGCTTAGGTACATACCACATTCATATATCTATACATGTGATAATATCGTAAGAGATACATTTAAAATGGCCGTTTAGGAAAATTAGACATCATATTTTATAACTTCGCTTGGGGTAACTCACGTTATATAAATCATTTTATCAGATTTAACATTTGACATTTCACCTTTAAAGATACTTTTACTTTTTATGAACAGTTTACTACATTGGATATTTCCCAATGATATTTATTTCCTCATGCCCTATTTACAAGGTGTCCCTCCTAATTAGACTATTAGGACCGCAAAAAATGATTACGTGTTATTTTACTTTGTTAATGTCAATGAAATTTCAGCAACTGTAGCTATTCAGACATGGTACAATTTTTAAAGGGGAGAAATTCCGAGAATGAGCCACAAATGGGGTACTATTCAACACTCAAAAACTTCGAACAAACATATTTGGGACAACATCCCCCATTCAAGGGTAAAAAGACTTTAACAAATTTAAAGCTTAATAAATCATCATTCATTTAAGGTTGACTTTGTTTCATTTGGATAAAAGTTTTCTTATCACCCACTTTCAATAATTCAATTTTTGTTTTGTTTTACGTGATGTACTAGAAAACTCCTGCAATAATGTTAAGTATAAAGTTTAGTTAATTTCCAACAATTGGATTTTTTATTTATCACTTTACAGACAAAATTCATGGTCAGTTTTTGTAAAAAAGGATAGACGACCATTATAGAAATCTAGGATAAAATCACCAGTGAATGAACATTTAAGGAAGTTGTGATGTTATGGACGACATTGTCAATATATTTACAATCTATAAAACCTAGGGAAAATTTGAAAATGCGAAATATTTATTATCGATTCTGTTAAAAGCAACAGAATTATCATGGAAAAATTTTAAATTTTTTTATTAATTGAAGACACAAGAACAACAAAGTGATTTTGAGATAATCGATCTCAAAGTTTTTAACCACTTACCAACGTCAACAGTACATAGATCCTTTATAAATCAGATATTTTTGCATTAGAATCAAATGTAATGTACCTGGTGAAATTTTGTTTCCTTATAGTCTTCATTCATATAAAAAAATCGTTTTTTTCAACAAAGTGATTTGGAGATAATTGATCTCAAAGTTTTTAACAACCTACCAACTTCAACAGTATATAGATCCTTTATAAATTTATAAATCAGATATTTTTGCATTAGAAACAAATGTAAGTGTACCTGAGGAAATTTTGTGTACTTCTAGCCTTCATTAATATAAAAAATTCGTTTTTTTCGAAAATGTCACATAGACCCTTCATCCACATATGTCTTCAATTATAAAAATACAAAATACAGAAAACCCCAGCAGTGTGGATTTGATTTAAATCAAAATGAATAAATCGATGATTTAAATCAGGATTTAAATCAAACTGGCATGGTGGTATTTCAACATTATTTGAATGTTGGCGCCGCTAGTACTCGGTTCACGGCGCATGCGCAAAATTCGAACATTTGACATTTTTGACGCTTTGTTCAAATAGACTGACTGGACCTGTTTTTCTCAAATAAACGAAAATAAGAATTAACATGAGTGCAAAGACAAGCGGTAGGAAACGGGATTGTATTTGGGTTAATTTTACTGAAAGTGGTAAAGCAAACAATCGAAAAGCAACATGCAAACGGTGCAATAAGAGTATGCAAGGTTTAGTGCAAAGGATGAAACAACACAGGCAGAAATGTACGGGAAATTTGGAAGGAACTAGAAAGAATACTAATATTAATGGAGAAAACAATGAAATTATATCTTCTGATGAATCGGAGTCTAATACGGGAAAGCCCCTAAATGAGGAGGGTGATATCGATAGCCTACCAGGACCTTCAGGGGCCTCATCACCTTTAACGCCGCGCCCAAAGAAAAAAAAAATTAAAATCTAATCTCACGAGTAATTGTACTGGTAAGTTATGCTTTTTAAAATTCATAAAGATGCATAACTAAATTGTTCCAATTTTTTTACAGGTTTGTCAAGCTACTGAATTAAGACCACTTCCAAAGAAAAAAATGAGATTGATAAACAGTTGGCAAGATTTGTAGTGGCAACAAACACTACGTTTCGGGCAGTAAATCACCCAGAGTGTAAAAAACTCCTCAAAATGTTGAGACCGGGTTACAGCGTTCCTGACCGGTCAATAATATCTGGTCCTCTTCTAGATGAAATCTATAAAGAGGAAATGCTAAAATTGGTTGAATTATTGGAAAACAGAATTGTATGCCTCAGTTTTGATGGATGGTCTAACGTCAACAATCAGCCTATTATATGTTGTTGCGTCATTGACCAAATTCAAGGAGTATTTCTAATTAAAACTATCGACACATCTGGAAATCCTCATACAAGTGATTATTTGGAAGAGCTGGCGACTTCCGTAATTAAAGAGACAGAAGAAGAATATCCTTGTAAGATAAGGAGTGTAGTTACTGACAATGCGGCTAATATGGCGAGGTGTCGTAAGCAATTAGCTGAAAAAGAAAATAATAACATAAATGTCATAACTTATTGCTGTGGGGCACACCAATTAGAGCTTTTGGCCAAAGACCTTACCATTCAACAGGTTACATCTCAAGTACTCCCAATTATTAAATATTTTCGGAACAACCATCTTGCAAAAGCTGAGCACCAAAAGAGAAATGGTTCAGCTCTGAAGCTTCCAACAGAAGTACGGTGGAATTCCATCTGTGATTCTCTTGAATCCTATGTAAAGAACTGGAACATTTTAATCGGTATTTGTGAAGACTAGGAAAAGCGAGAGTTGATTGATATTGATATTAAAAACAGAGTGATGAATATAAATTTGAAACGAAATTGTGAGACGCTGCTTGAAAGAATGAAACCCATCGCAATAGCTTTGGATCAGTTGCAATGAGACTCATGCACGCTTGCAATGGCTGTATTTTTTTGGAAAAAAATGATAAACAAGCTGAATGACGTAATCGCAGACAAAAAGTTGAAAGACAAAATTGTTGCTCGCTATAACACTGCCGTCACACCCTACCATTACCTCGCCTTTTTGATAAGCCCAACAAATATTTACAACAACGAAAACGAAAAAGAGGCAGATCGAATTGAATTAACTGCAGAAAAAAAAAAATAAGGGCATTGAGTGTGCCGAAGATAATTATTCGTTGGAATTTTTCCAACTACTTCTAAAATTTATTAGCAAATCTACACCTTTTTCAGGTCCTATGTTGTCCAAAAATGCGACTAAAGAATTAACAGACTTCAATTGGTGGACCTGCCACTTCAACATTTACCCAGATAAAAGAATTGTAATGGAGGAGGTAATGCAATTAACCACAGCAATTGCTTCATCAGCATCTGTGGAAAGAACTTTTTCCGCATTTGGTCTAGTCCACAGTGACCTAAGAAATAGGCTTGGTGTGGAAAAAGCTGCCAAAATGACATTTCTTATGAAACAATTTAACAAAAAAAAACACTGTGTAACGTATTGTGTATTGTATTGTATTGTGTAATATAGATTAGATATGATTATGTGCAATTATGACTTAAAGTGATAGACTAAGAGCTAGCTAAGTAAATTTTAACGTCATTTCGTACAGCAAATTGCTAATTTAAAATCAATAATTAATGTAAGTACTAAGTAGTTTTGTTAAGCACGAAAATGCAAGCGTGAATGTGGATGTAAAGCAGTTGGTCACTTTTCAATTAAATGTTAGGCAAGTAAAAATACCTACTCTTCTATGAAAGAATCAGCAAAATTGCTAGTTTGGGGGTAGCTCGTCTCCTGGCGTCGGCGATTGGCTTTAGTTGCAGAAATAGGTCGACGTTAAATTAATAGGTAAATACAAAAAATTTAAGGTCAACAATTTGCTGTACGATATGACATTAAAATTTATGTAGCAGCTCTCCTTCTATAATATGTTTTCATTTATATATTATTTGTAAGGCATCTTTTCTTTTCTTTATTTAATAAAAAGCTTCCAAGGAGTTGAGGGTTACCTACTTATTAATGACTGAAATTAAAACCAATTTTAGGGAACATAGCAGGTACTCAAAATACCATGCTTTAATGTTTTTTTTTTAAATAGATATTGATTTTTGATTTAAATCGTGATTTTTTTGATTTTAATCAAAAAATCTGTTTTTTTTTAATTTTTTTAAAAAAATCATGATTTTTTTCCACACTGAACCCTAGTAAATGAACATAAAGTTCTATTGAATAAACAGGGAAGATCTAATAAATGAACTAGGTATTGAAATATCTGTTTATATCAACTATGAAAAAACAACTGGAATTAGCTGGCTTTTGGGTAGCAGTCTTTTTCAACCACTTTTTTCCAAGTTTGTCATCGTTACATGTGTTCTCGCGGCTTAGATCTTTTAGAGCTTTTTGTACTGCCAGCTGGACTTCATTGTGGTGCATGGGAAAGGCAAGTTTGGCTTTCCTAATTAATTATTATCCAATTATCCATTTATTTGGCGTTGTGGGTGTTATAATATAGTGTTGTAAATCTGATTTCATAATATTTTTCTTAAGTAAATTATCAAACGAGGTTTTCAGGTCAAAATTACGCTCGTTGATAAGTGAAAAATTCTACATTAAATTCTACACTAAAAACAGGGAGACCAGGTTACACGTGGAAAACAACAACTGATAGGATCATGAACAGACTAGGAAAGAAAAGCGAGGAGAAAAAAGGAATTCCACCAAGAAATCACAGCGATATATATTCTACCAGAACCAGAAACCGAGGAATCAGAATACATAGAAGAAGAAGAAGATTTGTAGAAGCAGAAATACAAAAAAGAGGAGCATAAACACTCCACATCATGACACAATGCGGCCACGCGTTTCACAAATACATGCAGATATATATTCTACCAGAATCAGAAAAGGAGGAATCAGAAGACTCAGAAGGAGAAGAAAATCTGTCGAAGCAGAAACACAAAAAAGAGGGGCATAAACATTAAATATCACGAACACAATGCGGCAACGCATTTCAAAAACATCTACACTGCCCACCTCCCACTCCTGTACCATGCATCATGTGGCTCTCGCTGCAAGCATGACCCAAATTCAACCTAGTATCGGAAACCGAGGAATCAGAAGACTCAGAAAAAGAAGACTCGAAGAAGCAGAAACACAAAAAGAGGAGCATAAACAGTATAAACACTCCATATCACACGACACAACGCGGCAACATATTTCCCATGAAGACCAAGAAGAGGCAGAAGTCCAGAACCAAAAACACAAAAGGGAGCTTAAACGCTCCCTCACGACACAATGCGGTAACGCATCTCACAAATACCTACACCTCCCATCCCACATTCCTTTACCATGCGCCATGTGGCTCTCGCTGCTGGCAACAAGCATGACCTTAGTCTAACCCAGCGTGGACGTAGCAGGCCCAGCTGTAAACCTGGGAGTGGCAGGAATGCCTACCGCACGCTGGTAAATCAATCAAATCAATCAATAAATCTTTAACTAAAGTTAACTATATCGTATCCAAGATAAGCGCATTTACAAGATGTTACAAAGGATCTATTAAGGTCCACCCTGTTTACGAACTTCTGCACAACTCCGTCAACAGGTGTTTACGATTATAATCAATGATTACTAGATAAAAGCAAGTAAGTATTATGTCTAATAATTAATTCATATGTCTAGGATTACCATTATACTTCTGTTACTCAACATCTGCGTTTGTCTGAATAGAACTTTAGTAGCCAAACAAAAGAATATCCTATTAGCGTAATACGGTAAATCAGATTTATTTACGTGTGCCGATAATAATAATTATTACACGGCAGTAGATTTCTAAGTTAACTTCAGAAATAGCAAACCTTACGAGGCATTCATCCACCCACTGCTTAACAAGACCATTTATTTCACTGGGATTGTACCATGGCCATCTGGACACCTTTACCGGCCAATTTCTTATCTAAAAATATCACTAGATTATTCCAGGCCCTTTCAATATTCAGTAATTGAATATTTGTGTAGACTTTGACTCAATCGTGAGGCCTAGCACACTTTTAAGGAGATTAATGTCGAAACGGATTAAACATAAATTATCTGCAGTGATCTATCGTGACATTTAAGAGGAATATTTACTTTTATAATATACATCAGGCAGGCGCAGTATGTTTTTTAAATCATTCATTTTAATTATTTGATTGGTTTTAAAAATATATATTTTCTTGGGTTTGAAAATTGGTTAAATTCATTTTTCCTTAACATATTACCTTGGACAAAATTCAAAAATATTAGTTTTCCAAGTAATTTTTCTAGTTTCTCTCTATTAACATGGTAAGGATTGGGTGCTGTTTCATCGTTTGACTTTTAGTTTCAAACATGACTCTCACTCTTGCAGTGTTATGTTTAACCCCTACCACACTGACTGGTGTAACTATATTTTTTTGTTTTTTTAATTCGAATCTAAGAGACCGACAGACGGACTGAAATGTGAAAATCCTGAAATGTGAAAAATTTGGAACAGTGATATTTTCATGACTACAATACTTCTCTTCGTTAAGCGAAGAATATAAAGAATCATTCTCTATTTGACCTTCTATTCATTAATTATTTTATTCCTTTCAGTGATAACTATTTTTTTTTACCAAAATTTTATCAGATTTTGATCCTTGTCAGCCACACAGCAGATATTATTATCCTATCGTTTTACTTTTTTAAATCCAACCTGTATATTTTTTATTAAGAGTTGTCAGGTTTTCTTGACACTAGCGTGAACTACCTGTCAAATACCCTAAATAAATAATTGACTATAGTTCATCTCAAACTTATAGCAACATGAGGCCCAGTGTTTCAATGCAAAGTTAAGCATTTTATCCTACAAATAAATTAGCTAGAAGGTTAGAATATGAAGTTACAATATTGAAGTGTATAATAAAAGCATATTCTTAACTTCTAGCTAATTTATTTGTAGGATAAAGTGCTTAACTTTGCATTGAAATACTGGGTCTCATGTTGCTATAAGTTTGAGATGAACTATAAAGCAATGCAATGCAATTCAAAATGACCAACATATGCACCATCCATATAACGATAACAAATTTTCATATTCAGTTAAATTATTAATGGGCTGTGTATAAGATGGATCACAAACAACAAAACACCTTCGTAATATTAAAAAATAAACAAATTAACAAATAAACAATTGCCGTCACCTAAAATGAAAATAAACATGTCGTTCCATGATGGAAACAGATATTCTCCAAAAAATACTTTATCTTAGAAATGAATAAAACGAAAGTGAAAATCAGTTCGAATTTGTTTTCGACTGCTATAAAACTAGTCATATGCAACTAGAATAATGCATGGGTCACAAAACATCTGTCAACATATTAGACCATGTGCCATGGGGAGGTAGCTTTCAAATATGGCGGCCCGATTATGAATTTTTAAATTCAATTATCTCGAGATCGGATTAAGCAATCTTAAATTTATTTTTTTTCTAAATGTAGGTGAATGAACGGACTACAGTTTTGTTCCTAATGTTTATGGCCGAAAAAACAGTATTTATCGGTCAAAACTCGAAAAAACGAAAAATAAGGTTTTTTTAAATTTGCGTTTTGCTGTTTATTGGACTAACGGTTGGGTATATTGAGAACATGTTCTGAATAAGAGTTTTAGAGAAACATCTCACCTTTAAAATGCAAAAAGAAATTGAAGATCGGATGAACAGAACCTGAGATATCGAGATTCAAAGCAGACGGGGCGGGGTTGAGCGCATTGACAAAGCGCTCGGTGCTTTGAGCACCGTGAGGCGAGACGAGACGGCCAGCCATATTTGAAAGCAACAGAGGGATATGTGAACAACTAAGAGAAATAAAAATGCCTTATTAATATTATTCATAAACTTGAATTTATTCTTCTTCACTAGAGTCACTATTGCTATTGTAATTGTACTCTTCCTCATCTACTGTTGCTTTGGTACACCTCTTGCACCCATAGCTCTCGGTGAATTGGATTTGAGTTGCTAAGCACGAGCAAGTTTCTGGTAAACAGTTCCTCTTGCAGTGGCACCGTAGAAAGGAAAGTACGCACATCGGTGCTGGCAAGCCTTCCATCCACTTGACACACAAGTTACCAGAAATGTCCTTTTCCCACCCATGAGCAAAGGGATCGGGAATTATTGGTTTGGTTTCCAGGCTTCTGAGCCAAATTCCGGCTTGGTAGTTGGCACGTTTATTGGGCTGTCTCAAGGTGTCTTTACAAGGAGGCATTTGGAAACTCTCAATTTGCACCTCCTTCCCTCTGAACATCTGGTAACGCAGCTCATCAACAGATTTCACCCTGCATTTAGGGGCATATAACTGGCAGACGAATTCCTCTATGGTGTCATCAACATCATTAGACAGCACCCAATCTCTGCCTAACTTGCTGAACGCTTCAATAAATCTTTGCTCCTTTTTGCACAAAAGCTTAAATCCTTTAAGTTTTCCCTGACCAGCAAAAGCGCTGACTGTGTCACAGCCAGACCAGCAATAATACCCAATGAGAGCTGTAACAAGCTGTTCGCCTAAGGCAGATACTATCTGGGAAACTTGAATAACTGTTAAAACACTTTGGTTTCTCTTCACAATACATAAGTTTTTGCTTTTTATGGTTTTGCATAAACCTACGGCCAAAACTAATACATCCGTATCGTTTGAAAAGCAAAGAACTGATTCATATGATGCAGCCGCGTTCCATGCATGTAGCATCATGCTGGAATCAGCTTTTTCTTGAGTGCAGAACAGCTCGGGAACAGTTTCGCTCCCAGTAGACGTGATCCTGAAGCAGATTTCACCAACTGTTACGAAAATTTCTTGATTTCCAATAATATTCTTAAATTTCTCCTCTTTCCAACTGTCAATAAAGAACTTTATCATTTTATTTTTGCTGTCACTGCTCCTTAACAGCTTCCTCCAACAAACCACTCTTGATTTCACTGAATTTCATACTTTCAGCGGTTCCTCTTTTTTTCCCGCTCCAACGATTTGATCGAAACCTCTCGGTAATCATCAAATACTATGTCAATTCTACAGCAACTCCTGCCTATATCCAAAATCTGCTTGAGAAAAGTCTGTCAATTCGTCAAACGTTTTTTGTACTCCTTTGATGGACTGAAGTACAGCCATTGCATCAATTATGCAGGCTGAATCTTTTTCCGGCAGACTGGCAGGGGTAATGTATTTTTCCAAGTGATGGGCAAACACTGATTTGCAGGTTTTCTTCAAAGACCCATCAACATTTGCCAGAGTCCATGAAAATGGTGCCAGAGGATATTTGAACACTTCCTTCATGTCAAGTTTTTTATTTTCTGCGATATAAATAATTTAGCTGAATAGATTTCGGTCGCATCGGAGGATTACTTCTTTGTTTCCAACCTTGGTGGGAAAAGCTGTTGATTCATCAACACATATTCCAGTAGATAAATGTACAATATCTGAAGGATTAGGATCAAAGGGGGCTAGAAGTTCTGTGAGACCTGTCACATCTTTCTCATCTCTAATTATCCGTAGGCTTCGGAGGTCAGGGTGGCAGTGATTTGTTTCGCTGGATGATAGAACGCTGCGGAGGTTTCCTACTGCAGAAGCTCTGTGCTCAGCATTAACATAGTACCGTGCTACAGCCTGCTTTTTTAAACTGAAACCTTAGTACCTCCAGCTGTTTGGGTGACTTTGTTCACAGTCTCTTTGATGGCTTGGTCTACTGGAATTCTTAGTTGTACTTAAAAACCTGCATCTACAAAGTATTGGTGAACAAAAGGGGATCCTTCTCCAGTTTAGTTTATTTCAATGAAGTGGTATGATAGATAGCGTGAGTAGTTCACCCTATCCAGTGCAAAACACCAAGGCACCATTTTTTTAACCGCAGCTAAGAACAGAAACCAATTTCCTTCCCGATTAGCCCAAAGAAAAGCGAGAAGTAGCTCCACTAGGACGACATTGCTCCATTACAAAATTATACGGACAATAGATAAACCCTGTTATTTTAAAATACAGTATTAATGCTCAACCCCGCCCTGTCCACTTTGAATCTCGAAATGAAAACTCTTATTCAGAACACGTTCTCGATACACCCAACCGTTAGGCCAATAAGCAGCAAAACGTAAATTTCAAAAAAAACAATTTTTAGTTTTTTCCAATTTTGACCGATAAATACTGTTTTTTTGGCCATAAATATTACGAACGTATGAATGTAGTCAATTCATTAACGTACATTTAGAAAAAACGAAATTCAAGATTGCTCCACCCGATTTCGAGATAATTGAATTTAAAAATTAGCAATCGGGCCGCCATTTTGAACGGCCGCCATATTTGAAAGCTACCTTTCCATGATGGACCCCCTCGACTTTTTTGCTCCACATGAGTCCAGAAACAGCTGGTAAAAGTTTCATTCGGTCCCCCCAACTTATAATGATTTTCGGAGGTCTGGCACATGGTCTATATTGTGAATAAGATGAAGTACTTCCTATGTGTCGATATTATTTTTTTGGGATTGTTTTTTCTAAAATAGATCTCAATTACACATCTGTAGGCTTATATGTAAGAGTATTTGAAAAAAACTAGGAACAATATGAAAATAAAAACTTAACAAAAAAAAAAGCTAATGACTATTGGTAACCAAAACAAAAGATTAAAAGGTTCTTTCTAAATAAAACGTAGATATAATTATGCCTTAGCCGAGAAAGGAGGATAGTGATGAATTGAAATGTTTATTGACATATTTCACGTCACAAAGTTTGGCAAAAAGTGTCATGACAAAAACTAGGCTGGTATCACTAATAGTAGTAAAAAGTCACTGCACATGTTGATCAACTCGTCTAATTCCCAAACTTTGTAAAAAAGAAAAGCCTATAATATAATAATATTATTGTTTCCAGTATATTTATGTTAAATTCACTAAAGTAAGTTTAAAACACTTAAAGCTTAAACTTACTAGAGTAAGCTTAACATTATAGTTACTGAAAACAGTGATATAATTATTATAGTATAGGTATTTCATTTTTACAAAATTTGGTAATTAGACGAGTTGTCAACATGTGCATGGTCCACTTTTCACTACTTTTAGTGACACCAACCTAGTTTTCGCTAGGACACCTTTTACCAAAGTTCTTACGTGAAATAGGTCAACAGTGTCAAGCAGCACATGTCATTCAGCGACTTTGATTTGATAAGCCTTTGTAAAATTTGCTGCCGAAGGAATCACTACTTCCACATTCAGATTTCCTCCAGAACCTCTATTCTCCAGGTTAGGAGAAGTGAATCGGGGTATTTTTTCTCTTTTTATTTCATTATGTTTCCTATTTCCTTCTCTTTCCTTTCTCTCCATTCTCTCGACTTGCTTTATCTATTCACCCCTATTTTCTATAGCAAACAAGTCAATATCATAAACTCTTCCAGGGTAATCGTACGCACAAAAAAAGTTACAGGCAGACCAACCGTGGTAATGGGGGTAACATTACCCCCCCCCTATTAAAGGGGGTAAAAAATAAAATTGTGATTTGTGTGCACAAGAACCAAAGGCCAACCGCACCCAAAATTTTGTACACTAGATTTTCTCTTTGATGAATATTACACAGATTTTCTCAAAGATTTCCTGAGATTTCCTCAGATTTTCTGAGATTTCTTTCTGAGTGTACACCAGATTTCCTTCGCGGTTTGCCCCTCAACTAAAGGCCTTAAGATTTTTTTGATGTGGCATACCGTTTTATAGGTTTTTGAGTTACACGATTTCAAATATTATATATTAAAGTTCTACGAACAATTTCCACATAATGGGGTGCAAATATAGTATCAAAATTTGTTTCGTTATAAGAAACTTTGATAGGAAATCTGGATGTGGAAGTGGTGATTCCTTAGGCATCGGTTTTTTTCCCATCATACACTTTCATTTTGTTTTGTACAGATTTGGTTAATTTTATTATTTTTTAGTTTTCTATAGAACTTTCCAATTTTAAAAATGTTCCAATGGTGTACGAATTTGAATTCTTTTCATGTAATTAGTATAAACTAAAGTGGTTTTTAAATGTATGTTCACATCGTCGTCGAACAGCCTATTTTACAGTACTCGTTTGAAAATGAACTTTTTTTCTCATAAACAGAAATTTTACGAAAAAAAAAAACGAAAAAAACAAACAAAAATATTCACATTAGTCATACTTAAAAATTCGATACTTTATCTGGTTGCTAAGGGGCGAGCGTAGAGGCGACTTCAATGTGAATATCAGTCGATATTCCGTTGAAGCAACGCCGAGCGCGGTTAGTACTTGGATGGGTGACCCACCTATCTTGGGAAATACAGCGTTCTCGCCCCACCTTCTAGAGGCTTGTATATCAGTGTATACTCGGAAGTTACGTAATTTCAGACGAGGATTACGTAGTGGATATACCATCCTTCGGAGCGGATGTAAAGCAGGCAGTCCCTTGTCTATTAAATGTTAGGCAAGTAAAAGATCCCTACTCTTCTTAAGGGAAGAGGTTCGGCAAAATTTCCAGGTTGGGGGTAGCTCGTCTCCTGGCGTCGGTGATAGGCCCTGGTAGCGGAAATAGGCCGACGTTAAACAGTTAAAAAAAAAAAAAAATCTGGTTGCTACATTACCAAAGCATGTCTGTGCAGAATTTCGAGTCAATATATTGTGTAGTTTCAACATTGTGGTGATTTTTGTACGAATAGTCACACAAAAATCGTAATAACTTTTAAACCGCTGACTTTCGGATAACCCGATATCGTGTTCAGGAGCAATGTCCCCTATCACCAGATTTCGTTTTGACCACTGTCTCTGGGACACCCTGTATACAATTTATGATTCAAGGTTAACCGCTTTTGGTGTTTTTTGATGGAGACAAAATAGGTTTAAGTATTATCCAAATATATAATTTACAAGCTTTCAGCAATTTATGCGGATTCGAACATAAGATTTCTATAGAGATTTTTAAAATTATTCTGAACTGTATTATATGGGTTAACATTAGATATGCAAAGTTAAGCCGGCCCGATCAGTTATCTAGAAGGCCCTTCAGTTTTTGTAACGCATACCGCACCATTCCGGCAGCGAATTAAATAGCCTCCACCTACATCAAGCAAACCATGTATTTACTCATAACGTTTGCTGTTCTACTTCGGCCTTTTGTCGAAGGCGGCTTTCAGATATTTTTATGGCCAAACTAACACCGCCATATACATATTATATACGTGCAATTCCGTCACGCTTCCTAACTTCTGAAAGAGAATTCTGGGAAGCAGAATTAAATAAGAAGCTATAAAACTCTTTCATCTTTTAGGTTTTAACAGCCACGTGTCTGGCCTAATTTCGGATCTACTCTATTGGAAAAGTGCATACTGCCACATAAGAGCTTTCACCGAATCGGACACGAATTTTGCATGACATGAAACCGGAGATATGTCGCGGTTAATGTGTTTTCGTTGAATTTTTTTTACAAAACGTTTGTGGCAGCTTGCTACTTACCAAAGGAGTCACGTATATGGTGTGAGTATTCCTAACCCAATTATATTTGACAATAACGGACAAAATCTAATTTTCAATAATTCAAAATGTAAGATAAAAAATATTTTACTTCAATTAAAAATTTTAGTGCTCTTTAGTTTTTTTTTAATACAGGATGTTCCAAAAGTGGACGATCAAACCAAGTGAAGTGATAGGGGAGGTAATTTCCGATCAAAGTAATCATATATGTGGCTATTCAATTAATTGTTGATGGTTCAAAAGTTATTTCAATTTTTGTATTTTTCCCGGAAATCGCCTAGTGCGTCCACTAAAAAGTAATTTAAAAAAAATGAGTTGTTTGGTTGCTTCTTTGTTTTTAGTGGGTTTTAAGTGGGTGTACCTGTCGAATAAAAGCATTTTCATGAACTCTGTTATCTTCTGTCAAATAAGAAAAATGGTGTTGTGAACACTTTTTTGTTCACAAAAAAAATTTAAGTTAATTTTTAAATGAAGAAAGAAAATGTACTACAGAAAGTTGACCAACTGTCAGAAAAAGTTGTCTATTTAATGCAGAATCTAACATGGTGTAACACATAGAGTTATTCAAAATGTTTTCAATATAGATGATGATGTCAATATTCTCAATATAGATGATGATGTCATCAAGATATACCTTACAGAAGTGGTGGAGATATCCAGTCAAAGTGTCTTTTGCCATCAACTTCTGAAAGGTACACGGAGTGTACCTTATCCGAATGACATCACATTAAATCTGTAAGATGCTCCATCCAGGGTGGTGAAGGTAGAAAAATTCTTTGACGATTCTTCAAAATGGATCTGCCAATAGCCGCTCTTAAGATCTAACAACGGGAAAACGTTTACATCACCTAGATCCTCTATGTTCACATTAGAGATGGGCACGTGACGTGAATTTCACCGTGTCACGCCGTGTCACGGCGTGAGCGTGTACATTTAAGGTACCAAATCACGGAAGATTTCGTGAGTGTGCGTGAGTCAAAAGATCCCGTGCGTGAGCGTGCGTGAGATAATATTCACGCCGTGACACGACGCCCCATCTCTGCTTTAAAACTTCAACCTGTCGTGTCGTGACAAGAATAAGAAGCGAAGCGATAGACGGAAGACGGAACACGAGCGCAAGAAGGGAGGGAAAAGGACAGGAGACAGGATGAATGACGCAAAATTCAAATCAAACTGCGTAATGGCAGTCTCTCTCTACTGCATTCGCCAGTCGCCTAGCCCTCCTAGTCCTGGCCTGGTCTAGTCACTTTGGTCCAGAGATGGGCACGTGACGTGAATTTCACCGTGTCACGGCGTGAGCGTGTACATTTAAGGTACCAAATCACGGAAGATTTCGTGAGTGTGCGTGAGTCAAAAGATCCCGTGCGTGAGCGTGCGTGAGTTTGCCTTAACATATATCAGTCGTGCGTGAGTGTGCGTGAGCTAAAGGTTTAAAGTCGTGAGCGTGAGTCAAAATCGACTCACGCGCCCATCTCTAGTTCACATATATCTTAGGTAAGACGGAGGCTTCGTCTCATTTCGATGTCGATAGATAGTCAATGCACAAGTGAGGCTTCTTGCCGGGCCTTTCTATAATTACACAGCCCCACAAAAAAAAAAGTTCAAAGAAGCGAACCAGACCCATGTATTCCCATGTATTTTCAGTCGCTGAATCCGAATCCGGGGTCAAAAAAAAATCGTACAACCCCAAAATCATTAGCTAGAGCCAAAAAACACCCCTGAAATGGGATAAAAAGAAGATTAAGTTACGAGATAGACAACTATTAAGAAGTAACAATACTTCTTAATCAATCGTATTATGCAAACAACAGCGTACATACAATAGATATGAAACACACCCCCAGGGAGGGTCGAAAACTAGCCCCCATACATAAAAAAATCGATCAAAAACAGCAATGACTGCTGAAAAAGCTCGAAATGTCTAAGTTTTGTTAAAGTGTTAAGAAACTACATCAGATCCGACGTAATCTTCATAAACTGCCCCTATAGGGTTGAGAACAACCTCCCTTGAGTTCAAAGGATACGAGAAAAACAAGAAAAAACGTAAAATTCAACAGGATTTCTATTTTCATGATTGGCTGAAATTGCGTAGTACTCTAAAATAGAACCAGAAACTTACGTACCATCAACATCCTACAGTGTCAACCCTCAGAGGGTGTGAAAACTAACCCCCATGTAAGATTTAACTATAAAAAGTTACAGTGACTTCTATACAAATTCGAAACCTGCGTTGTGTGGAAAAGAGAAGAAACTAGACTAGTTTGACGATGTGCTTGAAAACCACCCCCACGGGGTTGCGAGATACTACCCCTATATCTTTAGGAGAGAAACTAACCGGATTTACATTTTTATGGATGCTATGATTGGCAAAAATCGTGTTGCACACTTAGAGTTTGAAACTCATGTCCTATAAATGTTATTAAGTAACACCCCCAGAAAGGATGTAAACTACCGTAATTCAAGATGTAACGAAAAAGCTATACTGTTGCTTATTCGTTTCATTTCCATAGTTTTTTTTATAGGGGTGGCGTCTCTCAACCCCGTGGAGGTGGTTTTCAAGCACAGTGTCGAACATAGTCTAGTTTCTTCTCACTTCCACATAACGCAGGTGCTTCGAATTTGTATAGAAGTCACATAGGGGGTAGTTTTCACACCCTCTGAGGTTGACACTGTAGAATGTTGATGGTACGTAAGTTTCTAGTTCTATTTTAGAGTACTATGCAATTTCAGCCAATCATAGCATCCATGAAAATAGAAATCCTGTTGCATTTTACGTTTTTTCTTGTTTTTCTCGTGTCCTTTAAATTTGGGGGGTGGTTGTTCTCAACTCTACAGGGGCAGTTTATGAATATTACGTCGGACCTGATGCAGTTTCTTATCACTTTAACAAAACTTAGACATTCTGAGCTTTTTCAGCAGTCATTGCTGTTTTGGATCGATTTTTTTATATATGGGGGCTAGTTTTCGCCCCTCCCTGGAGGTGTGTTTCATATCTATTGTATGTACGCTGATGTTTAACCTTAATTTGTATCATTCGATTGATTAAGATGTAACAACTATTCCCGTAGCTTAATATCCTTTTTACCCCATTTCAGGGGTGTTTCTTGGCTCTAGCTAATGATTTTGGAGGTGTACGACTTTTTTTGACCCCGAATTCGGATTCAGGGACCGAAAATACATGGGGATACATGGGTCTGGTTCGCTGCTTTGAACTTTTTTTTTGTGGGGCTGTGTTATCGAAGGCGAACTATACGGGGCAGTACTAGGTTCTACGACTCCGGCCTTCAGCATCTCTTCTATATGATCGTACGTGATCTTCTTTGTTGAAGACATGGGATAGGGTTTCATGTTAAACGGAGTGTCACCAATATTTTGTGTTTTTGAGTCAGTATCTCAGTGAACAATTATACGGACTTCTCGAATAGATGAGGTCTTAAGGAGTTGCTTTAAATAATTAACTCCATAGGAAGTTGGCACTGCTTCTCATGAGAGGTAGTCTGATTTCAGAACACGATTATCCGATCTTCGGTGCCCATGGTAGACTTAGAATGTCATGAAACGTCGAGCAAAAAAAATTTCTGTCTGTTTGTCTGAAACTCTGGAACCGTTCAAGATATTGACTTGAAATTTGGTACATGTATGTATTTTAACGAGATCTGGAACTAGATTATTTTCATCTTATTCCGTTGAAGGGTTGGGGGGTAAATTAAAGTAAATGGGGAAAAAGGTAAGTCAAGCAGGTAAGAGTCCATAAAATTGGTATTTAGTATATACAAGAGAAACTAACGTCTCAAAAAATTTTTTGGAATTAACCGCCCCCATTACTATCCCCACCCCATTATAAAAGGGGGTGAAAAAAAATGTGATTTAGTGTGTGTACAAGAATAAAAGGCCTCAAAATCTTTTTTACTTCATCCATCCCCACTACCACCCCATCACTACCCTATGAGTTTTTGGGGTACACGATTTCAAATATTATATTATTAAAGTTCCATAAACAATTATTTCCACATACAAAATTTTTTCGTTGTGACAGACTTGGGTAGAAAATCTGGATGTGGAAATAGTGATTCCTTGGGCAGCTTTTTTTTTGGCTGTCACTTTCGGGACTGGTTATCTTAAACATATTTTGGTATAATTCTTCTCGAGGTTAGTTAAAATGTTGACAAATTGGATCGACATATCATACTCATTTTTATGTGGGTGTTAAAATGAGTATTTACATAATCTATAACTCTACCTTTACCAAAATGGTGTAACAAAAGAACAATAAATCAAATATATTTTTATTAATTTTTATTTTCATATTTCAAATGAAACATTAGGTATACATTTCATTCCTTATTTAACTAAACTGTCGATGGCTAAACGCCCTACTGAATATGTTAAATATTTATCATATGCCAATTACGTTGGCACTCGTATACCTACATCTTTAACTCCACGATAAAGTTAATTAGCAATCTTTGACCTGTTATGTTAATTCTTCGATGAGAACATTGTACAGCGTGTTTCAAGAAACGTACCAACATTTCTTTTTAGGGAAGATGGTACGTAAAAAAATAAGCGGGGGTTGTTTAATAAACATGTTCTACCATTAACAGTTTTCGAGTCACTCAGTGTGAAATTCAATTTTCTTAAAACATTTTTTATTACAATATGAAAATTGCAACAGATATCAGATTGAAATTAGAATTGGGTAAGTTAAAGTTTCAGTTAAATAACTCTTCCTAGCAACTTAATTCGAGATTAAATTCGAGTAATGTTACAACTATTTTTCATTACTTTTCCTCGTATTTTTCACTACTTGTGGATCCCAAGAAGTTATTTTTGGAGTACTTGCGTGTTGTTTGGAGTCCACAATGTGGTTTTGATCACATTTTTAATTGCATTTTAAATGATCGAGAAAAGTAACACTATAACGAAACAAGCGCAGAAACTCAGTTTTTGAGACTGGCAGTTTGTACAAACTTAACTATCAACTGTACAGTATTTTACAAGCTTTTATTTAACTTGCGTCGTATGTATGTTAGTATGTTTAGTTCAAATCTTGCAAGTCAATTTTGAACCACTTAAGAACATCCAATTGAGCTGAAATTTTGCATACACGTGTAGTTCTGGTGACAATATAATAATATGGTACCAAAAAGTATGTTCCTTAATTTTTTAGTTTTTTATTGGATAGTGTAATCACTTAGACGCTGCATTCTAAGAAATGCCGGAGGATCCGGTACTATTATTTTAAGTAAGGATGACGCAACGAATATAAAACTAATTAAGACGTATAGTACAGTAACTGGAGGTTTTAACTTCGGAATAATGTCATATAGAACGGATTTCGTTCGTTTTTGGCAGTATAATAGTAAATGATTCACAGAAAAGTTTTTATATTGTGCGGGGGCTTGCTAATTTATAGGGGGTGGATGCCACCCCTTCTCAGGGGGTGGCACTTAAAAAATATATATATTTATTGGAGCTGAAATAGAATCAAATTTTAAGAAGAAAAGGATTTATGCAATTTTTCACATACATTGATAGTTTTTAAGTTATAACGACTTCAAAATCGCGATTTTAGCTTAAAAAAAGGTATTTCCAAACGGCTTTCGTCAAGTATCTCGAAAAGTATTACTTTGTCGAAAAAATGTTACAGACCAATTACAGAAAGTACAAACTGGGAATTAATTATAGTTTTTGTTTATTGATGTAGGATTAATAATTTCGGAGATATTTAAGTTTATATTTGGCATCCAAGTGTTTCGAAATTACCTTTAAAGTTTAAAATGCATTTTTTTCTAAAGCAAGTGCTTTAAATGAGCAAAAAAATTGAGCATCTAGGTAATGCTACATCTTAACTAAAAACTGTATTTGAGATAATTTTTTTAAATTACCGGCTAATTAGAGTAACAAAATGACGACCTTTTTATATAAAAAAATATAAATACGCACATTTTTCCGTCATAACTTCTTTATTTCTTATGCTACAGGAACGAGTAAAAAACAATTTGAAACCGCAATTAATTGTCTTTAATTTCATTTCTTAGCATGCGTGACGTAGGTGTCACAGTTTCTGAGATATTTAACATTTAAACTGCATTTTTCGTCTTATAAACGTTCGGACGACATTTGTAAACTTTCATATCTCCGAAACTATTAAATCTATGTAAATAAATAAACAAGCGAAATTCATTATCAGTTTATGAGATTTATTTTTGGTCTCTACCCATTTTTCAATAAAACTAATATTTATCGAGATATTTGGAAAAGGAAAAAAAAAATACGTTTTATCGAAAATACCTTTATAGTTTAAACTGTATTTTTTTTCTAAAGCAATTGCTGTATACAAACCAACAAATTTGAGAATCTACATCATGCTATATATTAATGAGAAACAAGTGTTTGAAATTCCTTTTTTCTAATTACTGGCTAATTACAGTAACAAAATGGCGACGTTGTTAATAAAAAAATGTGTAGATGCACATTGCTTTGGCCATAACTTCTTTATTTTTTATGCTACAAAAACAAATAAAAAGTAGTGGGGTGGGGGTAGTAATAGGGGGTGGTATGAAGTGGATGAAGTAAAAAAATATTTTGAGGTTTCTGGTTCTTGTACATACACTAAATCACATTTTTTTTCACCCCCTTTAATAATGGGGTGGGGGTGGTAATGGAGGTGGCTAATGTCAAAATTTTTTTTGAGACCTTAGCTTCTCTTATATATACTAAATACCAATTTTATGAAGTCTTACCTGCTTGATTTACCCATTTACCCCAAATCTACACCAATTTACCCCCCAACCCTTGGACGGAACATATAATCTAGTTCAAGAACTCGTTAAAGTACATATGTGTACCAAATTTCAAGTCAATATCTCTAACGGTTCTAGAGTAAACGTGCGCACAAAAAAAGTTACAAACAGAGAGACCGACAGACAGAATTTTTTTTTCGCTCAAACTTAAAATCTCGACGTTTCATGACATTTTAAACTTATTTGAACAATAAAAATTTTTAAAAATTTTTTTGTCGTTACTATACTTCCACTGGATGTGGAAGTAATTGCGATTATCTCCGAAATTTGCCCTTAAGTCATATATTTTGACTACGGCATCGTGTTCAGCGCCCGAAAATCCTTCGGAAATGATATGTCGGTCTTCTGGGTTTGAACTTTTTTTTTTCTGTGTGCCTATGAATTAAAGCTTGTTTCTAAAAAGTTCTTTTCACACTAATTTTTTTATAACCATTATTTTAAAGAATGTGATCTACCAAAGTGATAGAGTTTTGCCATATATCTCTTATAGTGGAGGCAAATAAGTAAAAAATTTCGTAAAAAATAAGCAACTTGCATTTTTTTTATTTCGTTAGTGTTTATTTATACGAAAAAGTCAGATCTGCCAAATATCAGCCCTTAAATCTCAAAATTTAATTTGTAACAAATAATTAAAGTTGAAATCGCTAGCTATTAATTTCAAACGGGCCAATAGGAGAGGGAATAGCTGTGACGTCACACCGTGTACTCAGAAAAATACATATTAGAAATACTGTATGATGCCAATGTGTCTCTTAAAACGCCAAATAAAATTATTTATTCCGTGTATCCGAAGATATCTGAATAAAATGTTAAAAGCATGCAGAATAAATGTACAAGTCATTTCTGACAATGCTGCCCTTCACGTATGTGAAGATAGTTTTAAGGTAAGTATTACACCAAAATATCATTAATTATTCTTGCCTACATAAAATAATGCACTATAGTACAGGAAATAGCGTGCAAATTCGACGACGAGTGGTTACCGTCTGCCAGTCGGTAATCGAAGAGACCATATTGATTGATTGATTGATTTACCAGCGTGCGGTAGGCATTGCTGCCACTCCCAGGTATACAGCTGGGCCTGCTACGTCCACGCTGGGTTGGACTAAGGTCATGCTTGTTGCCAGCAGCGAGAGCCACATGGCGCATGGTAAAGGAATGTGGGATGGGAGGTGCAGGTATTTGTGAGATGCGTTACCGCATTGTGTCGTGAGGGAGCGTTTAAGCTCCCTTTTTTGTGTGTTTGGTTCTGGACTTCTGCCTATTCTGACTCTTCTTGTGAAATATGTTGCCGTGTTGTGTCGTAATATGGAGTGTTTTTTCTCCTCTTTTTGCGTTTTTTCTTCTTCAAATCTTCTTTTTCCTGAGTCTTCTGATTCCTCGGTTTCCGATTGTGGTAGAGTATATATCCTTGCGATTTGTTAGTGGTGTTCATTTGTTGATCCTCCTGATCCTTTCAATTGTCGTTCTCCACTGTAGCATGGTCTCCCTATTTTTAGTTTGTTGCTGTGCGGTACTAGCGCTTTCTTCAGTAAATGTGTTGGGTCCCTTCCAGTTTATCTCAATACTTCATTGCGTATATTTCTATTATGTTGATGTTTTGTGTCGCTGTTTTCGTCTTGTTGTTTTAGTTGGACGATGCCCTTTCTGCTCTTCTCAAAAACTTCTTCTGTTGGCTTTTGTTGTTGCCACGTTTTTGACTCCATATATCATCGTTGTCCATATGACGGCTATGTACATACATTTGGTAAGGTCCCATGATAGTTTATTTTTCTCAATGAACGGTATGTTACTCTTGGTGCCGTTTTGATTCTCTCCTTTACTGTTTCTCTCCGCTCTAGCTGGTTCGTCCGGTCTGTTCCTAGGTACTTCAATTTGTTCGGTATTCTTAAGGAATATTCATCTATTTTGTGTTCCTCTCCGCCGGTCCAACTCTTCTTCTTCTGCATCGATTAGGAAATTTTCGACGTATGTGTGTTTTCTTAGAGAACACCATTTTTCTGAAAGAAACCTTTACTAGGCACACCTCCGCTGAAGTGATGTGCGAACTCAGCCCTGACGCAGTATATCAACAATACCTCATTGATTATTTCGAGTTTAATTTTAATTATTATCACTATCGGGATTTCTAGCATTTATTCCTTGGATGGTGGCTTATTGAAGGGTCTTCTTGTATTAATTTGATTCATTCATTTTTTGCTTTCTCTTCTTCCTCCAGTTTATCTCCAATGTTGCCGTGGTATACCTCTTCTCGTGTATGTGTTATCATATTTTCTGTATGCCCCCCTGCCGCCGCTTTACTGCCCCTGACTCGTTCCCCCGTTTCTTTGATTTTGTGGTCCTATGTTCTGTATTCGATTCATCATTCTTGTGTATAGATACCATTTCCTGAGAAAAACTATTCCATTTTTTCAAAATTTTGAAAATAATTCAAAACCACCATGGATAGATAGGTCACGTATTTATGAACAAAAAATTTCCTAGCAGAATTTTTTTTTTAATGCCTTATTTTATATAGCGGGTGCCACAAATAGTGGCTCCCCCCTATATTTACTTTACTTTACTTTACTTTAACTTATCCATTTGAAATTTGGGATGCATAAACTACCTGTAAAATTGGATTTTTGGAGATAAAAATGGCATGAAACCATCGATTTTTAAATGGAACACCCTATATATTTTTACATATTTGGATTCAAGACAACATTCTGAGTATACCATGAGATTTTCGCGAGTTTTTGAGTCGATGTTCAGTTTTTTTAAGCATTTTAAGACATTCGTCTAGAGTGCTTTGGAATACCAAAATTTGTTCTACCGCAGGTAAAGTCCAAGGGAAAAATATAATTTTTCGTTTCATTTCATTAATAACTATTTACTAAGCCTTCAAAATTGAACATATCACTTTTTTATCGAAAACTTTTTTTTTCAAATGGGAAGGTGGTGGCTCCTAGTGTTCAATAAATTATAGATTTTTTTCTGAATTCATTGATATCCATTTTCAAATCTATGCTATTTGTTTTTCTATTTTATTACATTTATTTAATATTAAAAATCACTTTCAAAATAATTTTTATTGATGCTTATACTTTGGACTAGTAGGTACTTATACCTATTAAGAAACAAAAGAGAGAACCAAAAGGCTACTTATTGTTCACAAAAAGGTAGTTATTTACATTTCATTATTAGACATATGATTTTTGCAAAAGCAACTACGTTAAAGTTCAAGAAAAATTATTTTTAATTTTTAAATAAATTCAATAAAATAGAAAAACAAATAGCATAGATTTGAAATGGATATCAATGGATTCAAAAAAAAATCTATAATTTATTGAACAGTATGAGCCACAACCTTCCCATTTGAAAAAAAAAATTTTTCGATAATAAAGTATTTGTTCAATTTTGTAGGCTTCGTAAATAGTTATTAATGAAATTAATGGAAAACTTCACCTGCCGTAGAACAAATTTTGGTATTCCAAAGCACTAGGCGAATTACTTAAAATGCTTAAAAAACTGAACATCGACTCAAAAACTCGCGAAAATCTCATGCTATACTCAGAATGTTACCTTGAATCCAAATATGTAAAAATATACAGGGTGTTCTGTTTAAAAATCGAAAGTTGCGGTCATTTCCGGGTAAACCGGAAATGGTCTCATACCATTTTTATGTCCAAAAATCCATTTTTACAGGTAGTTTATGCACCCCAAATTTCAAATGGATAAGTTAAAAAATAAAGGAAATATAGGGGGGAGCCACTATTCTGTGGCACCCGGTATATTAAAGACACAAGTGGATGAAGGGTCTATGTAACAACAAAGTGATTTTGAGATAATTAAAGTTAACGTTTTTAACAACTTCAACAGTACATAGAACCTTTATAAGTGTATAAATCAGATATCTTAGCATTATATTCAAACGTAATGTACCTGGGGAATTTCGTGTACTTAAAAGCTTTATTCATATAAAAAACTCGTTTTTTTCGAAAATGTCACGTAGACCCTTCATCCACTTGTGTCTTCAATAATATTTATCGCTAAAGCTACAGTTTTCCCGGAAAAAATAGTCGGAGCGAGATCCATGCGTGCGCGCGTTTGAATACGCATGACTGTGACACTGTGACACCGACGCACTGAATTACATGTCACTAAATCAGAATTTGTTCAATCTACATGGGTGTTGGTTCAATTAAAAGATGGAAATTGTAGCTTTCTGATGCTTTTTTGTTTTAAACAATACAAGCAAAGGATGGATGAGAAAAATATACTTATATATTATCACGCCCGAACTCAATCGCTGCAATAAAAAATATAGAAAAAAATAAAAGCCCTTCAAAAAAATTCTTTCATCATTGAGAACTGCTACTGTATACCTCATGATTATTATGGGTTATTAAGTTGTAGTAACGTGGATTCACAAAAAAGTACATGTCGAATCATTTTAATTTCTTTGCTTGATGATTTTCTTGATAAATATACATATTGGATGCTGTAACTTGCCGATAACTTGACTCTTTGGAAAAAATAAAATATTACTATTTCGGAAAAAATGTATACTTTTCGAATGTTCAAATACAAATTCGTCTACTTGTATGCATTTTTTCGAAAATATGATCAATCAGATCATGATAAGAAATTGTGATTTTCACGATCTTATAACTATGAAAATATCTTTGATTGTTTTGAATATAAATTCTGGAACTTTTCCAATACATTAACAAATGTATGCGTTCATAATTATATACTTTCTCTCCATACTCACTATTTATCCTCCTATTCACTAAGAAAAATGTTAAAAATGTGTAATCAGAAAGAGAAAAAAACTTTATTTTATTCGTTAGAACTGCTAAGAATTTTTAGAGGTTCTACAGTATGCATTTAACCGTGCGCTTGGCCGCGCAGAGTGACAAAGTTACTTCACTATTTTTTTCCAGGAATACCGTGGCTTTAGGGATAAATTTTATTAGGACATTTTTTTGTTCAGAAACACATGATTTATCCACCTGTACTTTTTATTTTTTCCTACCCTGACTTAATTTCAAAATTTTGAAAACAAGGATAAAAAAAATTTTTTTCACTTTTTTTATGTTCTGCATCCGAGCGGAATGTAAACTTTTTAGGGTATTATTCTATACACTTTCACGAACTCAGTAAAAAAAATTATTAATTTTGCAAGTTTTTGTAGGTTTCACTGTAAAATGTTCTCTATTATCTGGGCTAATCACCACCTTCTTAGATACAAAGTTATTATAGTTTCGAAAATATAAATTCCTTATATTACGATTAGTAATTTATTATCGAGCATAAATGTAAGATTGAGTTATATATCAAATGATTTTTTTCAAGTACAGTGTACTTTTTATTTCTGTTTCTGTTTTTTGTTTATTATTTGCGATGATTACACAATTTTGATTTCAGAAAAGCCAGTAAGTAGAAACTCGAGATTTCTTCAGCAAGAAATGCCTGCATAATATTTTATTAAGTAATTTTGTAACAATTTATGCGTACAACTATTTGTTCTCTGACAGCGAAAGTCTTATTCGTGGGTTTCTTAATTTCTAGTCTGTAGCTACCCATAAAGATGACATAAGTGCGTATAAGTAAGTCACATAATTCATAAAATATGTCTCAACAAAAGCAAACTCGCGTAGGCCGGTCGATTTTAGGGTGGTAAATAAAGCGGGTCAATTATTAATAAATCATAATATTCAATAATTTCACATATAATGAAAATCTTGTTTTATTGTAGTAAAAGATATCGTCAGTTTCCATATGGTCCGATACTTTCTCTTACCCCCAAGAGGTGAAAATCACCCCCATATTTAGATATTTATGCTCTACGCAAAAGGCACATATATTACTTAACCTAGTTAACTTAGTTTTCAAAATATTGACGAAAAAACATAAAAAAAGTCTAATATAATTACTAATAACTTTTTAACCCAGAAAAAGGACCTCTCCTCCCATACCCCACAATAGGTACGGTACCCTATATCAGTTTTTTTATGTTTTATTCTAATGTCCGCTTATACCACTTGGACTTAATTAATGTGTTTGTAATAATAGAATAGAATTGAATTGGAATAGAATGGAATGAAATATGATGAAATGGAATAAAATAGCCAATTGATTTAAGTACTTATTCATTTACGGAGTAAAAAGCATGATTTACTAGAAAAGACTGAACTTTTTTGTACTATTGTTTGTGTACGTTTTTATATTTACATTCAATTTGTTATGTAAAGTTGATCCCAAGTAGTAGGGACTCGATTTGTACAGTTCTAACCGGTGTATAGGATATTCCAAATTTAAGCCATGTCGTGTAGCAATAATCATGGTGTATACAGCATAGAAGCATTAAGACTTTCTCGTTTATACATGTTTCTCCACAGAATGCCCTGTAATTGAATTCAAATATGCAACGTATAGATCTTTATTGCAATATAGTTCGGGCGAGCGTAGAGGCAATTTTCCTCTACCATAACTTACTACTATCCTAAACTTCATCTTTCCTCAACTTTACATCTTCAATCATTTCCATTCTCTCTCTTTTGTTCAATTTGTTCTTGTTTATCATTTTTATTCTTTTGTTCTTTTGTTCTTTTGTCTTTTTTGTCTCTAAAGAAGGGTGCCAAAGTCTTATGAAGTGGGCCCAATACGCCCAAGCTTGTAAAGTGTACGAAGTTATTGTACTTGGTCTTGCAAACAAAAAAGTCAATAGCCGTAATCCACAAAATTGAGCTATTTCTAAGATATTAGTTTGCGAAGCCGCTTAAGTACAGAAATTATCACGGGTTTACAAAAAAAAGGTATTTTTTGAAGTATTTTAACGCGCTGAAGCCAATTTTGGACAAAAAAAAAATTTCTACCGGCTCAGTTTCCCTCTACCACCCCCTTCATCCCCTAAAAATGGCAAAAAAAGGTCTTGTCCTAAGGTTCTCATCTAACCTTTCTGAAGTAATTTGACGCGCTGAAACTAACTATGGATAAAAAGAAATTAGGGGATGAAGAGGGTGGTAGAGGGAAACTCAGCCGATAGAAATTTTTTTTGCCCTTTTTAGGGGATAAAAGGGATAAAAGGTAGAGAAAAAATGAGACGGTAGAATATTTTTTTTTCCCCAAAATTGGCTTCAGCGCGTCAAGACACTTCTAAAAAGTTAGATGAGAACCTTAGGACAAGACCTATTTTTTTGTAAACCTGTGTTACACTGGCCTACAAATGAAAAAAGTCATGCTCAGCGAACTAAACCATTGTAATCCCATTTATTTCGGCTCGCTGAAATTGAATATGACCTTAGTTTTGGCCTTACTTATCATGAATTTTTCAAGTATTTCAAAAAAGTGCTTTTTCTTAGATGGTACCACCACTACCACCTCTCTTCCACCACCCCCACTACCGATGTGGCATATCGTTTTATGGGTTTTTAGATTAGGCGATTTCAAATATTATATTATTAAAGTTCCATAAACAATTATTTCCACGTACAAATTTTTTGTTGTTGTGAGACTGACAGAAAATCTGGATGTGGAAGTAGTGATTCCTCGAGCAGCGGTTTTAACCATTCTTGTCGCAGACAGCGCTTACAAGACCTATTTTTTGCATATGAGCAAATTCTTTTAATTTTTTAGACAAAACGTTGCTTCTGGAGTATTAACACAGAATAATTATTAATTCCTAAAGACATGTAAAACAATAGTTAATTAATTATTAAACATTATCGTGCAAGAATCTCCTATTCATATTTTAAAAGAATACGCTCATTGTAAATATCATCATTTGACATTTATAGCTAAACTGCCATACCATACCAGTGAAAATAATGAATTTGTTGTTATTTCGAATAAAGTAAATTTATGTACCCTACTGAGTTTGTTTTCAAACAGTTTAGTTCCACACCTTTGTATCGCTGTCAACAGAAATCGTCCCTAAAATACAATTAAAAAAGAGAAAGTGCTTTACTGTTTCGAAAAATAGCCGTACCTACCTACAGCGCACAATGAAATACCTGTAGCTTTATTGTTATAAGAAACGTGGACATGTTTTACGAAAATAGGTAACAATTTCAAAGAGAAGTTTTGTAATATTTGGCATTAGCAGGTTTACAGCATGCACGTTTAATGGGTACCTGTTGTAAATCCATTTTGCTATGACAGGTGGATATCTCTTTTTAAAAGCTCTGTTGAAATTTAGGGCAGCATTTAATCCGTAAATTGCAAAATAAGTTTTACCGCTTTCCTTTTTACAAAATATCAACTGTATTAGCAATGACAGTAATATAGCTATTTGAGGTGCTATCGAATACAAATACTGAATTGATTAAAACTAATTGCTGCCAAATAATAAGAAAAGTTACATGTTAAGTTGTGCTTGTATTAACTGCATTCGTGTATTGTCGAATTCTACCACTTATTTGACCTCCAAATGTAATTTTATTTGGCACTAACAGTGTTCTGCCACAGAAGTGAAAATAAAAATGTTCCTTTTCGTTGTGAACATCACAATTTGCGAGCTTGAAAGTGATAAATGAGCGAGCGAAATGACATATTGTTGAAATTTTCTCTGCCAATTTTTTAAAAAGAGTCTAAAATATATAATTGTCGAAATTTTCATATTAATGCAGGATAAACTTTATAGAATCATGATTGTGAGTGATAAACTTTTTTATTTCGATTTTATAATTATTAAATTTTTCCAAATTTTTTAGATGAAGTAGTAAAATATTATATAATTTTGGACCGAGATAGAAGACAAATCTTTGTGTATGGTTTTTTTTGAATAACGGCAATCCTATAGACCTATTTTTTGTAAACCTAGTATCATATCTAGGATGGGCTGGTGAGGGATTTTTGTCAAACATATGTAATAAACAGTAATAAGCGAAGAGATTTCTTATGTTGAATACGTCAGCGTTTTTATATAATTGTGTAGAGAAGTAAAGTTTTTTTTTTTCTTTAAAATTATCTTTAGGATACTATTTTGGGCTGTTTGTAGGATATTCAATACATTATTACATAACCTCCCCAGATAATAATACAATATCTAACCAATGACTCTACTAGCGATTTATATATAACCATCAAATTTTTCTTATCTAATATATATATCTCTTAATGTGAAGAATTTATGGGTAAGTTGTCTAATTTTCTTTGTGATGTAAGTAACATGCTCGTCCCATCTTAGATGATGGTCAAGCATGACACCTAAATATTTGATAATATTAGTTATACTAATTTTGGGGCAATTACAATTTGCTTGTTGTAAATATGTATTATTGTGTATATGTAGTATATCTTTAGTAGGTTGATCAGTACTAATGTGAATGTTAGGAATTTTGTTTTTTTGGATATTTAAGCTCAATAGACTAAAGTTTAGCCACTTAGAAATCAGTGCTAAACTTTATTCTCATTATTATATACAATATCCCATGAATTTTCTGCAAATACAATAGCAGTGCCATCAGCATAAGATATTAAGTGTATCGAAAGCTTTCGCTAAATAAATCGAGAAATGTTTTTTTTATTTATCTAGGTTTGCCACAATTTCTTGTATTAAGTCCAACACTGCATGTTCTGTACTTATATTCTTTTTAAAGCCAAATTGTCTATTTGTGATCACATCATGTTTAACAAAGAATTCCACCACTCTCTTTTTAAGACATTTTTCGAATGTTTTAGCAAAATTATTGATAACTGAGATAGGTCTATAGTTGTTCAACTTACTTGGGAAAGAACATATTCGAAGATGTTTACATTTCCTTAATTGGCATAAAAAGTTAAGCTGGCGCGTGCGGTCAAAGTGCCGCGTATTTTGCTCTCGGTCGAACAATCAGGACACTGGCAGGTACAAAGTGTCGCCAAAGTTTGGTGTTTTTGTGTCATCGACGCGTGTAAGTAAATATCTCTTATATCTACTTGTTGTTGTAGAGTTCACTAGCATAGGGCTAATGTCTTTTCGACGTATTTTACTATTTTTAGTGTGATTTGATTAATACCAAAAAGTCACTTCTATCCTCTCCAGCTTTGCTGTCAACCCAAGTCTGATAAAGGGGGAAGGTAAGTGATATGGTTGTACCGCGTTACGTCAGATTGGTTAACCTCATTGACGGCGCATTTCGATAAAAAAAAAATAAGGTAATTTCTTTGGTTGTATTTTTTTAATTTTTCATTTTTTTAACTCCTTTCGGTGGGGACAACTTACTGATAAATTTTCCGCATGACATGGTAGATCACCTGCTGTACATTAGAAATTATAGTAGCTTTGGGTAGAATCGTTTTGATTTAGCTAATTTTAAAAGGAGTTACGAAAAACCGTAACCTTACGAAGCAGGCTCGAAATATGGTAAAAAGAAATAATGTAAAAAATTGAACTCCCTTTAAGAAGAAAGGCAACTAAAAATTATGAAATAAAGTTTCAGCCAGTCGATATAGGATGGTTAACTGGTTATTGCGAAAAGAAAACCGTATTTTTACTTCACAATTCCTAGTTGTTACCTTTTTAAAAGGAGGTTCAATTACTTCTAAAATATTTTTTTTCTCTTTAGTTCTACGTAGTAAAAGACAAAGGCCTACCTATATTATTATATTTTTGTTTCATTAGGCCCTCGACCCATTTTATGCAGTGCGTGTAATTGCCCATTAGGTATGTACATTCACGTAGCGCGAGAGATATGACAACACAGCAGAGCAAACTCGCCTGTCCGCGAAGATCTCAGCTCTCAGTTATTTCATTTCAGCCAGCTGGCACACGCGATGTTGTAATTCTTACTCCCTATACCTAGCCCGCCACTACACACAGTGTATACTGTTGGCTATAAAGTTGGCTACAGATAGCGATACGACCAGACCGTTTTTTTTTTATTTATTTTCAGCAAAGTGTCTATTTCACAAATATTTGATTAGTTTTGACACAAACGTATGTAATTTAGTTGAATAAAGCTAGGTGCAAGTAAAAAAAAAAGAATTTATAATTTTTTATACTGATATACATGATACTGTAAAAAAATCTGTGTTTTTAAAATTTTTCTCCGTTCCTGTTTAAAATGGATATATGGGGTCTTCGTTGGATTTTAAGCACTTTTTCTTAATCAAATTTTTCGATATCTTGTCAATTTGACCCATTTCTCGCTACCACCGTCAACTATTTTTTACAATCCCGCCTAACCGGTGATCTCGTGACATATGTCAAAATGTATTTCTTGGTTGTCGGACATGCAGAAACGAACCCCCAATAGTTTTTTTTTTTTTTTTTTTTTAGAAATCTCAATAATACAAATTTTTCCCATATGTAACCAACTTTATAACGGACACTGTATAATATTTTATCAATACAGGGTGATTACAATTTGACGGTTAGACCTTCGGCTTACCTACTGTATTTTTGTTTATTAGGCTCTCGGCCCTTTTTATATACTGTTAAACCAGGAATATACGTAGGTATATTAGTATATTTTTCAGTGAGCCTATAATGAGGGCTATTACTCGCGAGAGTGACATTTGCGACACGAGCCGTAAGTGAGTGTCGTAAATCATCCGAGCGTGTAATAGCTATTGTACGCGAGCAGAATACTATACGTTATCCTCTACTTAATTGTTTAAATCGTTTAAATTTGAAAAAATAAAGTTAGTTCACAGCAAAGCTTTGCTTTGATGTCTAAGACGTCAAACATGAAAACATGGACTCTCCCTAGGAAATAATGGACTCGCCCGTTGGTTATGAAAATTGCTAGTTCCTGATTGGTCTAAAGTGTGATGTAACGAGTTTATGTTCATTATACGTTAGGCTGAAATTATAAATACAATTATTCGTAAATTATTACATGTAACAATATATTATTCGACGAGAGCATAATGACAGCTATTACTCGAGAGGATGACGTTTACGGCACAAGCCGAGCGCGAGTGTTGTAATTCATCAGAGAGAGTAAAGTAACAGCCATTACACGCGAGTAGAATACTATACTTTTCCACTACTAGTCATCGCTTGAAATCATTTTTTCACAACAAAGTGCAAATTAGTAAAAAAAAATTTAAAGAAAACTAGATGATATTTTTTTGAACTTTAAATCGCCTCTTGTGATTGCTCCACAACTGTTGAGTAATGGATTATTACCCACGGCTGTGCGTAATGAGCCCCATTACTTGTTCAAAAACATATCTATAATAAATGAGCCCATTGATAGCCAGTTCCTGATTGGTCAAAGATGCGTTATAATGAGATTATGTTCATAATACGTTAGGTTGGAATTATGACTACTATTATTCGTCAGTTGTCACGCAAGGATTATACGATAGTCGTGGATAAAATACTTTATCAGTGTTTACAGTGCAATGGGTAGACCCTCAGGCTATTTATAGAATCTTTTGTTTCATTAGGTCCTCTGCTGATTGCATTATTATTTTTTTAATAAGTTGACAACACTGAAAAGAGAAAGAAATCAATTAAGAACTTACTAGAAGAGTACGCCGAGCCGGTATGGCCTTCCTGCAATTCCTTGAATTGATCGTCCATATTTTTTTCGCGTTGTTTATCTCCTCCTGGTGATGAACCTCTTTTTTGATATTGTTCAATTTTTCACTGTACTATTTAACACACTACATATTGAACGTAATATTTAAGATGCGATCACGTTAGATACGAAAAACAGAATGATTATGATTACTCAGCCGACTGTGTCGCACCTGAACGATAAAAATTGTTCTTTCTTCAAACGTCAGAAAAACATGGACATTTCTTAACTCATTTCATGACATTAGAGTTTGACATTTTAGACGGTTATGCGTTGCTATTAACAACGGGTATAATAGTATATTGAGTATCAAGAACGGTAAGAGACGTTTACCGGTCGACGGCAATGTTTGAATGTTTCCAATTTTGCTGGAGACCGGTACCTTAATGTTCGTGATGCTCATACTGTTTTTTGCACGATCGTATTGAATTACACTTCAATTACAATGATTTAATTTCTAAGAAATCAACAAAAAGTCAAAAGTGACGTGTATATTTCGTGGCAAGTCCAATTTGTCAAATGTGATATTTTTATTTTGTTATAAAATTAGACGGCTGTGCTATATGTTTCCAAGACAATATTTGGTGTTATTTACAAACAAGCAAACACATTTAATTTGACAATAAATTTTTATTGTATTACTTTCTTTACAATGAGTAAAAATTCAAGGATCGCTATGAAAAAGTCTATAAAATGTTCAAAAAATGGTGAAAAAGTGTTGTTGTCGTATTTTGTTCATCGGAATAATGCATTAAAATCGCCTGGTAGTCTCTGGGTGGAATATTCAATGTTAAAAAGCACAACTTTCCTTAAAGATATTGATATTTAAAAATTCTCTACCTTGATTGCTTATCTGAAAAGGAAAAATATTGGACACAGACCTAAGAAAGCTAGTGTATTTACCAAAGAAGACGTTAAACGGTTTTTAAATGAAGCATCCGATGATGAATTTTTTAATCCTTAAGGTTTTTACGGTTATACCAGTATTATATGACAACAAAAGTTAAATATATTTGTATTTTTAGGTAGGACTGATCCTAGGAATAGCAGGGCCATGCAGATGGGACGAATTATATAGTATGACGTTAGATGACATAGAAGATCATCAAAATATGTCATTGTAAAAATTCCAAATACGAAAACCAATATGCATCAGTCTTTTACCGTAACAAATAAAATAGATGAAGAAATCCACTACGTAGATTTTTTGAGAAAATACAGTGAGCTCCGACCAACTCAAAAGCAAACATTTATTTCTAAATTATCGACGTGGAAAATGGTACGCAGGTGGTGGGAAGGGGGACTATTAGAAGTTGGCCATCAAAAATTGTCAAATATCTCAAATTAGAGCACCCTGAATGTTGTACTGGCAATTTTTTTAGAAGGACCTCGGCAACACTGTTGGTCAATAAAGGTGTTGACATATTAGGGCTCAAAAGACACGGAGGTGGAGATCGTCGGTAGCAGAGAGCTATGTGGAAGATTCTCTGCAGAATAAAATCGAATTTGCCGAGAAAATTCTACACGATGGTGTCTCGTTTTCCAGTACTGAAGTTTCGCTGAATACGCTGAAAAACAACACGGCAAGTACGAGCGACATTACAATTAATAATTGCACCAATTGTACATTCAATTTTAATGTATCTAAATAATGTTTGTGTGTTTTTTATATGTTTATTATTTAAATAATGTTCATTCTTTAAATGAATAGAAATTTCCTTATTTTTTGTTCTTATTTTTGTGAAATAAGATATGTATTATATTAATTTTACTTACCGTTCAGACGTCAGTAAGTAAATCACCGACGTGTTATGCCTAGCAACCAGTAAACATAACCTACCGTCTCGGAAACAGATCTTGTAAATAAACAAAAAAGCTCGATCGTGCAAAAAAGTACTTTTCTGTTATATCTCCCTCGTAAGTATACTCTAATTCCATTGTTTTGTCGATCGTAAGTGACGCTTTATGTACCAAATACTTGTTGCCAATGGCAACGGGTCATTATTTTTCATAACGTCCCTAGGGAAATAAAGTAAATTTGGGAAAATTTTTATATAACAAGTATTAAGTAAGTATTTTAAATTAAATGTTTTAACTTTCTTGGAAGTAAATCCAGGCAAGCCTGACTTGCTCTATATCTTCTATATTCGACATTATTTTCAAAAATGTTCAGAGCTATTATACTTCGGCCCTACGGGCCTCATATTGCAAACTGTATTCTCGACAAAAAAAAAATGCATTTACGACCCTTGGTACATAAATAACTGTTATGTGTTTCAACCCTCCAGAGACATGTAGAAGAATCTAGAACATTCAGCCTGTGGAACCTTGTAGAATGTGTTGGAATGTAGTGGAAAGATCTAGAACACATAACCTGGGTATATAAAGGAATGACTAGCTGTGTGTGGGGACAGTTGAATTAGCACAGTTCTAATGGTCAGTTGAATAAGCAGTTCAGTACAGACAGTCAAGTTTAAGTTTGGATAGCAAGTCAGTAAGATCAGAAGAGAGTAAAGTGATCAAGTAGTGAATAATTATAGTATTTAGTAGTATATCAGTGAAGTAATTATTTATTGTAATTAGTAAGTTAATAAATTAGTGTTTAGTGTTACCCTGGTGTTATAATTTCCGAATCCACGATACAGGGTGTTTACAAAAAGGGTGTAAGCACGTCACATAACTATAATTTCTACTAAATGAACAAAACGTCAAAGTACAAATTTTATATTTGACAAGTTGAACTTGCCGCGAAATATAAGCGTTACTGTGGACTTTTACGTTTATTTAGTAGAATTATATTATGTATTTTAATCGAAGTGTAATTTAATACTTTCGTGCAAAAAACAGTATAAGCATCGCGAACGTTAAGAGTTGTACCGGTCTCCAGCAAAATTGGAAACATTCAAACATTGCTGTCGACCGGTAAACGTCTCCTACCGTTATTGATACTCAAAATACTATTTTTCACGTTTTTTACTTTTTTTCACTATTACCATAAACATAAGGTTTTACGCACTAAAAATTATGAAAAAAGTACCTACAGTTTTTTTAACAGTCGTAGAAAAGATATATTATTATATCGGAAGTGTTGTAGTGAAATTCAGTAAAAAGTATCCTGGTTACACAAGCATAATTAAAATTCCCTAGAACAGAAGTATATGATAAAAATATTTCTAAAGACATACGAAAGTTTGTTGATAAAATAGACTTTGTGCAGGACCGCAAGACCAATACAGTCAAAAATGTAGAAACTCTCAAAATCTAATAAAAGAGAAAAAGGATAAAGAAATATTATATTTTATTTTTCAACTAAAAATAACAAATATAGGATTCTACCTCTTTCCGCAATATGAGCACTCTGGAGATAATAGAAATCCCTTAGTGATTCCGAGGAACTTATGTGTGCGGCAGGATAGCGCTGTAATCTGAAATCCTGTTAAGTAAGGAACTCTCGCAGGCTTTATTCTCGTCCTTTCTGCACTGCTGAATCTAACCATACTAGTTCTCTCTTCTTAACAACTGTGTCAAGGACAATATTGGCCGTGTAAATCTTTTATAATTGCTCAAACTCATTATACGCCGCATGTTAAGCTGTTAAAGCTTATGTGCGACGAGAAGGGCAACAAAGGAAATGGGGAGTTAGTCAGGATTAGTGGAACGACCAGGATTTATGACGTTAGAGGTTTTAGTGGCCTCAGTAGGAAGAACAACTGCGATTATGATTGAAAGGATTGAGTATAAAGACTATCGGGATTATTAAAAAGCATACATTTTCGCTAAAAATATTTCTCCCTGGTTTTAACTTCAATATCTTCTTCGTACTGGATAAATTGAACCATAATAGTTTTTATAGGACCAAGGTAAACTTTATAGTACAATAACTTAGAAATTTGAATTAGATTTCGTTTTTACTGAAAATTTGATAGTAAATGAATGAAAGAAACGTTTCTATATTATGCAGGGATTTGCCATTTTATAGGGAGTATTACTGTCTTTCAAGTGGTAGCCACAAAAAAAATGAAATAGAATAAAATTTTGAGAAAAAAAAGATTGTATACAATTTTTCGTGCCAATTGATAGTTTTTAAATTATAACGACATGAAAATTGCGACCGTTTTTCATCGAATAACACAAGAAGTATCATATTTAGCGAAAAAATGTTTATAAGGCCGGGTCCACACTTTGCGTATTCCGCAGATGCGTAAAATACGTATGCGTATCATCGGCAAGAGAGTGTTGCATTCACATCGTGCAGATTTTCGGCGTCTATGTAGTCGCCAGTTTGTGTCAAACAATTGAAGTAGTATGTTTAAAGTAAAATTTATTTGCGCTTTGGAAGCCGCGGGGTTACTTCGAAGACCCACCTGCAGGCAGTATTGGATTCATTCTTATCATGTTGAAGGCAACCCAAGTGAACGGTTTCCGGTGTTTTACAGCAATATTAGAAAACACGACAGCATGTTTTTTAATTATTATCGAATGTCGATTAAGTCGTTCTTAAACTTGTCCTTATCGAACATTTTCACAAATTTAAATACAACTTTAATGAACTGCAGAAATTAATAAAACTGCAAATGCACACCAACCGATCCGCACAGTATGAACGCTCGCTCAGGAGTGCACGTGTTTTCTATCAACTTCCCGGCAATGGATCTCGGCACCTGCATGCGGACGTACGTATTTCCGGAAGCATATTGCGTAGTTGCGTATTCTACGCATATATGTGGACGTTCCAAATTAAAACAATGTGTTGTCATCTTGCCGAAAATACGCAGCCGAAATACGCATCTGCGGAATACGCATAGTGTGGACCTGGCCTAAGACGAAGTATTTAGAATAAGTATTATGAACACTTGGTATTACTGTTTCACAATTTTTATTCAGATTTCCCTGACATATGTTTCGGGCTCATGACCAATATCAAAGAGTTATAACTGTTACGTTATTACCTCGGTTATTACTCATTTTGTTTCAAATAAAATTTGCATCGGCAGACATTTACTATATCTTTTTTGAGTAAAAAACAGTTATTTCAGTCTTTTGCGTGCATTTCTATTAAGAAAAAAGGTCGAGAAGTCATGATCAACATGCTTCAGAACTCCTACATCCAAAATTTAACATTTTAATTTATGATTTTCGAATTACGGCCCCCTTAAAATTACATTTCTCAAATATTAAATAATTAATAGCTTGGAAACGAATTGCTTTTCGAAAAAAAAAAATAGTCATTTCTCATTATCAATTTAAATTCACCTTTTTTACCACCCAATGTCATTAATACTTTCGAATTTTTAATGCCCAAATAATTAACAGGGCTGTTGGTTCAAAATTTAGAGTAATTTTTCAATGAAAATTCTTGGTCTTCGAAAGGGCCTAGTCGTACTTCCATGGTGGAATTGCCCCCAATATGAACCTATAACGTTGTCTATGCCATAATGTAGAGGAGGTTACTAGTAACTGATACGTATAAATATTCCCCCTCCATCTTGATATTCATGGAGAGGACAACATTTTTTCAAACCGATTATATATTTACTAAACTACTAAAGGTAGGAAAATAAAACTGAATGTAAGAGTAGAATTTATGTCAGTATTTTTTCGAAGGGATAAGCTTCAGTACAAATATTATCAAAATGCGTACAAAAATTTTCATGATCGAGCTCTGCTGGTTCTTATCGAATGGCTACTCTGAAAAAATTACATATTAGTTCTAGTCGGGGAGCTCTCCCTAGCTGTGAAATGGAGTGTTCAGCAGATAAAATACTGCCTCAATTGCTTACTGAAATTCTTCAGGAGATGATTCCAAATCACATCGAAAGTGAGGATGATAACGATATCATAAATGAAGCAGTAGAGGAAAAAGACTTGGAAGAAATATTCGATGTATCGGGAGACAGCGATAGCGAATCTGTAAGCCAATGAGCTGTAACTTACGTCTTATATTGAAATTTATATTTTATTTTAAGAGCTAAATCATTTATCTAGAAAACGGCAACTCCTATCAAAATATTGTATAGAAACAAAATTGTGGAAAATGTATGCACTATGTTTTTTGTGTAGAAAGTTTTCCTCCATCTTTTTTAGTTTTTGTGTTAAATGACAAAAACAACATTTGCACCAGTTTTTTTTTAACATATGGCAGCCATTTTGAAAGTACAGCCAGTTCTTTGGGACATGTCTAGAATTGTTCCTTAGGCATTAATCTTTATGAAAAATATTTTCCCCAAAAATCGGGGTGGGGGGCACGTACAGTTAGGGTGGGTTCCCATAGTATTCACATGTCGAAATAGTTTCTAACTTAAGATTTGCAGATGACACCACCTTGATTTTCCCATTAGTGCATAGCATCCGATACATCGGATATGTCTATTTTTGTTGGTAGCGGCGCCGAAAACATAACCATTAAATATAAAATCATTTCATGTGTTCGCACATGTTTTGTTGTTAAGTTAAAATATATATTTTTTAAAATACTGAACAAAACTTATTGTTATACAAAAAATTGTTGGCGATGGACCCTACTCTGTATAACGTCAGCCGTGGTGGGTAAGTAAAAGTGTTTATATTTAGATACAAAAATAGTTTTTTACTTAACTTTATAATCTAAGTAGTTTAATAGGGTTTACTTTTAGTCTATTTCCCTCGGGCAAAATATCAAGGAAAAACGCCATATTGTGATACAAGCATGAAACTCGGCATAGTTGTAAAAAAATAATTTATAAGGTATTTGAACCGATAAGCCACCCTCTGCGACCCGCATGACGCTCGCTACTGTCATTTTTCAAAATGGCGGACAAAAATTTCTCAAATTTCAGTCTTTCTCAATCTAGGCAATATTATACTCCATCCTATATAATTTGAGGATGAGAAATTCAAAAAAAATATATCACGTTGATATGACCTCAACTAACCTTCAAAATCTCTATTAAACAAAAAAATAGACTTTTTTATGGTTTTCCCTTAAAAATTGCATACGACTTAATATTTAGTTTTTAAAATTTTGATTCATAGTTTTCTGTTTTTCAGTTTTTTTTTGTTTGATTTGCTATGCACACGCCACTGTTTTTTAAAGACAAGGTCAAAATATAGTGTAAAAGAAATACCGGATGATATATTTGCACAAATGGAAGCATTCACGGTGAAGTTATACGACCCCAAGAGCGAATTATCAAAGGTCAACGAATTAAGAAAAGTGCAATTTTGTAGTGTTGATAGATAAATCTCAATTTGTGCACCAACAAAAGGAAGCCTTATTGAGCAGTGTTGGAGAGCAAGCCGGCCAAATATGGGGTCGGTCCTTAATCCATTATGAACCACCTTCGTAACCTGAAGGATGGGGCTGGACAACAACAAATCGCTGGGAGCCCAAATGGAGCCAACAACCTCCAAATTTGGTCTGCTCTAAGGGGGCTTAAAAAGTGTGGGTGTAGAGGGCTGGTGAAATTTCAACAATTTTTTTCTCGTCTGTGGCGCATGGTACCCATACGAAATATGGGAAATAACATCTAGAGAAGCACTCCTCTAACGACCCCTAAAAAATTTTGAAAAAGCAGTTTTTTCAAAATTCGATTGTCTAGGGACTCCTGTTTAAAATTATTTTTTTTGTCATATACATTTTACTTTTCATAAAAATACAACAGGTTTTGAAGTTTATGAAAATATTTCCATTACTAACTGAGATACAACGAATTGAAATTTTATCATTTGTTAAATTGTAAATTACAAAATTTCAGTTCATTGTGTTTCAGTTAATAATGAAAATATTTTCATAAACTTCAAAACCTGTTGTTGTATTTTTATGAAAAGTAAAATGTATATGACAAAAAAAATTATTATTATTATTAAAAATTATTATTATTTCAAAAAATCAATGCGCCGCCCATGATCGTCGTAGACATCTTTAATTTTACGAAATAGGATTTTTATAATTTTTTTTTTGTATATTACTCTCTTTTAGTTATAAAAACTGAAACGCTAGCTATTTACAATTTTTTTAATGCAAAGTCTGCAAACATGCCTATTTTTTAAGCCATATCGCAGTTTTCGAGGTCATTGAAGATCATATCGACCTATTATTTTTTTTTGGATTTTCCATCCTCGAATTATATAGGATAGAGTATAATATTGCCTATATTGAAAAAATCTTAAATTTAAGAATTATTTGTCCGCCATTTTGGAAAAATGGCGGTATTGGGTGTCCTACGGGTCCAGGAGGATGGCTTATCAGGTCAAATATCTTAAAATGTCGTCTTTTATAACTGTACCAAATTTCATGTTTGTTTCACAATTTGGAGTTTTTTTTCTCGAGGGAAATTGACTATTTAGATATATTGGCAATTAAAAGTTGGAATTTGTCAATAACAGTTAGTCAGGGTCTTGCTTATTTTGTTCATCCGATATATCGGATTACATGCAAAAATTAAACTTTTACGTATTTTTTATATGTAGGTTGTCGTTTGCCCAACTGCTTGACGAATTGGAGCAAGATGATATTCCAGGCCCTGTGGACATATTTGCAATACCTCCTGATGACGGAGATGTCAGATGCGACTCAAATGCCAGTGACGATGAACCTGACGGAAATTTGAACCATTTGGAGTCAAAAATGCTTTCTACTGAATGTGAGTTTCGTTTACGGTATGAAAATGAGATGGACATCGGACGATACACACGACAATATCGAAACAGATAATAACTTAAGAAATTTGGCCAATGCCGCCGAATCTCCTAAAAAGGTTCTTGATCTTGATTCCAGCGATGAAGAGCCATTATTTCAACCTCAACAAATATCTACGTCCAAAAAAAGGTAAAAAAAAAAGAAGTAAATCGCCCAAAAAGATAAATAGAAATCGGAAATGGAACAAGACTCATCCAAATTTTAATATCAACGCTAATTGTACAGAGGAACCAATTTCCTACGAAGCAAAATCGACCGAAACGCCATTAGATTTTTTCAGATTATTTTTTACTGAAGATTTTTGAATGAGATGATATATCAAACAAATTTGTAGTCTTCCCAGAAAACTAATAATTTGAATATGAATATCGATGAAATGAACGTATTTCTGGGAGCCTTGCTATTTTTCGGACATGCAAAATATCCCAATAAGAGAAAATTCCAAGATGACGTTCCAAAAATGTTGCAAAATAATATACGCCTAAACCGATTCGAGCAAATAATGCGTAGCTTCCACTTGAATGACAACAGTAAAATAGACAAAGATGGCAGACTATACAAACTAAGACCTTTAATTACCAAGCTCAACCAATATTTTAAATATTATGGCGGATTAGAAGAAAACTTCTCTATTGATGAGTCCATGATATCTTATTACAGCTGCCATTATGCCAAACAATACATCAAAGGTAATCCAGTAAGATTCGGATTCAAAAACTGGGCACTATGTACTAGTACAGGCCATGACTTCCTTCGACATATATACAGGAAAAGACAACGGTAAAGAAAAAACGTTTGGAATTGGAGGCGACACAGTAGTATCTTTGATAGCTTCGGCGGAAATTCCTCCTAATGAAGGATTCAATTTTCTTTTGACAACTATTTTCCTGTAGCATTATTTGAGCATTTGACTGAAAACGATTACTGTGCTACTAGTATCATTCAACAACGAAGAACAAATAACTGCCCATTACCAATGAAATCGGAATTGGTAAAACTAACCAATGGGTCATATGATTTTAGAACAGACGATCAAAATAAAATATGCTTAGTAAAGTGGAAAGATAACAAAGTGGTAACTTGTGCCATCAACTTTGATGCCATAAGTGAAGGCAATTGCACGCGATGGTCCCATGAAAAAAAAGGTAAAATCGCAGTAACCCAGCCGACAGTTTTTGCAAAATACAATTCCTATATAGGTGTAGTGGATAAGAGGTGGCAGTTTACTGAACTAGAACTAGACAAAGAGAGTGGTGGTGGCCCATTTTTTGCTATTTGTTGGATGTTTGCATCGTAAATGCGTGGATTCTCACGAGAAAAGTTCACCCAAAAGATAAGTTTTGCAGCAACTTACTTAATTTTCGAAGATATATTGCAAATATCTATCACATGACAAATCTTCAGCCAGAGGAAAAAGTATGCCGGATCCCATAGCAGATATTCGATACGACGGTCGTGATCATGGGCCTGAATACGTTACAACGGAGAGGCTTTGCAAATTTTGTGGCGGGAAAACTTGCACCAAATGTCAGAAAAGCTTGCATCCAAAAGTGTGTTTCAAAAACTATCATACATTTTAACTTTTAACATTTGTTCCATACATGCTTAGATATGCACGCAATCCGATATATCGGATGATCCATATTTTCTTTATTTGAAGCTACAAAAAATTCTTGTTTTGTAAAGATAATAAATAAATAAACAAACATACTAAGCAACATACTTTATGCACTAATGAGTAGCAAGCGAGGATGAACCCATACATCTGTTGGACAGGTTTGAGATAATAAAAACTCTGACTATGGTAGAAGTGTAAATTACAACAAAAATTATGACTAGACCGGACAAATGATAACCACTCAGACACATTAAGGACAGGTGGACCAGGTGGTTGTGAGGTAGTAAACAAGATGGTATACCTTGGACTTGGACTGGTAACTTCGAATATGATATTCGGCCAAGAATACAGATGGCAAGATCGGTAATTCCATGAATATCAAGATGGAGGAGGAATTATCTATCAGGGTGATTTACCATGACATGCGGAAAATAAAATGGTGTACTAGTCTCCTATGTATGTTTACATTTCCCTAATTGGCATAAAAAGTTAAGCTAGCGGGTGCGGTCAAAGTGCCGCGTTTTTTGTTTTCGGTCAAACAATCAGGACTCCGGCAGTTACAAAGTACCGCCAAAGTTTCGTGTTTTTGTGTTATTGACGGTTTTAAGTAAATATCTCTTATATCTACATGTTGTTGTAGTTCACTTGCATAGGATCAATGTCTTTTCGACTTATATTGCTATTTTCGTAGTGTGATTTGATTAAAACCAAAAAGTCATTTCTACCCTCTCCAGCTTTGCTGTCAAGTGATACGGTTGTACCGCGTTACGTCAGATTGGTTAAAGTCATTGGCGGCGTCTTTCTACAAAAATATAAGTTTTTTTTTGGTAATATTTTTTTCATTTTTCATTTTTTTAAATCCTTTCGGTGGGGAGAACCTTCTGATAAATTTTCCGCATGTCATGGTAAATCACTCTGTATCAGTTACTGGTAACCTCCTCTACACCATGGCATAGACAACGTTATAGGTTCCCATTGGGGCCAATTCCACCATGAAAGTACGACTCCTTGAAACTGACTAGAGTAGCATTTTCATACTGCGCGGCGCGCTTTTACGTTTTACAAAATTCTGTAATTTATTATTTTTAACCCCCGACCCCAAAAGAGGAGTGTTATAAGTTTGACGCGTTTGTTTGTCTGTCTATCTGTCTGTCTGTGGCTTTATATCTCTTCAATCGGTGATCCGATTTTGATGTAGTTTTTTTTTTTGAAAGAGTATTTTGTCGAGAAGGTTATAGGCCATATTAGATTTTGATGTTTGGTCGCCATCTTGAATTCCCCATGTTGAACTTCTCTAGAAATTGTCCGATTGAAGTAAAACTGAAAATGTGCAGACAATTATGGTAGCCGAACATTATTTAGGCCTCATTTTGATTCGGTCATATGAAACTGGTACGATTAGATACATTGATCGAGGGTTTTTAAAAATTTTCAATTTTACTTGTGATTTTTCGACAAAAAGCATTGCTTGTTCATTTCAAGATTCATTTACCGAAAAATAAAAACATCTATAGAATATACTATACAGGGTGTTTCAGCTAAAATCTCGTAAAATAATAAAGATAGAAGTATGGAATGTAATAAGATAAAAGTTCTAAATAATTGGTGTTCTAAAATGATAAACAGAAAAGTTACAGAAGTTTTCAAAATTTACAGAGACAAAAAAATGGAGAAAAAAATTCATGTAGCTTCAAAACGGCTGGTATTTACAAAATTTTTTACATAGTCAAAATTATTCACAATTTATTCATTAATCGTATGAATCATGTATCAAGGTTCCAGCCATCGAAAAATAATTTCTCACCGCAGCGCCATATCTGTGCACTGCGAAGGAACAATTCTAACTGCAGTTATATAAGACCTTTTTGGCGTCAATTATCCGCGATTTACAAATTTTAAGTATCTTTATTATTTTACGAGATAATGATCCCTGGACTTTTAGCTGAAACACCCTGTATACTAAAAATTACAATTTTACCGAGGTATCCGTTGCTGCTAACTAGGACATGATTTTGACATACAACGTAGACAGATTGAATCAGGCTATCCGATTATATTACAATACAGTAATTTATTTATCAAATGGAACACAACACAAAATATAGTACATTCATAAAAATAAACAAAATATATAGGAATCAAGTTCCGCTAAATGATTCCCAGCATTTGTGTCACTGAACAGAGAAAGGGGTTGTAGCGATGTAGCGATGGTTTTGTCAACAAATTAATAACGAACAGAATAGCTACTTATCTCTAATTAACAATCCCATTGTATTAAGTGCCTAAATTACTGTGGTTTAAATAAGATTTGCTAGCGATAATAAACAAACAATTAAGATCGTGTGGAATCGTTAATTTATAAGGATTATGTATTTCTACACCATAATTTTGTATGTTCAGGACAACAACAAGCTTATATTACAGGGTGAATTTTTAATATTACATACATACAAATACTTATTTTGCGTTCTATCGTTGACTAAAGGGTAATTGAAAAATAGTCACCAGACGGATATGCTAAAAGGGGAAGTTGTTGTGATATAATTATTTTACGTCAATTTTTTTTAACACGGTCCTATCTTTTGAAGTAGGATTAGTAACGGTTAATGAATTCGACGACGATCAACTGTTTCCGAGCTTTGGTCAGATTTTTGATAATAAAAAATTGAATTGGTAGAAATATAGATAAATTACCGAGGCAATGATTTTATTACTTTGGTTGATGTTGTTCTCATAGCCAGTGATAAAATGTCAATTTGTTTTTCTTTAATAGTAATTGTAATATAAGTAGACCACTGTTGAATTTACTCTTCAATTGACCTATTTCACGTTAGAAAGTTTGGTAAAAAGTGTCATGGCGAAAACTAGATTGATATCACTAAAAGCTGTAAAAAGTCACTGCACATGTTGACCAACTCATCTAATTTCTAAACTTTGTAACTGGCAACTGATTGTATAATTTTAATTTTTTTAAATATAGTAAACCAAAACAAACTAATGAAGTTTGTTTCTAATCAGTTAAAGTAGACTCCAATATTGAAGATAATGAAAACAATGATACTGATTATTACATTAAGGGTATTTTATTTTTACAAAGCTTGTAAATTAGATGGGTTGGTCAACGTGTGCAGGGCCGGTTTTAAGTAGCTTTTATGGGGGGGGGGGGGTGCGAAATTGTTGACTTCTCCTTTGCTCCCTTATTTTCTTTATATATGATTAGTTGCGTCAAGATAGATATTTTCTGAGAAATCTTCTGGCAAAGCATTAATCGGCCTAATTTTTTTTTGCAAATTGTTTATTGAAGTCTAAGGAACATTGGTAAAAAGAAAAAACAGGCCGCTGGGACTTTTTTCATTTTGTTGTTAATAAACAAACAATTTTAAGCACTAAACAAGTTAATTAAATTTGTTAATTTGCTATCTCGGAAACCATTTGAGAAAACTGACTGAAAATGTACACTCGGAGGATTTTGAGGTTGCTGATTACAATTTTGAAAATTGTAAAACCCAAGATGGCTGACCCAAAATGGCGGCTTTGAAGTATGAAAATGAAATTTTCTGGCTTAAGTTTACATTTTTGAACAAAATTACAAGAATAAAAAAGTATTTACAATGCCATTTTGCACCTAAATATACGATTTATGAGTAACTCTCCTTCACTCCAATTAAGTTGTTGTTAGTTAACCTTATTTATTTAAATAAAGTAACCATTTTTTAAAATATTCGGGTAAATCACTCAAATTTTTTTTAGTAAAAATAAATGTAATTTAATTACCCGTTACTGAATTAATTTTACTGTTAATTAGTTCAAAGGGCATACCAATTTTAAATACAGCGCGCTTTCTTGATCTCGGGATTTACATACGGTAAAGACACCCTCCTTAATTATAGTACCAAACTTTTCAATAGGAAGAGATGAGATTTACCTCAATATTATGTTGAATACATTAATTTACGATAATGAAATCGACAATGTTCAAGAAGAAGAAGGAAATGAAGAAGAACAAGAGGAGCAATATTTTCATTTATAAACAACTCAAATGAAATTGAAAAAAAATATTTTAAAGGATGGTGTTTAATTAAATTTGTATTTTTATATATTTTTTAAGTAAACAATTTTTATAATTACACAGCCCCACAAAAATAAAAAAAAGTTCAGACCAGCGAACCAGACCCATGTAACCCTATGTGTTTTCGGTCGCTGAATCCGAATCCGTGGACAAAAAAATTCGTACACCCCCAAAATCTTTAGCTAGAGCCAAAAAACACCCCTGGACTAGGGTAAAAAGAATATTAAGCTACGAGAATAGTTGTTACATCCTAATCGATCGAATTATACAAATTAAGGTTAGAGAGCAACGTACATACAATGGATATGAAATACACCCCCAGTGAGGGGCGAAAACTAGCCCCCATTTATAAAAAAATCGATCCAAAACAGTAATGACTGCTGAAAAGTTCGAAATGTCTAAGTTTTGTTAAAGTGATAAGAAACTGCATCAGATCCGACGTAATCTTCATAAACTGTCCCTATAGGGTTGAGAACAATCACCCCCAAGTTTAAAGAACACAAAACAAGAGAAAACGTAAAATACAACAGGAGTTCTATTTTGCGTAGTACTGTATAATAGAACTAGAAACTTACGTACCATCAACGTCCTACAGTGTCAACCCTCAGATGGTGTGAAAACTACCCCCTATGTAAGATTTATCCATAAAAAGTGACAGTGACTTCTATAAAAATTCTAAACACCTGCGTTGTGTAGAAGTGAGAATAAACTAGACTATGTTCGACGCTGTGCTTGAAAACCACCCCCATGAGGTTGCGAGATGCTACCCTTATATCCGTAGGACGCTGGAAGTGTGCATCACGATTTTTGCTAATCATAGCATCTATAAAAATGTAAGTCCGGTTAGTTTCTCTCTATTTTTTCAGCATCCTACGGATATAGGGATGGCATATCGCAACCCCGTGGGGCTGGTTTTCAAGCACAGCGTCGAACATAGTCTCACTTCCACACAACGCAGGTGTTTCGAACTTTTATAGAAGTCACTGTAAGTTTTTATGGATAAATCTTACATGGGGGGTAGTTTTCACACCATCTGAGGGTTGACACTCTACGACGTTGATGGTACGAAAGTTTCTAGTTGTATTTTAGAGTACTACGCAAAATAAAAATCTTGTTGGATTTTACGTTTTCTCTTGTTTTGTGTCCTTTAAACTTAAGGGTGGTTGTTCTCAACCCTATAGGGGCAGTTTATGCAGATTACGTCGGACCTGATGCTGTTTTTTATCACTTTAACAAAACTTACACATTTTGAGCTTTTTCAGCAGTTGTTACAGTTTTGGATCGATTTTTATAAATGGGGGCTATTTTTCGCCCCTCACTGGGGGTGTATTTCATATCTATTGTATGTACACTGCTGTTTAACCTTAATTTGTATAATTTGATCGATTAAGATGTAACAACTATTCTCGTAGCTTACTATTCTTCTTACCCCAGTCCAGGGGTGTTTTTTGGCTCTAGCTAAAGATTTTGGGGGTGTACGAATTTTTTTGACCTCGGATTCGGATTCAGCGACCGAAAATACATAGGGATACATGGGTCTGGTTCGCTGGTCTGAACTTTTTTTTATTTTTGTGGGGCTGTGTTATGTAGTAAAAAATAATAAAACAAAATTGTACTTAATTTTTAACAATTCTTTCCTTACAATATTAAAACACTTTTTACTTCTGTAATTTCCACGGAAAATGCACGTAAACAAAGTTTAAATTGTATACTAAATATTTACCATTTTAAGACCATTATTTTCAATTTTAAAAATTACATATTAAATTAAAGTAATAATAAATAATATATTAAAAAAATTTATCGCGTTTTTATAAGCTTTAGCCGCTAATCTTAAATTTCCCAATTTTCACTTCAAAATCGTAATCAGCGTCCTCGAAAACCGCCGAATATACATTTTCAGTCGGTTTTCTCAAATACTTTCCGAGATAGCAAATTAACAAATTTACTTAATTTCTTTAGTGTTTGAAATTTCTAGTATATTAATAGAAAAGTCCCAGCGGCCTGTTTTTTCTTTTTACCAGTGTTCCTTAATAAACAATTTGCAAAAAAAATATTATTCCGATTGGTCCTTTGCCAGAAAACATCTCAATTTTTAACTTTGCTATATTGACGCGTCTAGATGGTCATTTAATTTTTGGCATACAAAAAAAATGTAAGTCTGATTGAAGACTTTTGGCACTGCAGATATACATATACTCATATACATACACCGCTCAGGGCTAGAGGCACGCAGATTTGGCCATGCTGTTGCCAGCCAGGATGATTTAAGTCAAATACAAGACGGGGGTTGCTTGAAAAGTAATAATTATTTATGGTATTGAGTTTTCATTGTTTTGAGTTTTTTTATGATTTTATGTATATAATTGCCAAATGCCGAAAGTGCCGAATCGGCTTCAAAGTTGGAGGGGGTGACATAAAAATTGTTATTTTATATTTCAATATCGAAACAAACTTACTTATTGTAGGTTTGTACAAATAATTGACTACTTACAGTAGAACTCGTGGAAAAAAATATCTGAATACTCGTTATTTATTATTTAAAACATTAATATACAATACAAATTTTCTCGATTCAATATATCTATAAAAACATGTTGACATCTTAGCTTACAATTAGCATTAAAATAAGAAAAAATACGATCAGCCATTTTGAACTATAATTTTGATGACGAGTAGCATTAAACTACGGATTATATTGTGATCACTGTGGGGAAGACTATTGCAGAAAATTTGTGTTCTACAAAACAGGTTTTATAACTTTTTGTTGCATGTTGCATAATTTTTCCGAATATTTTACTGCAAACATTTTTTTTTAACTATTTTAACGTCGGCCTATTTCCGCTACCAGGGCCTATCACCGACGACAGGAGACGAGCTACCCCCAACCTGGAAATTTTGCCGAACCTCTTCCCTCCGAAGGATGGTATATCCATTACGTAATCCTCGTCTGAAATTACGTAACTTCCGAGTATACACTTATATACAAGCCTCTAGAAGGTGGGACGAGAACGCTGTATTTCCCAAGATGGGTAGCCCATCCAAGTACTAACCGCGCTCGACGTTGCTTCAACGGAATATCGACTGATATTCACATTGAAGTAGCCTCTACGCTCGCCCCCTCACTGCAAACATTGAAAACCTATATTTTGGGATCCTCTTTCCCATTATTAATCTACACAAGTGTCGCATTTTTCTGTAATTTGGAGGGGCCTATATAAAAAAAAATATGTAAAAAAATATATCTAACGATTATTAATTTTGATATTTACATTCCGAAGTATTTGATAATTAATTGTTAGGCAAATATTGATACTTTTTTATATGATTGACTTACATAATGTTTACAGAATACTCAACAAAAATAGTATAATTGTCCTGCTGACAAGGGCAATACTATACCTACTTATGTTTTCACGAAATCTAAAGTTTCCGAGGTTATTATGTTATTAATGAAAACATAGTTTCATTATTGTTTCCAGTGGATCGATAACTGGTCGACGTTTAAGTACATAATTCAGTTAATTTTTGTCCTTAATATCAAATATATTAATTGTACTGTTCTGTTTATTAAATACAAAGATAGCTTCGACCAAAATCGTTTCAACCTTGGATAAAAAGTTAAAAGTCCCAGTCTGAAGCAATATTATTTAACAGCAGCACTGTAATTGCATAATGATTTCATGTACCTACCACTAGATCATTAATTCATGTTCAAATTTGTTTTACATATTAAAATATTTTTCTTGTGGTATATTAAATTAATTATTGGTTGAATGAATCTCATCAAATTTTTTATTAATATGTAATTTTCTATTAACTTCTCCAACAGGGTCACCCCTTCAATATTGGTAAACTGTTTATAACAAAAAATTCACCACAAAAAAATAAAACAGGCACGCAAAAAAAAGTTTAAATACAAAGGTCAGACCCTTATATCTGTATGTATTTTGATGCGCTGAAAGCGAATTTCATATCAGAATTTATGTTCAACTGCGGAATTAAATTATGATATTAGTCCCAAAATAGGGATTTTCTAAGGCTAGTAGGGACATGGAATTAAAAAATTGCCTCTTTTTATATAAAATGAGTAGAATCATAACAAAACTGCAATTACTGAACTCATAATAAAATATTTTCCTAAAAATGGTGAAAAAAAAAATTTGAAAAAAAAGATAGCTAAAATGTGAAATAAAATTTCACCGTTGCCCAGTTAATTGGTCCTTACTATAGTTGACCGCAGATTTAACAAGCACTCAAAAAATGTCGGCGCCTTTGACCCGGCAAAGCCAAAGATGCCGACATTTTTTGAGTGCTTGTTAAATCTAGGGGTTTACTATACCTAATATCCATATTGAGGTCGGTGTAAAAATGAACAAACAACTAATAGAATTTTTAACCTACTTGAATATCGATATTCGGTAATAAGGTTCAATTAACTGGGCGACGCCGCGCAGACGGCGTCGTATTTCACAATTTTTAGCAATCTCTTTTTCAAACATTTTTCATATAGGTATATTTGTTAATACAGATACCAAATGCTCTCCTGTTCCTCCCTGTTCAGGGTCGGCATCGCTTTACCAAACACCCTGTATATAGTACGTGGTCACCAAGCTAACATGCTAAAAGTTCCCGAAAATCAAAGTTGAGCTACGGCCTAAATCTTGGAAATGGAGGCCAAAACTCAGTTTTTTGCGTTTTTTTCAAAAAGTATGCAGGGTATCGACAAAACGTTCAAATAAAACTTGTTAAGTATATTAGGCGTGCAGATCACCCCTAATAAGTGCTCTAGAAACTGAGTAACCGATTTGGTCGAGGTAACCACTTCTAACTTGGTTCTTCTTAAAGTTGACATCGAAGAGTACTTACAGTAAAAAATTAGCCAAAGTTAGTTTATCGGAACATGTAAATAATTGCAAAAAACTATAATTTTTTTATATCACGAATTTTGCCGAATTTCATCTTCAACTCGCGATATCTCGGAAAATAACGAATACTTTTAGATGAAATTTCAGCACGACATTGTTCAAGTTATTCATTAAGATATTGAATTGGTCTGAACCCTCATTTATTTCACAGATGAAAATAGTGATTTTTCAAAAAATTTCTTTTGTCAAGCCTAATTTTTTATTTCAAACACAAAAATTGTATGACGAACTTTTAATACGATAATTTTTGACAAACTTATATTAAAGTACAATATTTATAGAAGTTTTATGTAAAGTTTCACGTATTCATATTGTATATATAAAAAGTTATCGCACTTTGAAGTAGCGTCTCCGCGCGCAGCAGACATGTTTCATTGTGCTGGTTGCCGTAGTTCAGGCATTTACTATCATATCAAAGCAATGTTTTGTTACATATTCCCTTTTTACAAGTTACTGTAAAGTGGAAATAAGTAAAACTAAATTAATTGTTGATAAATTAAAAAATGCACAATACATTGGGTTGCTTTTAATATTTTTAATCTTAAAAAAAAAAATGTTTTCTTAACCGCTTCTCAAGTCACCGAAGTAACTCCTTGAAAATCCAGAATGGTTTTGTGTTAGGTAAAGAGAATCTGAATCAACATCTATGAGCTGCAACGAGCAATTTGATGTAGAGTTACAAATGAGACAGCATTTTATATCAGCAGCGTAGCACGAACAAAATTCATTATCACAAGATGTTTTTTTTTGATCTGCAATTACAAATATAGGTTCTTTTGAAGCAGCTCCAGACTTGTTGGTCCTTCAAAATATATTGACAAAAGTTCTTCATTTTCAAATTTCCAGCCAAAATCAGTCGAATTGAGTGCTTCAGAAATGGGTATGTGAGCATTATACCATACGTGCACTTGCCAAAAACAGCGTTTCATGTGTTGAAGGAGAACTGGGTACGATGGAGGTAATTTTTCAACGGACGAGTTTTTTTTTTCGAGCTAAGATTACTCACACGTCGTTAATATTGTCTTGTTTACTTTTGAAGTCATAGATTCCAATCACAAATTTTGTCCAAGCATTAACAGTTTCAGGTGTTAATTTATTCTCCATTTGAGACATCTGGACTAAATGTTCTGTGCTTATTTTTTGTGCTAAGTTGAGAGCTTTTTTCTTACCAATTCTGTAGAAAGCGGAAGTCGTATCGCATCCGGTTAATGCATGAACTATTGGTAATGCTAAACAAATACTACTTCCTAGTTCTTGGCATATAATATGTATTGGTATAAAGCGCCGCAAATCCGTTTTCATGCTATTTATTCCAGTTTGAAATCATACTTGAATCTTTGAATTTATTTTAAGATAATGTGCGGTTAAAAGAATAAACACATCTGTATCTGGGGACTTAACGATCACTATCATGTCCTGAGTATCTAAGTATTGTTTAGAAATGTAGATCAGATGACAAATTATTCGAGAGTTAGCTTCAGCATGATTCGAAAATAAATCTGTATCCTCACGTGTAAGTGAATCAGTGATTTCTTTAGTTACAAGATGATTTTTGTATCCACCAGCTAAATATAATTCTTTATTAATAATTTTATCAGAAGTTTGAGGGATTTCAATATTTTTTTCGATGTAGTCGCATAAAAATAGGTTCAAAGCATTTTTATTTGCATCCCAATCTGGTATAAATCTACTAACATTAATATCGTAAGTATTAGAATTTAGTTTATACCTTTTTAACCTCTCTTGCGATAGAAAATGACGTGAATCTCAGAAAAAGTTTCAAATAGTTTCCGAAAATACTTCAAAAAATATTGTCCAACATCTTCGAAACATTTCATATATTTCGTATTTAAACACTGTTACTTCAAAGTGCAATAACTTTTTATATTTACAATATGAATACGAGAAACTTTACAGAAAACTTCTTTAAGTATTGTACTTTAATATAAGTTTGTCAAAAATGATCGTATTAAATGTTCGTCACGCAACTTTTGTGTTTGACAAAAAAAATTAGGCTTGACAAAAGAAATTTTTTGAAAAATCACCATTTTCATCTGTGAAATAAATAAGGGTTCAGACCAATTCAATATCTTAAATAATAACTTGAGCAATGTCGTGCTGAAATTTCATCTAAAGATATTCATTATTTGCCGAGATATAGCGGGTTGAAGATGAAATTAGACAAAATTCGTGATATAAAAAAATTATAGTTTTTTGCATTTATTTATATATTCCGATCAACTAACTTTGGCTAATTTTTTACTGTAAGTACTCTTCGATGTCAACTTGAAGAAAAACCAGGTTAGAAGTGGTTACCTCAACCTAACCGGTTAGCTGCTTAAAACGGGGGTGATCTGCACGCCTAATAAGAACCGAAAAAATGAGCTCAGAGTTTTGCTTCCTAATAATAATAGCGAACATCAAAACCATCGATACATAAATATTAAGAGGATATATGTTGCTGTTGAAAAGTTACATAATTTTAACATGTACTCTCGATTTCCTTGAAATGTATAGTTTAAAAATTACGATTGCCCATACCTCTTAGCTTGGAACATTACCTATAACATTAGTATATCATTTTATTAAAATTAAGGATTTTTTCAATGTTGTTGTTTTTCAATGTTGTTGTTTTTCAAAGGTCATATTACGAAACATCATTTGATATTTTCTTCACTCCTCAAAACAGTATAGGTATAGTTCCCAGAAAAGATATGCGGAATAATCGGTTTTGAAAGAACTTTCGGAAGTTTACTCTTACCTTTGCTACCTGTGGTGTTGTTAATAAGCTTTACAACATCATAAAGGTAGGACACATGACTTTTACATTTGCCTAAATTGATCTTATTTAGGCACGCTCGTAAAGGCAATCGTGTGCCGGAAAGGGCCTATCTCTTTTGTATCGCAGCGTGCAATAAAATAAGAAGTAAAGGTAACTTAATTGCCACACGCTGGGTTTGTTGGCACACATTTAGATTTATGTCACTAGGTGTGTACTATATCTTTCTTTATTAAGTTGACAGCATAATGTCGGGTGTCTCTCACTGTCTGCACAACAAACACATTTTTAATTTGTCACAGGTACGGTGAAGAAAAAATGCTCTCAATTACTCTTAGTATAGGTTGTAATATTGCACCTGCACATTTTTTATTTTAACGCATATATGCTAGCTAGAAAGCTAGAAAGGCAATTTAAAGTGTGAATTAATACAGGTCAAATCACATTTGTACAAAGATGGATGGTTTTCTGATGTGGGTTAAGATCCTTAAATTAAATTAATATTAATCTGCTTATAACAAATGACACGAATAAGTGTTGTCAGTACTACACAGTTTAACTATATAATTTACAAAATGAACGTCATCATTGTAGATTGTATCAAATTGAAACCATCCAGACATATTAAGGATAGGTAACTGCGAGCTTGTAAAGAAGATGGTTTATCTTGGAACCCTTATTGAAAATATCGGTAACTGCGATTGTATGATTAAAGCTAATAGATCAGTATAATGAGCATAGTGCAAGCATTCGCAATGGTGATCAACGTACCGCCTACCTAGGCGTTGTCGTTTGGACACATTGGATGCAGAACGCAGAGTCTACGCCTTCCTACACGCCACGTCAGATGACCGGTATCTTCTCTCCCACTTAATGTAAAAGCTGTGGTAAGTGGAGTAAAGACGGGAGATCTATTTGCCGACCTATTTATTCGTCTTGCCCCGCATAACGTCATACTAACCTCACACCATTAAGAATACTTCAACAATGTGCGCTCATACATCAATGGAAAGCTCTCTTCATCCTCTATCATATACTAAAATTTCCACTTATTCCCGTGTACGCGAAACTCTATTGAAAAAAATTGAAATGGGGCTGAAAAACACTCATCCTTTAAATTTACGATTTCCATGCCAGAAATTTAAAAATCGACATTAGCACAATTTCAGTACTTTAGAACCAGTTGCAAATAATATCTAAGAAACTTTTTAAATGTGTAAAACTAGGTGATATATCCCTTTTCAAACACTGCTCCTTGTCTGCCGCAATTTTTCCGTTATTATAAGCTTGTCCACATCTTGATGCGATTATAACCCCATTAATTCCTCTAGGTTGTGTCCAAGTGGTGTTTTGCGTAAGTTTGTGATTTGCCGAAAACCCAGATTGAGAGTAAAGTGGTCACCGGAAAACGTGAATTAAACATCCTTATTAATTCTAGTATAACGCGGAAAGATGGAGAAGAGGACGAGAGCTCTAATCTTCCCCCTGGTGGGCAGACAGAGCAGACTCAACCTGAGTAACAAGCTCACGCTTATCAGGTCACTCATCCAGCCCCAATTGATGTACGCCTTCGTAGCCTACGGCTACCAAGCGGATACCTACCTCCAATAGATCCAGAGGCGGAGAACTTCGCCCTCCGGACGCCGGTGGACGCACAATGGTTCGTACGCAACGCAGATATCTTCAGGGACTTGGAGATCACCCCAGTCACCGAAATCATCCGGAATGGAGCCAAGAAGATATACACCATTGCCGAGGAGCATGGGAACCCGTTGATCAGGAAGGCCACGATACAGCCGACGCTCCGAGGCACAAGAGGCCGAAGACGCACATCATGGATAACGGCTGGATATGAGAACCATACCACCGCCGATGATGACAACCCACAGAAGAGACATGACGATTACCCACCCACTACGCTGCAGGTACCGGACAAAACACCGTCTAGTACCTGTAGTTACCTAGCTCCGTACAGACCAAAAATGCTACCAAAGTTGTTAGGTCTGCACTTCCTCTAGCTACATAGCTCATCTCTACCTCCTAACCGATGATCCGGATGGCAGGATGTCAATTGACATTCTGTGTACCGGCAGTCAATCCCTGCCAAATATCCCAAAGTTTCTGCAAAGACAGATGACTACCCCCGGGGGTGAAAGAACACAAAGACAGAAGAGCGCCAAAAGATAAAGGCCTTAGCCAACAAGGTCCAACAAGCCAGGACCCGGGTAGGTGGGCCGAAATCATCCACACCGCTAACATTTGTGAGTGGGGTTGATGTAAAATAAGCTCACCCGCCCCGCACGAAGCCGGTCCAGGTCTACAGCGATGTACTAAGGTAAAGGGCAATAGTCCAGCCCGACCTTAGACATCCGAGACCGTCATGCGAAACACGTGTCCGTAGCTGCTTGGTGTTTATTCTTTAGGGTATAAGGCGCGATTTTCCTTACTTATCTGTTTTTGACCCTACTAATTCTTTCCTATTCCATTTGACTCGCCAGGTTGAAATGGGCAGTCCACATAGAGCTCTCCGTGCCGACTATCGGTGAAGTTCTAAAATTAGGCCGATCTAGATATGAATGCACAAATAAGAGTACTGTGTACTGTACTTTCAACCTTCAATTATTGTTCCTATCTGTCTTTTCCAGATCCTTTTTGATGCTAGGCTACGCTGATGAGGAACAATAATTCCGAAACACGTGTCCGTAGCTGCTAGGTGGTTTCCTCCTGGTATATGGCGCGATTTTCCTTACTTATCTGTTTTTGATCCTACTAATTTCTTCCTATGTTAGTTTATTGTGTAGAAGCTAAATAAAGAGGTTACTAAAAAGGGTGAAAATTTGTTTTTGAAAAAAATTCAACTGCCTTCAAAAGAGATCGTTAAAAATTGTGAAATAAAATCGCCGTCGCCCCGTCAATTTTTTAAACAAGACATTTTTTCTCTCTGGAACAGTCTTTAAATCTGATTTATGAAAGCTAAAAGGACTGCAGACGGCTTACTAAAATATGATAGCCTTGAGTCCTTAAAGGTCCCCCATGTCAAACGGCAGTTTTAATTAAAATATTGGTAAGTTGAAGAGGGTCTAGGCCAACGTTTAGGGTAGCAGTTACGAGGGTACTAAATGCTATTAAACTAATTCAGCACGTACTGACTGAAAGGCTTAAAGTGTTATTTTATTTACACTTGATTCCCTATAAAGGTATAAATTTCAAAATCAATTATTCAATTGCGCGTTACACAGCCATTAAGCAATTATAAAAGATTAATTTAAATCTAGTATTTTGTTTATTTCAAATAAAATAATGGTGTGATTCATGGTATCCAACTTTATAGTATTGTTATTTACAAATTTTAAATCGTTGATTGCCAAATTAAGATATAACTCTCGAGAATTGTTTTTGTTCCGTTATTAAAATAACTTCTAGCAAACATCAAACTATTGCGAAGAAAACTAGAGCAAACATTATATTCTTCGCAGGAATATTAAATTTTCTTTATAATTGTTGAACACACTATAGATAGCAGTTTTTTGAAAATAATTAATTATTTAGCTATTGAATGCTACACTT